>CM076148.1:44613870-44948870 GCA_038025085.1 Tetragonia tetragonoides
TGAAGTAACCTATAGGAGAAAATCTCATGCTGTAACTTTACATGGGATGTGCTGGCTCTTGCGTATTTAAAGTTGAGGTGAATAGGTGATAAAGGGTGATGTTAGGATAGTGTGAGTTACTGGTATTGTTGAAGATCTATACCTTATTGAATAGAGAATTATACAAGAGGGGGCTGTATGAGCTTGCAACCTAATCAAATGCAGTAAGTACTGCAATTTGTATAATAAAAAAAAAAAAAAAGATGTCTCTTTCATTTTGATTTAAAAAATCATTGAATATCCAAAGTATTCAAGCTACTAAGTGATTTTCATGTGTGTAGCTTTGTTACTGTGGTCTATGTTTTTCTCCTCTACTGCCATGGTGTTGATTGCGTAACCTTACTAATTTGGACTGAACTTTTATCTTGCATGTGAAACCTTGTATACAATGACATTTGATGATTCGATCATAACATGAATTTAATTAGTTTGTGTGCCTTACAGATTCTTTGCAGACAAAGGACAAAATAATATAAAAGATGTAGGACATCAGCAGGAAACTTCTGCACTACGGGATGAAGTATGTTGTCCCTATTCTTTAATCTATATGCTAACTTCTTAGATTTGTTAAAACCAATCCGAATTCAAGAGATGGAGCAGATTGCTAGATTAGATCCTGTTACCAGCAAATTATTTTACTGACATGTTGTATTTTGCAGCTTGATATGATACAAGAAGAGAACAACAATGTTCTTGGAAAGGTTCATGCTTTCTGCTTATTTGCTCATGTGGTTCTTCATGCATACTTTCTTCTGTTTGATTTTTGATATTTATTTTCATTTCTTCTGTAGTTTAGAGCCGAAGAAGAAAAATGCAAGCAAGTGGAGGCTAGAGTTAAAGAGCTTGAAAAACAGGTTTTCTGCTATCTTCTCTCTTTCCTTTTCTCTCTCTCTCTCTCTCTCTCTCTCTCTCTCTCTCTCTCTCTCTCTCTCTCTCTAACCTGAATGAAGTTAAAATGCCCATTTGTCAATAAGTAGTATACATTTTGATTCACTTTTGTGCTAAACCTGCAATCATGTCCCCTTCAACCCCACCCGCCACCCCACTTTTATTCACTTGTCCCACCGCCCCGCATAAAGTTTTGTTTCTTTCTTCATGCCTTGCCTTATTTTGAGCAAAGCTGACAATTCCTTGGATTAGTAACATCTATCCTTCGGAATTTCTTCCTGTTTTCGTTTATTTATTAGGTTTGTTTGTAGTATGACTATAGAACTGTGATTTTTATGGCAATAATGTTTCAAATTTGTTTTATTGGTATTTTCTAAGCTTTTTGGATCACCCTTATACTTTTAAATTTTAATAGCTTTCTTCCCTGATGTTGTAATTTCTTATTGAGATGCCTGTTGAACTCAGATGATCCTGATATAAAGGTATCTCTTGTTGCTACATGATCTTATTGTTTCCTTGGGTTTCTTCAGGTGGCTGCTCTTGGGGATGGAGTCTCGTTAGAGGCTAAACTGTTGAGCAGGTAGAATGTTACTCCCATTGGCTTGCTTTCACCCTTTTGATTTGAGTTCTGAATCCTGTTCTGCCTGTTGATCCACTACAGAAAGGAAGCAGCATTGCGTCAAAGAGAGGTTGTTAAGAAGCTTGGAGTTTGTGACGTCCATTTTTTTTGTCTGCATGACCTGCTAGAATAAATCAAACAACTTTTACATTTTCATTAGTTCCATTATCTTTTTTTCTTTTGAAATTTGGTCTGCACTTGTGAGTGCTTTCTTATACAAAGTGTTTACAAGAGATTCAACAATTACAGGCTGCACTAAGAGATGAAAAGCAATCGAAAGGTGGCGTAAATACTCAAATTGCTAACCTTCGGTCCGAAGCTAAGGTGAAGTGTGCTTGTGACTCACTCTGTATTCAAATGAATCGCTATATGTGTGCCAACATGATTGCTTTTTGGTGCTGATACTGTTACTGCACTCTCACGTCATGCATTTTCTTCCACTACTCGCAGAATGCAAAACATGAGGTTGAAGCAGCTGCAGCACGACTCCAGGGTGCTGAAGCTGAAGTTAAATCTCTGCGTACAATGACAGAAAGAATGGTTCTAACCCAGAAAGAGATGGTCCGTATATATCTGTGTTACACGGTTAACAATTTACTATTTGAATGTTAATTTGCTGACATATCAACATGACAGGAGGAAGTTGTGCTCAAGAGATGTTGGCTTGCACGTTACTGGGGCTTTGCTGCACAGCTTGGTAAATGCTCTTGTGTACTTAACATCTCCACATTAAATTTAATTCCTAATTTCTCTTCATCCCTTGCCATTTTTCTAGGTCAAATATTATTATTGACATAATTTGATAATTCTCATGAATTTATGGAGTGTTATTATTTATGATACATTTATCTTGAAATTCCTTCGTGCCTTGTCACAACTGTCAAAAGTTTGTTTAATATCTTTGCGAAATTTTCTTCTCTCTGTCCAAATTGTTAATAGTTTCATCTGCCTTCTTTGATGTTTTAACCCATCTTAGAATGTTATAAAATGAAAATTAGCAAGCAACAAGGAATAAGTGCAAGCAAAAAAAAAAGAAAAAAAAGAAAAGAAAATGTGGTTCGTATCTCACAGTATAATTAAGGGTGGCCATGAGCTGAACAATGATCCGCTTGTTTTTTTTTTATGAATTACAAGAAAAATGGATTTTATTTAACTATGTCATTGTGTTGAAACTTTGAAGTCTGATGCGTTAGATCATAGAAATTAGTTGCCTGGTTTTGAGTGTTTGTGATCCAATAAAAGAGAAAAACAATTTCAGTGGGACGAATAAATATGAATTGTATCATATTCATATATAATGGAAACTAAGAGCAAAAGTAGAAATGATAATCTCATTGGGCTTACAAGCTTTCGGGCGGAACTTCATTGAGCTGAGGCTTGCCTCATTCAATGAATTCAATTTCAAGCTCAAGCTAGACTTGAGCCAAGTAAGCTTTTGAGTATTGAAAAGCTTTTGAGTAAATCTAAGTTTCAATTACTCTACAGCCTTTTACTGCTCTCTTAACTTTCATGTTTTTTAGGCATCTGTGGAGATATTGCTACATCTAAGTACGAACACTGGTCATCATTAGCACCTCTTCCTTTTGAGATTGTTTTTTCAGCTGGGCAAAAGGCAAAAGAGGAAAGCTGGGAAAAAGGTGAGTATTCTTCTACCTATTAGCTGTGGAGTCCTATTAAGCTGTAGAAATATCTTTTTCTTTCCCTTGGCAGATTTTAACCATTCATGGTTTGTTCATTTGGTTAGTGAGTCAATCTTATTATTGGGCAGGTGATGAAGACCCGGATAGTAAAAGCAGACTTCTTCAAGACCTAAATGATCTCACCGGGGAGGGAAATATAGAAAGTATGCTTTCTGTTGAGATGGGATTGAAGGAGCTTGCTTCATTGAAGGTTCCCTTCAGTTTTACAAGTTTATTGTGACTAGTGAAGATATGCAATTATGTATCCCCTGTTTTGAGTCTTTCCTCATCTCGCTTTGTCCACATCCCATATGTTTCTCTTCAGAATTTTTGTGCATAATTCCACTCTTTACAGGTGGAAGAATCCATTGCATATGCATATGCTCAGCTGCGCCGCCCAAATTCTTCTAGAGTGTCCATTTCAGGTTTGGATATATACCTGCTGGTACTCTCTTTGCTGTCTCATCTTTTATGTTGGTCATCAAGATTGCTCTTAGTGGTCCTCATTTTTCTCTCTAATCAAACTTATGGTATCTAAAACAGTAATCATGTTGTCAGATGACCGACAGCGCTACTCCCTGATCCCTCAACAAACACGTATCCCGACCTCCTGGCCAAAATATTTAAAAAAAGAATAAACATTACCCCGATCCCACTAAAAGTTAGGTCTGACAATAGCTCCAATTGTCCCAAAAGGTATTTGATACCATCTACTATTTGAAAGAGATATAGCCTTCAGCTTCTGTGTGTCAAAAGTTTCCAACAAACATCTTAATAAGTTCAAGATCAGTCCACAATATGTACTCTGTTAAGTGTTAACCCTGGTACACACTGTTCCAGACTGGACAATAAACTTGTGCTAGCAAGATTTTTTTGAGCTGTAAAACGGGTAAATATTAATTTGAATTATTTGGTATGCTACACGACACAGCTGAGCTTCGGTCACGTTTCCAGTGATCAGATTTACATGTGATGCATGTCAAGTGTCAACTGGACTCATGTTATCTTATGAGTCCCAAATAAGACAAATTCTATATCTAGTTATGTGACTACAGAAAGGTACCTTTTAGAATGAGATGAAAGGGTACATCTAATGAGAGACTCAGAGTAGAAGTGCATTGTGTTGTTCTTCTGACTCAGTTTGCATAAAACATGGATTATAGCCTTTAATTTTTGGCTTCCAGGGGCCCAATTGAGATTTTTGCCCAAATTTCTAGGGAGGGTCCATTGTGACCCAAGAAGACCCCCGGTGCCTCGGGATGATGATCCGGGTTCCTAAACTCTTTTCTTTCTCACCCATGGTTTCGGTGTTTCGTCCATTAGAGTGGGTGCCAGTAAAATGGCAATCCAAGCCTAATAGGGACCTGATAACTGACCCCGAGAGCCTCCCATGTCCCATAGGGTGTCCCCTGCTATATAGTGCCAAAATAATAACTTTCATTCCAAGGCCTCCGGAAGCCCATAAAACGTGGATTTATATAGGCTTACGATTTACCGGGTCGAGTTGTGAATTTTTCCTGAACTTCTCCATGGGGTCCATTGCGACCCAAGAGAATTCCCGATGCCCTGGGAAGCTCATCTGGGTCCCTGAACTCCATACTAACCGAATGGTTTCAGTGTTTCGGCCCTTAGAATGGGTGTCAATTTCAATAGTTGTCCAAGTCTAATAGAGACTAGATAGCCGACCCAAGGGCCCAAACATGGCCCCTAAGGGTGTCCCATGCGATATGGTGCCAAAATAACAACTTACGTTTCGGGACCTACGAAAGCCTAAAAAACGTGGATTATAGCCTTTAATTTTTGGCTTCTTGGTTTTCTGAAGGGTCCATTGTAACCAAAGAGGACCCTCGGTGCCCGTAGAAGGTCTTCTAGTCCCCAAACTCATCACCCATGGTTTCAGTGTTCCGACCCTTTGAATGGGCGCCAATGTAAAATGGTTGTCCAATAATAGGGACCCCATAACTGACTCCGGGGCTCCCATGTTCCCTAGGGGTTTCCCGTGTGATATGGTGGCAATGGTGCCTAAATAGCAATTTTCTTCCTGTGGCCTCCAAAAGCCCAAACAACATGGATTAACATTCAATTTTTGGCTTCCCCAAGCCCGATTGAGATATTTGCCAAAATATTCTCCGAGGGTTCCATTGTGCCCGGGGAAGGTCATCCGGGTCATGAACTCCGTAGACACCCATGGTTTCTATGTTCCGACCCTTAAAGTGGGTTTCAAGTAAAATGGTCATCCAAGCTAATAGGCACCTGATAAGCGACCCCTGGGGGCCTGCCACGCCCCGTGGGGTTATCTTGGCCATATGGTGACAAAATAACAACGTTCATTCCGGGGCCTCGGAAAGCCAAAAAACATGTGGATTATAGCCTTCAATTTTCGGCTTTCGCAGTGCTCGATTGAGATTTTTGCCCAAACTTTTCTGGGGGCTCCATTGTAACCCAAGAGGATCCCCGGTGCCCCGGAAAGGCCTTCCTGGTCCCTAAACTCTGTACTCACCCATGGTTTCGGTGTTCAGGCGCTTAGAGTGGGTGTCAAAAAAATTGGCCGTCCAAGCCCAATAGGGACCCGACCCTTGGGGCCTTCCATGTCCTTTAGGGGTATCCCGTGCTATATGGTAGCAAAATAACAATTTCATTTGGGGGCCGTCGGAAGCCCAAGAAACGTGGGTTCCTGTGGACCGGTTGAGATTTTTTCCCAAACTTCTCTGGGGTCCACACTCCATTGTGACCCAAGGAAGTTCGTGAATGATTTAGACTTAAGTCATTCTGGGTAGTCATTTAATGTAACTGTCTGATTTTATTGCATCTTTACAAACTATACTATTTAGTATTTACTGCCAATGCTTTTTTATGAACTCACCATGGCTAGAATTTCAGGACCACATATTGTGACCCCCTTTTATTACTAAGAATTATTTCTCTTTCCACTTTGGTATATACCAAACTTACCGATTCCGCACCAAAATAAAATAAATTATTCACCAATCTTGCACCAAAAGAAAAATAATTGACCAATCTTGCACCAAAAGAAAAATAATAGATCAATCTTCTATTGTGTTGCTCTTTTGCTGACTTATGTGATGAGACAACTCTCCTGGAGCAGAGAGAATGCCGTTTTGCTAATAACCATTAATCATAGACCTTTCTATAAAGTTTTATTTGCTCTCTCTTTGTTGTCAATTTGCTTCTCTGTTTTTGTGTGTACACATGTGTGTGCTTACGCATGGAGTTTATATATTTTACTCATGTATTTTTCTTCTTTGAATGCAGATTTTAAATCTGCGGGAGACTTGAAGTATATGGAGGCCTTTGGTATTCTGTTCGTCTTTTTGCTTGTTATTTAACTGCTTCTAGAGTAATAGAACTCATCAATAGATAGAGGGGAGGCATCGCAGAAATGCCCTTTCTGTAAGTTGTCTATGGAAGCCTCTGGGAGAGATCCCTATACAGAAAAGCTTGTCACGCAACTAAATTTGTCTTTTGAGTGAAATATGATGCTCTATGTGGTTTACAAGACCTGAAAGTTAAACCATTCTTCGTGAAATATGACACAGTAATGTTGGTTAGAAAGAAGATTATAAAGCAGGCGTAGAGCCAAGCGTTTTCCGGAAGTTCAATTATAGATTCTGTATTTTACATGCTATGATGCTTGAGTAATGGAACTTTGAGAAGAAGGAAATCGAACTAGTGAACAATTTTGTGGCTGTTTCTTTTATGACTTTGTCATCCCAATACCTTGCTGAAATCTTATTTGTTGGCAGACTTAGGTGCGGAGGAGTCTGAAGATGTCCTTTTCAAGGAGGTTTGGCTCTTTTCCTTCACTCTCTGTTATTGTTCCCATTTCTCTTTGTTCCCCATTGGGTAAATTAAGTGGAAAGAGTTGTTTGTGTTGAAAGCTGTCTTCAACAAATGAACAGATAGTTAGACTGACAAGTGACAACAGATAATCTCCTAGGTCTCCGTTTTATTTCACTTGCATTTAATTGCAACTGCTTTCAGAAAGATAATTTGTCCATAGTATGTTTCTCTGCAAGAACACAAAGATGGCAATACGTTTGTCTTTATAAATTTTAACTTGAGATAGCCTTCTTGTTGGAGTTGGATGCCTCATGGCTCATAGTGCCTACCTAGCAGCCCAAATTACATTTCTTCTCTCGTGGCTTGTGGGTCCTCTCCTCAAAAGTGGTTCTAGTTTATACTTCATACCATTTGTGGCCAAGATTATCACCAACCTAGTAACCTTAAGGTTTATCATCCACTTTGTTTCTTATTGAATTCGGATGATCTTGTTCTGTTGTCTAACCTGTAAGAGATCGGATTTCAATCATAATCAACAAATTATTGTGGTTCTAACTTCAAGTAAATGGTTTTGAACTTTGATCAGTCACACTAAGAAGCAACAAAACTAACAATGTGGGATTGTGGGAATCATCCTTTAGCCATTAATAAACACATGTGCCCCTGTTTGGTACTTTGATTCACCTTCCATCTGCGCCAACTCACTTTTTTTGTAATCTGGTAGAGAATGGGACCTTTGGGAATCTGTTATCAGTTGCTGCCTCGCCTGTTATATCCCTCTCACCATGACGCGTCATACTGGGGGAAGAGGTGTGAATCTTAGCTATAACTATGATAATGCAGCAAATAGTCCTGCAAAGAAGAGGCTGCGAAAACAAACTCGATGCAAGTCCTAAAGTTCTAAAAAAGTGTAGACCTAATCCAAGCAAATTACTACGGTTTCAGTATTTGGGTTGAGGCTTGTGTTTGGGCAGGAGATATATATCCAAAATTATTCTGCTGGTAATCTAACATTATGCCCTTGATATTGGATGCACAGGCGTGGCTGACATATTTCTGGAGAAGAGCTTTGACTCTTGGCATAGAGAAGGACATTGCTAAAGAAAGGCTTCAATTTTGGATTGGCCGAAGCAGACATTCACCAACTTCGCATGATGCAGTTGATGGTAATGTGTTCTCTTTTCTGGTCTGTATGTCTAGGATCCTTTTACTTTATTTATTTTCTAGATCATTGATTGGGGTCATGGTAGAAGTGGAGTAAAGAAGGGAAGCACCCCGCTGCACTCTGCAGCCATTGGGAGTTTTCCCTGCATGGACTTGTGAGCCAGTGGGATTTCTTCTGGGGCTTCCTTTTGGTATATGTGAAAGCTGAGTTTATAGTTATAAATTGCGGTGATGCAGAGTAGCGTAGCTTCTAGATAGTACTCCATCCGTCTCATAAAATCCTAAACGTTTACTTTCTCACGGTCTTCAAAACACCACTTTGACTGTAAATAACTACCACTTTGACCGTAAATAACTACAATTATATGAATATAAAAATTATAAAAATTTGATTTTTTGAAAGTACTTTTGAAAATGTAAATGAATCTAACAAAAGTATTTTCATATTGTGATACTTTATATATTTTCATAAATTAATGGTCAAAGTTTGTTAAGTTTGACCTTCAAAAAGCAAACGTTCAGGATTTTATGGGACGGAGGGAGTAAATATTTTTTTTTTTTTTTTTGAGAAAACGGAGGGAGTAAATATTTATCCACTTGGAAGGAGATATTCTGAATTGGTGGATGGAACCAGCTGCTTGCTTTCGCTCTTTCATCCTCATCCCCCCATGGCCACACCAACCTGCACATGTAAATTCATGCTCCCTCGTCATGGTTAAAAGTTACTGCCATGTTTAAATAATTTCAATAGGCTAAGGATTTATTTTCCTCCTGTTGCCATATAGTCATAGATTTGTCTGGTACTAGAGGTTGATTCATTTTGTTTATAGCTTGTAGTGTCTTCTTCACTTTATCCTGTTCATTTAGTAATCTTTTGTGTTAGTATATTTACTGTTTTACTTCTCTTGCCCTTTTGTTCATTCTTTATTGCTGTAGTTATTAAAAAAAAAAAAAAAATTGCGTTTTTGTGGGTCTTTCGGAAACAGTTTCTCTTCTAGGCGACTAGTTAGGGGTAAGACTGTGTACATCTGGACCTCCCCAGACCCCGCCCTAGGCGGGATACTTACTGGGTTGTTGTTGTTGCCATATAATCATAGATATAGTCATGCATTATGCATACCAAATGTTCTGGGTTCCCATTTCGAATAATATATGCTTACCATTTTTTCTGTATTGGGTATCTGAAAAATCGGTCAGTTGACCAAGGTTTGGTGGAGCTGAGGAAACTAGGAATTGGACGTCGTCTGTGGGAAGCATCTCGCAGAGAAAATGTTTTCTGATGCCACAACATAAGTTCTGCTGAGGCTGCAGCTCGGTGATGCTGCTATACAGTATTAGCTGTTCTTCTTTCGGTGTACATATTAAGCTTCTCCTTTTTGCTTGACTATCCATGTTCTGTAACGGTCATCCTACACGTCTAGTTCATCTTTTATTTCAATTTTCGCGTGTAGTAGGTCACTCTTTTGATGGCGAATACTGCGGTATTAGTTCCCTTTCTTTTTGTTCTTGAGAAGAACAAAAATCGTATTCAGCTATGCCAAACTGTTAAGTTCAGCTATGCCAAACTTGTATGATCTCACTAGTAGGTTGCTCGCAAGCCAAGTTGGTCATGAACTGTTAAGTTCAGCTATCCCAAATTTGAAGCTTGAATTAGCTCCCGCAAAATCGTATTCAGCTTAAAAGCTCATTAGCATGAACAAGCTTGCGTAACTTGAATATAATGCTCATATAAAATTTAAACTCGAGAACTTCATATCAAGCCAAGTCAATCTCATAGAGTCAACAATGGCTGTAGCCTTGTAAGCGGAGTTGTTGGACTTGGATATGCAGAAAAAGAGAGAGAGAGAATCAGAGATTCAGAGCGGCGGGTGTATCACTGCAGGTAAATACAAAGACGGATACTGTATGTAAGTATTGAGAGTTTGAGACTTGCAAGTTGTGATTGTAACAAAAGACAAGGACCCGGGTGACCAGGCTTTATTTAGGTTCTGCAATTTGTCGTTGAGGTTTCGTCTATAAACAGAAACAGGGGGTATCATATCATTGTATTGTTCCCAGTAAGCTTTTGCTATTTATGCATGGACAACAGTATGACCTGTACAACCTCATTTAAGTCTTGCCTCCTCGTGCCTCTCTGGACCCAAATATATGAAATAATAAAGGAATGACAAGAAATAGCCGACATGTATGTTCTGTAATTGACCATCTTAAATTCTTAATCAAGTGTGGCAACAAACAATTTACTCCTATCAAGTGTGGCAACAAACAATTTACTCCTATCAAGTGTGGCAACAAACAATTTACTCCTATCAAGTGTGGCATATACAGTCTGTATGTAATAGACTAATAATGTCATTCTAAAAGAAGTTGAACATATAAATTACAAGAAATGAAGAATATATCTAGCTAGCTATCTGATCAATATAGACACCGACAATAGAGGTTTGAACTTTAATTTGTCTGTTTAGCTCGGAACACATCTCAAGATTCTCAACATCCAAAATGGGCAATGAAGGGAATTTCCTGCTTCACCAAATAATGCTTTAAGACTGCTTTGTATCACACGCTTCATAAAGCTAATCAAAGCCATCTTGGAATGTGCGTGTAATACTATTACTATTACTACTAGCATAACATCATTCTTTACCCAATAAAAAGTTTTTAACATTCTAAATATATTTTGTTCCCTAATCAACTTTCTCTCAAAATAAGGAAGATTTTCTCTGAGAGATATTGCATGGCTAATTGTACGTAAAAAAACTCTTGATTTCTACAAATATGCATCTTTTTTGTGCCCCCTCTCTCTCTCTCTCTCTCTCTCTCTCTCTCTCTCTCATATCTGGTTAAAAAGAAGAAACTGCAGCCCTTCTATGTCCACTTTATAATCTCCGGGTCAACCAAAACAGAGGGAGCGCACGTTTTACTAATTACTGCCTCTTGCTTATTACTCGGGTCCTGAACAAAACCTTAGTGATATTATGCGTGTTTTTTTCCGATGATTCTCATTGATTGGATTCGGTTTCGTCACTGATTTCTATTGATTGGGTAAGGTCTTAACACTTATTTTCAATGATTAGGTAAGATATTATCACTGATTTTCACTGATTCGATAAAGTCCTTATATTGATTATCACTAATTCAGTAAGGTCCTACAATTGATTCCGTGAGTAGAAATGTGAGTCCTTTCCCTGATTTCAACTTATATTTTCACGTTTGGGTAAAATGCTGTCACTAATTCTCACTGATTCAGTAAAGTCTTGTCACTGATTTCTATTCATCGGGTAAGATCATGTTACTGATTTTACAGATTAGATAAGATTCAATAAGTGGAAAATAACATACTCATAGTAGTTGCATTTGCATAACCATTGACCAGTACATTACAAGCTAAGGGTTAAAAATAATGTTACTTTGACCGTACCAATGCATAAATTTGTCACAAAGTTAGCACTTTTACCAAGTGGAAGATGTGAGGTACTAATACTCACTAGATAACTCGTGCAACCCCTTCTTTACGGCAATAATCCTATCAATTACATTACCCCATAAAAAGGTAATTCAAAACAAAACAGCAAAAACAAAATAATTACGTTTTTTTTTATTTGGGGGGGGGGGTACCAAGGGGGCACAAGAGAGTGATAGGAAATCGAACTAAATTTCACATTTGAGGACTATACATCTAACCATTTTAATGAAGTATATCTTGATTCTTAGGCCAAACCAATGTTAGTTTTGAGAGTCTTAAATTGGGAGTTTTGAGAGCTTTGAAAGTGTCAAAAACTCAAATTTATTGGGTACTTGGGAGAAAAAGAGAGTCTTAAATTGAACTGCGAATTTTTTTAAAATTCAGGGCTCTCTTTAATACTCAACCAAAGTTATTGCTGACTCCTAGCAACAAAAAAACAGAAAAAGGAAGAAGTGAGTTATATTTCAATAATTGGGCCTTGACGAGTGAGCACACATATAAGATATAAGACAAGTGAGGTTCCAACCCAAAATTAATTGGCAATGGGTGGAACAATCAACTTCCTTGTATGGATACTCAAAATTACTAAATCTTTCCATATGGGACACAAATCTCTTTAACAAAGTGAGAAAAAAAGAAGAAGGGAGAAGGTAAGTAATAGTTATAGCATTTCAATTATCAAAGCTCCTATTTCCCACGTTTTATATCTAGACCCCATAAAGGGCGCCATTAATCAAGTATTAGCAAGCAAAATAAAGACTCAAAAGAGTACTTAAATTAAAAAGGCCATTAACGGGAAAGTGTGTGCAATGCCAATAGTATACATATGACAGGAGTACTATTTAGTGGGGCGCTACCTGCTCCCTCTATTCCCCAACGTCTCTCTCTCTCTCTCTCTCTCTCTTTCTCTTTCTCTCTCTCTCTCACACACATATACACAAGTAGTAAGTGCAAGCAGAGCAAGAAATAATGAAGATGAATTGCGTAGCAATGATGGAGATGGTCATGCTTTTGTTGGTTATGCAGGTACTAATTGGCAGCGTTAAAACGTTGGATGTGGACAAAATTAGGCGTTTACCGGGGCAACCCACAGTGAGCTTTGACCAGTACTCGGGTTATGTGATCGTTAATGACAACACCACCACACACAGAGCTCTCTTTTACTACTTGGTTGAAGCTCAAACTCACCCTCTTACCAAGCCCCTTGTTCTCTGGCTTAACGGAGGTACATAACATTTAACATACCCTAATTAAGCTAGCTAGCTACCATTTCTCACTCTCTTTCTCAAATATTTAATTTGATTAAAATGTGTGGTGCAGGGCCTGGTTGTTCTTCTCTGGGAGTTGGGGCATTCTCAGAAAATGGTCCCTTTCGCCCTAAAGGAAATGTGCTTGTTACAAATCACTATAGCTGGAACTCAGGTCCCTTCTTTGTTTTCTTTCTAGCTAATTTCTCTTCTGGGTTGGGTTTCTTAGCTTCAAAGACCTAATCTTTTTAGTTTTGACTTGTTTTGTTTATCAAATTCTGGGTTTTGCAGAAGCAAATATACTGTATCTGGAGACCCCAGTTGGTGTTGGTTTCTCCTATTCTACTGACCCTTCTTCCTACCAAAGTGTTAATGATAAGATCACAGGCAAGCTAGAATCTTTTTTATTTTTAAACCCTGTCAAATTAATTGCTTTCTTTATCAGTTCATCATATCTTCATTCTATTTGTGATTTTACATCAGTCATGAAATTGCTTGCAGAGTCAAGACTTGAATATTCAAGTATATATGTTGCTTTTGTGTACAGGCCTTACTTTTTTGTTTACCAGTTAACTTTTTTTTCCTGTATTTCAACTTTTTCACACTGGTTGTAAGATGTTACTGAGGAATCTTATCTTTGGAGCAAGACCAATGCTCTTTTTTGCCCCTTTTTAAGTTGTGTCCACTTCAACACTTTCTGGGTTTCGTCTCCTTCTACCTGTCTGTCTTTCTTTCTTTTTTACTGTCTCTCTGTTGATCTTTACAGATTTCCCTATGAATCCTGAATCGTTATTCATTGCATTTTGCATTCCTTTTTCCTGTCTTAAAAATAATAATAGCCAGGGACAATCTCATTTTTCTGCAAAGATGGTTTCTCAAGTTTCCACAATACAGAAACAGGAGTTTGTTCATTGCAGGGGAAAGCTACGCTGGTAACTTCCTTTTCCTTAAAATGATACTGAACCCAAACTTTTGCCTTTCTTTCACAGATATGCTATGCTTTTTAATCGTTGGAATCTAAGCAGATGCTGACACACTTTTTCTTTTAATTTTGTGTATGTCCAACAATTAAACAGGTCATTATATTCCCCAATTGGCTAAGCTTATGCTTCAGTTCAACAAGAAGGAAAAACTGTTCAATCTGAAGGGAATTGCAGTGAGTATAAAGCACCTTCATGTTTATTAACGCAAGTTTTGATGCATCAGTTGCCATGAGTTTGGGATTATCAATTTATGCTACTGCACTGCATTGCTTCTCAAAAACTAAACGAAAACTAAAACTAAATTAAGAAAGAAATGTGTCTCCCCACCCCAGTGCATACAATGCCAAAATTTGCACATAAGATAAGCCTTTGCAGGTTTTAGATTACCAACTAGTTTTGTGGTGTTCTTGTTTGTCCTTGGTGATTGCAGTTGGGTAATCCAGTGCTGGAATTCGCCACTGATTTTAATTCGAGGGCAGAGTTCTTCTGGTCTCACGGATTGATTTCTGATCCCACATACAGAGTATTTACTTCAGCATGCAATTATTCACGGTATATAGGAGAATACTTGAGAGGCTTTGCCTCACCCATCTGTTCAGATGTGATGAGCTTAGTGAGCAGAGAAACCAGCAGATTTGTTGATAAGTACGACGTTACCCTGGATGTCTGCTTACCATCTGTGTTCTCCCAATCCAAAATTCTCAGTCCAAATGTGAGTTTCACCCCTGTTATTGCCTATTTGATTTCAATCAGCTGAAACTTTTGGCAACTATGTCAACCTTACTCGCATATGTATCACAGCAAGTTGGTGAGACATTAGATGTTTGCGTGGAGGATGAAACAGTGAGGTACTTAAACAGACCAGATGTGCAAAAGGCTATGCACGCACATCTTCAAGGAGCCGAAACATGGACTGCTTGCAGCAAGTAATGCTTCATTTTCAGTCTTGTTGATTTCAGTTTGAAATTGTATTTGAAATTGGATAATCCCGCGATGCCATCTCTATTCCACTTTAAAATGCTGGCATATATGTATCTTACTTATTCATAAGCTTGCTTACTTGCTTGCTCCCACATTTAACAATAGCATCCTGGATTATGAGCTGCTTGACCTGGAGAGACCAACAATACAAATAGTGGGCAATCTCATCAAGGCAGGAATTCCGGTACTGGTCTATAGGTAAGATTTCCAGATTTACATTCTGTAAATTGCCTCTCAATTGTTGAGTTTCTTCAACTGTGTGACAAGTGTTGTCCTCTAACAATGGCAGTGGAGATCAAGACTCGGTTATCCCATTGACTGGCAGTAGAACACTAGTTAACCGGCTGGCGCACGAGTTAGGACTGAACACAACTGATCCTTACAGAGTCTGGTTTGCGGGGAAACAGGTCAGGGTCCCAACTACCTTCTGGCACAGAGGGGCGTGATTGTGAGGCGTGACATTTAAGGTCGTCTGTCAATGCTAACACAGTTGTCTCTTCTATTTTCAGGTTGGGGGTTGGACAGAAATGCATGGGAACATCTTATCGTTTGCCACAATTAGAGGAGCATCTCATGAAGCTCCATTTTCTCAGCCTGAAAGATCCCTTGTGCTGTTTAAGTCCTTCTTGGGGGGAAAGCCTCTCCCTGAACTGCATTGATGTACTTTGATCTGTCTAACACAGGAATTGTAACCAACTGTAAGTAGAGCTGAAACAAGCGAAGCATTTTAGTTCTGCTCTCCAAAATCGAAGGCATTTATGTTGACCGTCCCAGGATGACAATTGTGTGTGCTTGTTTTCTCGTGATATTATCATAAGACCAACTAAAAGATCTCAAATCACAATTCAATAGGTGAACCTATATGAATAATTATTGTCACTGGAACATGGTAAATATCGCAAATGTCGGGCTGATATACAATGAAATCTAACATTACTGAGTTAAGATGAGTGGAGCGTCAACATTCATGTTCAAACAACTGAACTCCACAGCCAGAAGTGGCTTTGACAACATCACAGAAAGACTCAAACGTCTTCTTCTCTCCCTTATTTCTTCCTTCGCTCGATGCACTGAATTTAAATTCTGGTCTTCAGAGCCCAGTTCTGTCCTCAGATCTGTTGTTGAAGATGGGCTAGATATCTTAATTGGCTGCACGACACGCACCCTGTACTTCAAAGATTTCTTTCTTAGAAAGACGAACAGGACCCAAATATTCTTATAATACATGAGGTTCAGGCAACCATGTACCTCTTTTAGGAAGAAAAACATGGGCTACATGGAGAACAAACTGAAGCCAAATCTACCCATAGTATGAGAACACCATATTAAATCAACATGACCAAAATATTCTTATAACTACCAATCTCTGTTAAATACGTATATCAGCCATGCTACCGGCCTTTACCCTAAGCCTCTCATAAGAGCCCTGTAGTGTCTAGGGAGGTTAGGGGAGTTTGATGTATGCAACTTTACCGTTTTCTTACAGACCCCTAATCAGAAAATCCACTCAGTGTTAAATACAAAGCACATAACAATTTAATGATCCAAATTTTTCTTGTATAATCCAAAATAAAAGGCCTCTTCAAAATAAAAATGGACAAATAAGAAGTCAAGTGAAAGCAGATATCTACACAAATAGTCTGACCATTTGAGGGCAGTACTGCACAGTGCACGAGCCATAAGGAATTAGATAGAATAGTATGCACACCAGAAGCTATTTTTGTATCATAACACTAGAATGCAATCCATTGAAAATGGACAAATAAGAAGAAGTTAGGTGAACGCAGACGTCTAAACAAGTAGTCTGACCATCTGATGCCAGAACTGCACAATCCATCAGGAATCAAGTAGAAACGTATGCACACCAGAAGCTAGTCAATCTATCCTTGAAATATAACACCAGTTCAGAATGCAATTTCCAATCTGAAAGACCTTTTCGAACTCAGCAAGAGTGACTTTAAGCCTTCCTCATATCACATTAACATTTGTGCTTACATTTATTTGTGACATGAGATTGTGTATTATGGAAGTTAATGGCACTAGGTCATTGCCGGACCTGGATTAAAATGCTTGCTGGAATGGTTCAATCTAAAATTCACTGAAAATTGACCTTCCTCAGCTGAATAGGGCCTAGTTGGTCACTACCATATGCCACTGATGCCATGTGGTGATGGCAGCAATATCAGAAGTCAGCAAACCATAGCTTAACAAGGATAGCTGTCTTGGATACAAACCTGCATTCCATTTGGCAAGAATACTTGAGAAGGTTGGGATTATGCTCTGTACGTCCGCTGCAGATCAGCAGATGAAGGCTTTAGATTAATATATCCAAAACGGTTGTACTCCATATGCTCATATGCTACATAAATTTACCTAAAGCTTGGAAGAGACATTTTTATGAGTGGGCCCAACCATGCTTTAGAACTCTCCTTAGGCACTGTACAGAACAAAACACGAACAAGAGGAATCAATGACGTACAGAAGCTATACGACCAAGAGATAACAATGAATGGTTAGGAATCAGGATACACAAACAGAAAAAACGCAACATCGTATGTCCAACCACCCTGACCAGAGAGTGATCTAGTATCAGCAGCAGAGGATAATTTTTCATATAAAGAAACATTGCTCTGCTGCTTATGATCAATCAAGTAACATGGTGCATAAGAAAGGATCAGCGTAATAATGATGTGACCCGTTAGACATTAGATATTCCAATGACGAGTCCAGTCAACTCACCAGCACTGAGGAGGTTGATACTAAAGATATTATCTGCTGAATCAGCAGAGCCACTTAGTTCAGTCACTTCAGTGTCCAAATGAAATCTAGGACTAGAAGTGGCTGAACTCAAACCAATCATGTTCAGAATTCCATTAGATCTGTTCTCTTGTTGCCTGGCCTTTGCGGTGATTCTCTGCTCTGGACAGCAGCGAAGCTATATAAGACAACAGTAATTTAATAGCCTCAAATCTTGTTCAATTTTCTGTACATTCTCAATTGTTGATGGCTTGACTACAAATATTGATGAACCTTATTAGGAAAAATCAATGAACCAACAGTTATTGATGGCTCCCTCAACAAACTCTACTCATCGTAGCCAACATGATAGAAGCCCCTCCTTAGGGAAGATAGAGCATTTATTTGTTTTAGAAAACCATAAACAAAGTTTTTAGGTCAAATATCACCTTTGTAAACCTAGCAACGTGGCTTGGAAGTCCCACGTCCTACAAGGATGAAACATAAGTACAACCGTCAAGGAAAATAAAAAGTAAAAGTAAAAGTAAGGAGCAGAGTACTGAATAGTCATATCATCAAAATTAGGGTGTGAGTGTGATAACCAAGTCTGATGATTACTACCTTTCGTCCATGAAGACATGCCCCATTGCTGTTTACAAGAACCTTGGACGCCCATCTGTTTTCACATAGCATCCAGAAGAGAAATAAGGTATGGCTTGTTTATCATGATTTTATGGTTCATATTATCATATATAGGGCTACAAAGAAGGACTTCCATTCTCCACACTTCATCATGAGTTCTGTTTTCCTGGAAACTTTTCAAGTTTCAATGTATGTTCTTTACCCTTATAGAGTCATACCAGCAATTGTAAATTTGTAATGACAAGTGAAGGAATTGGAGATTATCAGAACAAATAATGCTACATACTTCTGTTGAGACTTTGTGTTGCAAAGCACCAAGCTAAGGAGTACATGCTAATTGCAGCCTGATTCAGGCGTAAACCGGAGGAATGATTCCTTGTGAAAGAAAAAAGCTGAATCTATCTCCAGGGCACTGAGTTGAAAAATTTGACCAACCTATTGTTAGATGCTCATTTATTTAGATGACTGTAGTAGGTAACACTGACACTATGTTTGGTTCACTAGTTCAGCCATACTTTCAAAAAGGTAAATGAAAAGGGAACATCAAGGCTTAATTACTCATACTTACTTGGAAAGTAGGTGGTTCTTTGACTCCTATATGCTTTCCCTTTCCCATTGTTTATGTTGTTATGTTCATTAGTGTGTGATATTCATTACAATAAGTTATCATTCTAGTCTATTATGGTAGAGTACAGTATTAAAAGAAATCAGAGTTGAAGAGGAACATACGCACAAGACGTTGGTGGATTCCAAACAATTCCTGCAATCACCACCAGCTGAAGCAAACACAAAGTTAAAAAGAATAGTGTCGATAGAAAGAAATAAACAAAGAGATGATTATTTGATAATGGAACATTATCCCCACCTCATCAAAGACTCCAACAGGGCTATGATCATAGTTAGCAAGAAAGAAGCCACCCAGGGTGTACCCAAAAGCTTCAACTAATCTGAACTCTTTGGGAATGAGAGGTCGAGCAACTTCTGATTTGACCAGATGGAGCTGATACAAGGCTCTGAAACACAGACAGATGGAAGAGTAAGAGTTACTTACTACATTTGTATGAGTATGAAATAAAGCTGTAACATTTGTACGTTTTCTTGACACTAGATACTACTGGAGTTGTTAAGACTCATGAACTGAGATTGCGCGCGTATCAAATTAGCTAGGAAAGGGTGAAGTTCTTGCCTGCCTTTGAACCTCCAAGGCGGATTGCCATAACCACTACAAGTTTTCGCTTCCATCAACTGAAGCCCCACGACTTTGAAGAATATTACCAAAACTAGTACAAAAAGTTCCAGCAAATCCTTCAGCAATGGAGCAAGAGAAAGAAAAGAATTCCAGTAACACGAAAATGGGAAGTTGGGCACTTCAATATGTTGTGACTGGTGAGTGTGTAATTCATATAAACCAAAGAGAAGGAGAAAATATAAAGGAAATTAGCCAGGAACATAAACCAAAGACAAAGAAAGGATCTTTAAAGCATATAAATTGCAGGGTGTGCAGCTGCAAGTTTGCTTCATGTTCAATTGGTTGAATAACCAAACAGTTATTAGCAGTAGTAGTCCTGAATTGATTAATTGAATAAGTAGAATAATCCAGTTCAATTGGTTGAATACAAATGCTTTTTATCTAATTAAATGACATTAATTTTGAATACAATCACAGTGCTTTGCTTGTACAGTACAATCCGCCCTCCATTGGGTTTCCTTTAGAAATAATTTTATCCATAATATAATTGAAACCAATAGGAAGGAAATGAAGTGAGTACAAATTAAATTCAAAGTTGGGGATGGGAATAGGAAGGAAATGAAAGAAAGCAATATACTCCAGCTTTGAAATGGATACTAATATTATAAGACCAGGTAGAAGTGATACCATTATTGATTATATTGGAGCACTTTTATTTTATGAACTTTGATTATCATATGTATGTATGTATGTATTTTGCCAGATCTTGGGAAGTATGAGTATTGTTTTAAGGTGAAGTGGAGAGAGAAAGAGAAAGAGAAAGAGAAAGAGAAAGGGAGTGACATACAGAGTGAGCGAAAAACCAGCAAGGGAGGAGATGAACCGACAATAAGCTCGCTCGGAAGATGACGACAGCCAGCAGAAACAGCAATAAATGAGGTTGTTTTGTTATCACTTATCAGATTGAGGTTGATGTTGTTATCGGATTGGTGTTGGCCGCCTGTTGGGTGTTTTAATCATAAATGTGGCGGAATGGCCCTCACTCTCTCTCTCTCTCTCTCTCTCTCTGGGAAAATCTATTGAAATCGTACTCCCTGGCCTCATCACTCCTTTGTGGTCATGACTCATGTCATTTGTGTCAGTGTGGATAGATTTGTTTATCCTGAAGCTGACAAAACACCGGATTTTGATTTGGCGCCAACTGATTTCACCAAATCCTCTACTTTTCGTCAAACCTCCACCCCCCACGCCCTTCTTTCCAAATGTCTCACCCATCTAGTACTATTTGTGTTAACTTCCCGCCCTGAAAGAGGTAGCGAAGTTGGTCGTGGGGTTAAAATTTCATGACAAAGGTCATGGGTTCAATTTCCACTAAGCCTCCCTGCTGAGCTTGTCGGGGTTTATCCGGTGCACACTCAAAGAGTAGTGGATGAAGGTTCCTCGTATAAATAAAAAAAACTTCCCAATTTCAACTCTCTACAATGCGGCCCAATAAGAGTATCAATAGCAAGACCTTACGGCGACACCTTATTGAATTAGTGAGAACCAGTGGCAGGACCTTACCAATCATTCCTAGTCACAAAATCAATGGCAGGACCTCAGTGGAAAGACCTTACTCAATCAGTGAAAATTCGTGGAAATAAGTGGAAAAGAACGCACCCTAACATATACACATATGCACCCCTTTTTATAATTAAAAATCCATTTTTATTGATGGCAATAAAAAGAGAACCCAAGTTCAAACACCCTTTTAAAGGCGAAGCCCATACACCTATTGGAGTCGAAACTTTTTTTTCACTCATTCAACACCACGCCATAGACACCTAACTGGCTAACTGAGACAAACTATAAAGACACAACAACAAGACAATCCTAGAAAACCAAGGATAAGAGTCACACCTACTAAACCTATTCAGATTAGCAACGCCAAATCAACCTCTACAGCAACTAACACAACCAGAAACCAAACAACAGATAGTTATGCACCCTTATCCTTGACTGCTGTAAATTGTACAGTAAATTTGTGGATTTCAACTCCATCCAACTTGTTAATTCCACTTGTTTTCCATAAGAACTTGTTTACTATTTGAGCAGATGGTGCTATTTTTGAAGCAAGCAGAGCCGTTGGGTTTGCAGCCGTGGCCACATGTGCGAGTACGGAATTTGTTGCTGCATTTGCAAGCAGAATGCGTGGTCTTTTATCTCCCGATCTAGCCGAGGTGTGTGCTTTTAGGCGAGCTGTGTTGTAGGCTCGTGATAAAGGCTGGCAGCATGTTGTTTTTGAGACTGATTGTGTGAAAATTTGGTGGAAGACTCTTGTTATGAGGCTGCTCACCATTTAGCTAGAGCCTTAAGTGTTTTGGAGCGTGATTATCCCTCGTGATAATTTTTGATGTAATGTTATTCGATGCAGCTAATGTTAGTGAATGAAAATCTTTTGCTTTCTCAAAAAAGTAAAATTATTATTGAACATGGTTGATTTTTGGTCTATTTAAACTTTGATCCTTATTCTTTTTTTTTTTTTAAGATAAGCCTTAATTAAAACGAAATACAAAAAAAAAGGAAAAAAGGGAAAGGAAAAAGAAAAAAGGGGAAATAAAATTGCGAGAGAGTGAGAGACTAGACGAAGACCGACTTCTCTGTGGGCAACGGGGTTTTGGGATTGGGAGGGAGAAACAAAAGACGGTCGTTCTTGTTCTTCTGAAACACAACTGAGAAGAAGTTGAGAAACACAGCAAAAGAACACAACAACCAATTCCATAGCCCCGTAGCTAAAACCCTACTCATCCCTCCCAAAAACCCCCCAATACACACAACACTCGATCCCTCTCCACTCTCTCTCTCTCTCTCTCGTCTGGTTTTTCTATGGTGTAATTCCTGGGCATTGGAAGATCCGAAAGCTACCAACATGGGTCGACCCGAACCTTGTGTTGTTTTCGCCCAGACCTTTGTTCACCCTCAATTGGATGAATACGTTGATGAAGTATGCTTGTTTCTCTCTCTCCCCCTTTTTAATTCTCTCTTTATATTGGGTCTTGCTTTTTTTTATTATTCTTTTTTCTTAGATATTCTCGCAGTTGATTATTGTTACATCTGTATGCTAATTTTCACAATGCTGAAAGTTTCTGCGTCACTTATTTGAAAATGCCCAATTTTGGGATAGTGGACAAATAGCAAATACTTCAAATTCGTGTTTTGTGTTCCATTGGTGCTTGGAGTTAACTGACCAAAGCTATGAAATTGTGTTTAAGTATAGAGGAGTAAAATTGTTTTAAACTAGTGAGGCTTGTTTGTTTTACCAATTGATGTGTGACTTCATTATGTATTAACCCTTTCAGGTAATATTTGCTGAGCCCATTGTGATAAATGCCTTTGAGTTTCTGGAGCAAAATGCATCATCAACATCTTCTGCTGTAACTCTTCTTGGGTATGTGGTGTTGTTTTTTTGATTGTGCATCCTTGCGTTCATCGTTCCTGTCAATGTTAATCAATTGTACTTGTTGATGTGAAACCATATTTGGAATTGTAGAAGTTTAGACTTTTGGAGGTGGGTTGTTTCCCTAAAATGCGGAAGGGTCATTGTACTTGCAATGAATTTTCTGTGTTTGGAGGACAACAATATCATTGTTACCTTTTGTTTTGGGATTGAGGGCATGACATTATTGTAGGTTTGTTGCAATGATATGGCTTGTCCTTGGGAGAGGGGGGACAAGTATCCAAGCAAGTGATGAAGTTTTAATCCCAGGTTGCGCCTGGATGTTATTCCAAAAGAAAAGGAAAGCACAATGGCTGCTTTAAGAAGTACTCAAATGGCTAGAGAAATATTTTCAATCATACTTAAAAAAAGTTTCTGAGCAACAACAGAGTAGGCTTTGTGATTGTATGGCATCTGCTTTAAGACTCTTACTTGTAAATTTTTTACTTGGTTTCACAAAGAGATTTTATTTTTTGGGTGAGCCCAGAATGTGAACATGGGAAGAACAAAAGTCGTGAAGTGGAGAAAACCGCTGTTCAAATTTAATGCTGGTACAAGTTCTTGTAATTTAATTTATTTTCATTGATAAAACCATTAGAGATTATGGAAAAAGGAAAACATCACAGAGGAAAAGTTTGAAAGATAAGACGAAACAGTACAACAACAACAACAACAACAACAACAACAACAACAACAACATTACCCCAGTGCCTCCAAAGAGGCTCCCGCCTAGGCAGGGTAAGGGGGGGTCGGTTGTACGCAGCCTTACCCCTGTGAGTCTCACAGAGAGGCTGTTTCCGTTTGACCCGAGATCCGAAGTGCGACGACTATCGGCAACTTCACAATAAATAAGAAGTGCTGACAGTTTTATGAGCCATTTTGCTTTAGTCCATATATTCCAAAGCCAAAAAGTAGTGAAGCTTTTAGCGCCAATGAAAATGGTGGACAAAAAAGATAAGACGAAACAGTAAGAGGTGAAAAATATTAGAAAGAATAGTGAACATTTAACTGGATGCCATGTACTTATGTACCCAGATCAACTTATAGTTTTTCACATGGTGCTTGCCTAAACAAGGGCGAGTTAAAGCTTTTCTGGTGTATGTATGTTGCCATTTGGGTACGATGAAGCTGAGTCTTTCATGCATTTTGTGTTTGAATTACTTGTAATAATAACTACTATTATTTTTGTTTGACGGTGGATTTTCACATTACATCTTTATTGTCATATTTTTCAGAGCTTCATCACCTCCTTCATTTGCTTTGGAGGTTTTTGTCCAGTGTGAAGGGGAAGCGAGATTTAGGCGTCTTTGTCAACCGTTTCTGTATTCACATTCATCAACGAATTTGCTTGAAGTTGAGGTGATTAGTGCCTTAAATATTTGTTTTTTATGTTTCTTTATATGAATGAGTTTCGCTTTGTGGCTTATTTCATACATCTTTTCCTCACAATTAGCTTTGTGTGTGGTTGTGTAAGTAACATATTTTTCTTGGATGGTTCGAATATGTATTTTAAATTCAGGTAATGTAAGTATTATGAAATGTTTAATGTGAACTTAATAAGGGCAGAAAGCATAAACTAGGAAGGCTCCTGAAGATTTAGTTAAAAGCATAGATATCATCTTCTATTTTAGAAAATATCACGCCCAACCTTAGAGTTTTCGAAAGTTGAGCTGTAAGCCTGTAAGTGGCATCATTCAAAAATCTTCAAATTGTGGAACACTATATTCAATGTTAGCGTCGCGGCTCTATTTTGGTTTTGGGACTCCTTGCCGTTTTGCATTCTGCAGGCTTTCTTGATAAATGAAGTTATTACTACCTCCGTTTCGGAAAAATGATAACATTTACTTTTTGAAGGTCAAACTTTACAAACTTTAACCATTGATTTCGGAAAAAATATAAGGATTTACAATGTAAAAATACTATCGTTGGATTCGTTTTAATTAGTACTTTCGGAAAATCTATTTTTTTTTATAGCTTATGTATTCATATAAACACAAATATTCATGGTCAAAGTAGTGCATTGGAGACCGTGCAAAAGTAAATGTTATCATTTTTCAGAAACGGAGGTAGTATTTTTTTTTAACTTAAACCAATTTGATTTGTATAAATTAGTCATTTGTTGATCAATGATCACCTAGGCTAAATTGCATTTGATATTTTGATCAATCCTTTTGGAATAGGGAAATGACGGGATTTTAACTTAGTGGTTTTCTGAACTTTGTATGTTGGCTTACACAAATTCCTGGATGAACATGTTCTGGAATTGAAAACAAGCATAGTGCCCTGGGTTGCAAGATTTTTCAGAAACTTTCATGAAAGTGTGAATTTTGCATTTTGAGTCGAAGCTTGCATGTGGCTAGTGAGATTTTTTCTAAAGGCCTCTGCAATCAAGAACACTATCATGCATCATAATGAGATTAAGAATTATAGCATTTCTGCTTCCCAATTTTAAGTCACATTATATGCTAGAGGATTTTGTAGAAGTCATTGGTTTGATATTTGAAGTTTTGATTGTCCATTTTGGGGGTTGGTTATTGATTGTGACTAAAAGATTTTGTCTATCTGTTCACTAAGCAATGTAGGAGGTCATTGAGAAGACAGTATCTCTGGGAATCTTTCGAGTTTGTCAATGAATATGGAAAAGAGGATGATGACAAAGTTGTTAACTTCAGGGCCCATGGGATTAGTCGGGCAAAGCCTGGATACCCATGGTGTCAAAAAAGTAAAATAATGCTTTGAAATAAAGGATTTTGCAAATGGTGATACTTGTTCTGCATTTTGCCTTGCTATTGGCTACTAGTACCTTTCTCATCATTGAAGTGTAGGATTCAAATTTTAGCCTTGGGTAAGGGGAGAGCAGCTTCCCTGCTACCCTTTGGGGCTCCATATGGCCTCAGTCCCTTGTATTTTTTTTGATTTCTTTTCTGGGTTTCGATATTTATTTTTGAACTCATTGGTTTTGAAGTTATATTTAAATTCCTCGTATGGAGTTTCGCTCCTTCTGTCCGCTAGTTACTCCCTCCGTATTATGTGTCGTTTTCACTTTTCAAGGTCGAACTTAAATCATTATTTTCTCTAATTATAAAAATTAAAAACTATAAAGAAGTTGTATTATGAAAGTACTTTTCAATAAGAACCCAACAAATATATTTCCATATAGTGAACCAAAGTAACTTTTTCACAAAATCGACGGCCAAACTTTGACACGAAAATCTAAACGACACTTTAAAAAAAAAAAACAAGGGAGTATTTTCACTTGCACAAGATATCTAGCTCTTGTGCCCATTGTTTGAGGGTGTGATTGAAAATAATAGCTATTAACGTCTTGCAAAGAGAGCAAAAAATAATTTTTGTGTATTTATTTTTCCTGTTAATTATTTCCTTTGCACGCAAGACAAGAAGTGAAATCTGTGAAGCTCTGGTTAATTGTTGAATAATTGGCCTATCACTATGTTCTCCAACTTATGCTAATTGCTATTCATTATTCATTGTAGTTCATGTGTTGATCTATTCTTGTCAGCAATGAACATTAGCATCCATTTACTGACAGATATCAAATTCTTTTGCAGGCTGTAGTGACTAATCATCTGGTTGTCAGGGGTGCTTATCGCAGCATAAGCTTGGTTGTATATGGAAATACAGCAGAAGATCTGGGGCAGTTTAATGTTGAGTTTGACTTGGACAGCTCTTTAGCAAACCTTGTTTCTTCTTCTGAGGCAAGACTTGACGATCTTCCACCTTTGTTACATTCAAGAAACCTAAAATTTGAGGAGTCAATATCCTCCCTGAAGGCATTACCTTCAGTGCTTCCTGCGATTGACATTTCCATAGAAATAAGACAGTTTTTGCAACTCATCTTTAAAATTTTGGATATCCCAAATTTCGGTGCTTTAAGCCAGGAAGTTGTGGCCTCAGTTACTTCAGCAGCTGCTTCCTTTTTCACAAGTGACTTAGCTACCGCTGGAATCACCTTGCAACAGTTCAATTTGGGAGGACCAGTGAATATTGAAAAGCCTCTTCATGTCTCCATTGAAGCGAAAAGGAGTCTTCTTGGTATTTGTAAGAAACATATCGAAACAGGGTATATATATGGTGACTTTTTGGTAGAATGTAGTTTTCTTGAATCTGAAGCTGATCTAGCAACCTCTAGAGATTTGGTAGACGTGTTTTTCCAGCACTTCCAGTTGCATAAAGATACACCATTTGTTGGACATCCACATCTATCACAGGTAACATAAGTTTCCAATAGTGATTGAGTTTGTCAAATTGATATGGACATTAAGAGACAAAATTCTCGCTGTCCTTCCTGGGCTTATCTGTGCCACGTTGGTTGGTGAAAAAATTATTTGGTCATAATTTATTTCTTTTTTGCTTTGGGATAAAATTCGTACGTTCATGCTCATATACACTTTAGTACATCACGGTTCATAGACTTTGACACCCTCCTGTCCCATCCCTTTGTTAATAAGTATGTTGTGCAAGGATGAATTTATAAATTTATACTGGCTGCCCTGTGGTCGATAGTATTATAAACATGAGCGACATAGAAGAAGGTATCCATTGGATTGATTACTAATGCTTTTATTCTTCTGAGTCTATAACTGATTCTTTCCCTCTGTTGATTTCTATCTTGCATTGCCAGAGTAGTAATGTACTTCTTTGGTTGAGTTTGGCTCTGATACTATGCTCGGGAAAAGAGAGCTGCTTTCACTATGTAAATGGCGGAGGCATGGAACAGCTGGCATTCCTTCTTAGTAAGGAAATGCAAAATAGTGCCTCTGTTACTTTGATGCTACTTGGAGTTGTTGAGCAAGCAACGCGATACTCTGTTGGGTGTGAAGGTTTGTTAGGCTGGTGGCCTCGGGAAGATGAAATGGTTCCATCCAGTATTAGTGAGGGATATAGCCAACTATTGAAGTTACTAATGCAAAGGCAGCGGCATGATATTGCTGCTCTAGCAACGTATATCCTTCATCGCTTGCGTTTTTATGAAGTTGCTTCTAGATATGAGGTATGTTGATTGGCTTCTGAATGCAATTCACTCTATAAGGACCTATACTCATTCATTTTTTTGGCAGTATGCAGTGCTATCTGTATTGGGAGGGCTCTCTGGTGTTAGGAATGCTGGATCTGCAACATCAAGCATGCTTGTCAATGCTAAGTTACAGCTAAGGAAGCTTTTGGTCAGTTTAAATCTGTTCAGTTATTCAGTTTTCTTTTGTTTGGACTTTTTAGCCATTATCAAATCCTAAAAATTAGCTTATGCATGTATACATACTCTTTATGAATAAAATTTGCTTATACATGTGATTTTTGAGTATTTCGGAAAGGGCTCTAGTCTTGTTGACTCACTTCTGACTTTTTGGGTTCAAACTGTTAGGACAGTAGCTTTTGGACAACATTAGTACACACTGGCTCCTTTACCTTAATCCTTAGAAGTCCAGTGATATTGTTATAGTCGGGTTGCTGCTCTGATTCAATGTCTTTTTATGTCTTGCAACTACCTGCCTTAAAAAATTATTTTCCTTGAAAACAACATTTCGTCTCTTATTAATCATGAATCCAGAAGAGACATCTGTTTATTTTATTATTCTAAAGATAAAGAGGAGAGGCAACATGTAGTCCATTATGTCTTGTCTTTTGGTAATCCAATGTTAATTGTGCTCTTATCTAAGAAAATACACATTGTGCTCTCTGCAAAGCTATATAAGGTTGTTTTTTCAATGATAAAAATAAATGCATTTTTATCGGGTTATGTTCATTGACAAGTGTAATTGCAGAAATTGATGACTTCTTCCAGTTGGGTTGAAGATCCTTCTCCTGTGGCCTGTGCTTCCCGATCATTTTTGTTGGGACATGCTGAGGGAGCATTGTCATATAAAGCAACCAGCAAGCTAATTGGTTCCTCAAGCTGTCGGTTTCTGCAGCATGAAATTGATGCAAGGTTGCTGTCCCTACTGAAGGTATCTTGATAGGGTAGCTTTTTCTCAAATGAGTCGGTTATTGGCTTTGCATTCCATTATTTATAGAAGTTATACATTGGAATTTGAGATTGCTGATTTTTAAATAAATATACAAAAAGTGATGTAAAGCAAGGAGCCCTCCGTTGTAGAGTTATTGTTCTAGTGCCGCGAAGATTATGAAGATTGAAGAGTGAGAAAGAACCAAAGAGGATTGCTTTTAGTGTAGCAGTGCATTAAAGTGTACAGAATGATAGTGGACAATTAGGAAATCAATCTGAATGGACGAATAAGTGTGAAACGGAGGGACTGTATTATATAACCGGGGTACATAGTTTGGGTCTCCTTATTCTTGGTCTTCCTTTAGAGAGACCTGTGTAGTACCTTTCACGCATTATTATAATTCATATTTTTTAGTTAACATATCTGGTACTTAAATATAGGGAGGAAGGTTCAGGTGAGGACACCCCTTAAGATATGAACCTGAGAACTAATTAGAACAGTTGGATCACCAAATCTAGTGACTGAGAATGAAGGGCGCTTATAAAACCTTAAATAACACAAAAAAGAGCTAACTTCTAGCCTTCTTTTCTTTTTCTCCTTTCTTCCCCCGCACTCCATAAACAAACTGCTGGAGCCCGGCAGCAGGGTTCACTAGAAATGATTTGTGACATCCTGTGAGCAACCAGGAACCATGGTATCTCAGGTCCCTCCTTCAGCCGCTCAGTTTCTCTCTCCTCTTGTCCTCTCCTTTAGCGCACACACGTCCCCGTTTTCGAGCCGCTGGGAGGTTATTATGAAGTACATAGGCAAGCAGCAAGGGTTCCTCAATTGACATAATTGACAACAGCAACATCTGATGGGACCTCTCTGGAGACCTTGTAAGCAATCTTGTGTCCTCCGATTTGTTTTGCCTCTTGCTTTCTAAGTTACCAGTCTCTGGAGGCTAAGGAGGAGAAACGGTAGACTGAAAAGTGATGGAAAAGGCCAAAAAATCCTATTCGTGGATAATATGGCTCAATCAATTGGAAAAGTAACAGTAGTGGCGAGCTGCCAACAATTGTTGCTAATGATGGTGGGCTCGTTAACCTCTGGCGCCAACTACTAGCTACCCGGCAGGCCATTGTCCCTTCTGGTTTTTGTGATGCTGCTATGCGGGTTAGCTGCTGAGAAGGGAAGGATATGAGGAGGGATATTTTTAGTTTACTTTTAGTTTTTTGTTAGCTTTTCTTTCTTTTTTTGTGGGTGGGGTGGGGGGGGGGGGGAAAGGACATGAACTACATCGCTCATTGTTTACTTTTTTCTTCAGATTTTCTTTTATTTTGACTATGCTATTATGAAGTTCAGTATAGCTACAAATTTTGCCATTAATGAGCTATTATTCTAGAACATGCCTGTGAAAATTGACTCTTTGATGTACAAGATTTAATGGTTGTGTTTTGCCTTTCTGTTATTGAGGTCATGTAGATAGAACATGCCTATGGAGGCATTTGTTTTTGTAAATTTCATGATGACCGGTGGTTTAGTATGCCTCCCCTCTCTTCAAGGACGTCAACCCATGGCAAAAAGAATATAGAATAACATTGCAGGAGAAAAACAAAAGGCATTTGTCTTGATTCATGATAACTTACCTACTAATCATGTCAAATTCCTGTATGGCAGCGTTCTGATTCAATCTGGGGGTTCTAGGGGTGGGAAGGAGAGGAAGTTGTGGTGGTGTAATGTTTATTTTGCAATCTTATGGGGTATTTGGTTGGAGGAGAGGAATGCTCGGTTATTCAAAGGGGTGTCAATATCTCCTTCACTGCTTTGGGAGAAGATCACCTACTTGGCTTCGTTATGGGCTAAAGCTGCGGGGGCTTTTCGGGATTACAGTATCACAGAGATTCAAAGGAATTGGTCTCTTTTGTAAATTGTTTACTGTAGAGGATGCCTTATCCTCTCTCTTGCTGTAAATTGGCTTCTTCATTAATATAATCTTTCTCTTTATCTAAAAAAAATCATGTCAAAGCTATTGTCGTAAAGAAAATGCAGTCATCAGTCTCTCTCACTCAGGTTATTTAGAGCAGGTTTTGACGTATTCATTCAGCCTCTTAACGGTTGATCCTAGCATGAAAACTGTAGAAGTAAGTGGACTTCTGGTCATGCATTGTTTGTTGGCATATTTTTGTTGCCTTAAAGCAACCAAAATGATGATACAACAACGAACAACAACAGCAATCCAGTAAGAACCCTACCCAAGTACCCAGGGCAGGGTCTGGACGCTGGAGATGAATACATCAAAATTTGCATGACCAGACTCTGGAGAGGTCCAGATGTACGCATCCACATCCCTAGCTAATTGATGTCTGTATATGCAGAACTCACTAGACTCAAGAATGTATAGGTAAGAGGATGAGATCTTCTTACCAGATAAAACAAACCAATTCTTGGAAAAAGATTGAAAAGAAATGTGCTTTCAAGTCTTGACTAATTAGAGTGGCTAAAGTGAAAACCCCTGGTTCATCATTACCAGAACCCCTGTGGAGATAGGCAAGCCATGTTTAAGTTGCTTTAATGTCTCTTTGGCATCATGCTCGAGACACACAGATGTCTTCTGCATTCTCTTCATTTCTTGTTGTTTTTATCATACCTAGTTGGCTAGTTCATACTTCATTTGTTATTATCTTTTTGATCTCTTCCTTTATCTTGTTATGGATTTGACACATTTTGCTTTCATTTATAGGAGAAGGGGTTTCTTCCATTGTCAATTGCACTAATATCATCGTCCGAGTTGCGGGCAGAAGTAGGACAGGCTCTTCAAGCTTTTGTGGACATAACATCTTCTATTGAGGCTGTGATTCTTTCCCTTATGTCTTGCCGCACAGGTTCCCAGATTTCAATTCTTTTTGGTTTCCCTGTTTATTATTCCTTGTGCTTTTGGTTACATTCATTTCGTTTGGCAGGTCTAGTCTTCCTGTTGCAGCATCCTGATCTTTCCTCCACATTGATACACGCATTTAAGGGGGGAGATGAGGTGAAGGAGTGTATTCCTCTTCGATATGCGTCGGTTTTGATATCTAAAGGGTTCTTTTGTCGTCTTCAGGAAATTGGACTAAATCTTGAGATGCATCTGAGGGTGGTTAGTGGCCTCACTAACCTCCTTTCTCCATTTTTTGGCTTTTCTTTTGTACTTCTCCTTTAATTTACCTTTACTTTCTTGGTGGTGTATATTTTTTTCATTTTAGTATTTGGAATGTCTTGCGGGTTGTTGATAAGTTGGTTGTGCTTTCCTTTGGTCCATGCCAGGTTATTGCTGTTGATCGTTTGCTTACATCAACTCCACATTCGGAAGAGTTTCTTTCGGTGTTGTGGGAGCTTTGTGGTCTTTCCAGGTAGGCTTGGCTCAGCTGACTTTTGCTTATGGTTATTTTATGCCTGCTCTTTGTTAATATTTTCCATCAAATGAGAAGCCTGTCTATAGGATATAGAGTTAGGGAAATTGATCTTCTCTCCAATCTGATATTATGTTGCTAGCATAGGAAAAAAATTATGTTGTGATATTGCAATCTATTTATTCAACATAATTAATATCTGGGAGAGTCCGTCAGATTTGTCATTGATTTTTCAATTTGGCTTCAGAGGGCTAGGAGTCCTCAATATGAAAAAGCAAAACTAACTAAAAATCACTCCATAAACGTTCAACACCTGTGAGGGACACCCTTCTAAAAGCCCCACCGTCTTGCACTGCTAGATAGTTGGTTGCACTGCTTTGCAAAATTATACCAGTTATTTGCACGACTATTTGCTCAACCTTGTACAGGAAGGCCAAACAAGATAATTGATATTTCACTAACTTAAAGCATATAGTTCTAAGGAATTAGGAGGCTGAAGTAATACATTTCTACACTTATCTATCAGGATCTGAATACCGTACATTCATTATATCTGTCTCTACACGTGCTACTCGCCTGAGTAGTTTGCATAAACATATGTTGACTTTTTGCAGAACTTATTGTGGACGTCAAGCATTACTGGCACTTGGGCACTTTTCTGAGGTATGAATAGATATATGCTGTAACAGTAATTTCCAAGTCTTATAGTCATGATAATCTTGCTTTTTGGATGTGTTTTTAAAATTACTTCTGCAGATTAATACTTAGAATCTCACTGTCACGTGGTTAAGAATTATCTTAATAAGCGTGGTCGTTAACTTCAAGGCCCATGGGATTAGTCGGGCGAAACGCGGATACCCATGTTATCTAGATAAAATAGAATAATAATATTATGTGGTGCTATTATTAGATGCAAAACATAGTAATTTCTTTTACGCAGAAACTCATATAAGACGGTCTTACCGTGAGATGTTACATTTGGAGCAAAAAGTGTTGCTTTTGAACTAAAAAGTGGTAGTTTGTAAACACTTTTGGCCATCGAGAAAAGTGTGTTATTTCTCGGACAAAAAATGTTACTTTTTGAATAAAAAGTGTTATTTTTGACTATCTTACTGTGAAGGGGTCTTTCACAAACTGTCTGTTTTTTTTATATTGTTACATTACTTCTATGTTCTATCTAAAAGGGCTTTCATTGGACATACAGGCTATTACAATTTTAATTGAAGCTCTGCATTCTGCCAAGGAATTGGAGCCTGCTTCTTTGACCTGTGGTATTCCAATTTCTAATTTTTAGCCAGGATTAGTACAACATTTTTTCTTCGTCTTTATGGTGTATAAGTATTTGAACCGTGTTCTTATTTTCAGCTACCCCCTTGAATCTTGCAATCTTCCATGCTGCTGCGGAGATATGTGAGGTCATTGTTACCGATCCAACTTCTACCTCAGTGAGTGCTTGGATTGAGCATGCAACTGATCTTCATAAAGCTCTGCATTCTTCTTCACCTGGATCTAATAGAAAAGATGCCCCTACTAGGCTCTTGGAGTGGATAGATGCTGGAGTAGTTTACCATAAAAATGGAGCTGTTGGTCTTCTACGTTATGCAGCTGTTTTGGCCTCTGGGGGTGATGCTCATATAACTTCAACAAATATCTTGGTCTCAGACTCTATGGATATGGAGAATGTGGTTGGAGATTCTAGTGAATCTGATATCAATGTTGTTGATAATCTGCTTGGGAAACTTGTTTCTGATAAGTCCTTTGATGGTGTTGCCCTTCGTGATACATCAGTGGCTCAGCTGACAACAGCAATTAGGATTTTGGCACTCATTTCAGAAAATTCGGTATGGAACATGTAGTTAAAAGCGTTTCACTTCATTTTGATATATGTTGCAATACTCTTTTGCTGGAAATGTTTACCGTTGGATGCTTCTGATTCAATACTTTTGAACTAGAAAGGAGAAGGGACTATTTTTTTTAGATAAAGAAAAAGATTGTATTAATAAGAATCAATGTACAGCAAATTGAGGATAAGGTATCCTCTATCTAGAAAAACATTAACAAATTGGCCCACATCCGTTGGATCTCCGAAATTGTATAGTCCTGAAAAGCCCCTGCACTTTAGCCCATAATGAAGATAAGTAGGTTGCCCTCTCCCACAACATCATTGGAGAAACAGAAACCTCATTGAACACCCGTGGATTCCTCTCCAACCAAATGCACCATAAGTAGGAGAAGGATACTGAATATGAATTGGCCATTATGGTAGAAATGTTGAATTTTAGTCTTAGAAGATTGATGCTTTAACAAAGATTCTGTATCTTCCAGTAAAGTTTCTATCTGGCGCTACTTCATGCAGGACGTTGCAGCATCATTATATGATGAAGGTGCGATGACGGTAGTTTATGTCATTCTTGTCAACTGCAGATTAATGCTCGAGAGGTCTTCCAATAATTATGGTAATTACAGTAGTCTATGTCATTCTTGTAAACTGATTATTGGAGGTTATGTGAAGGTAGTTCATTTTTACGTACTTAATTGAAGAAAATAACTCTTTTTGAGTGCTATTTTTGGGTAAAAGTTCTGTTCTTGGACCAATTTGATAAAAAAATCTATTCACAATTTATGATGTAGCTCACCAGCGTGACATCTAAGATAAATAAAATTGTTAATTTTCCAACAGTAAATTTAGTTCCCACAATAATTATTATTGTGTGGAAGTGAGATATACTGGAAATAAGGTTTTGTGCTATAGACATGTATCACGGAAGTGAGATGTACCGGAAATAAGGTTTTGTGTTATAGACATGTATCACGTGCAACCCACATGTATTTATGGATGTAATTTTTATTTATTTAATGTTTGTTCAAGAATAAAATGATTTCTGTGCAAGAAGCAGGTTTGTCCTGTGATTGAAGTACATGAATACATTGCTATGTAATAAATATATAGCGTTTAAAAAGAAAAGGAGATAGTAAGCTTGCTTCCAGCTTTGACATCTCTTGTGAAGAAACTCAAGATAAGCTGGAAAAATTGCATTTACTGTATCCCAAGTGTCCTGAGTTTGACGCTCTTTTAACGAGGTGATGTAAGTTGAATTGTTCTTAGGACTTTGGTGTTGCTTACCTTGTTCACAATCAAATTGCTAAATGCAATATTTTACTGCTTGGGCCTAAAACTTACATTATGCGCATTTTGTTACGGTGCACTTTCCTTGTCCTTAAATGGTTAACTGAATAACTGATGTACTTTCCTCTTGGAGCAGATTATCTTGTTGATGATGGCATAGAGTGCAGTTCTACCTCTGATCTATTGCTGGAGCGTAATCGAGAGAAATACCTGGTTGATCTTTTGATTCCTTCTCTTCTACTGCTTTTGGAGCTTCTGCAACGATTAAAGGTTGCTGCACAAATTTTGGCAATTTCTTCTTCATATGATTTTTCTCGCATGCGGTGTTACCTAAATCTCTCTACCCCCTGAGATCAAAAAAAAAAAAAAAAAATCCTTTACCCCCCTGCATACAATGTTTTAGTACTCATTTTCTGAATCATTGTACTTATGCCAACGAGTTCTCTGAAAATTGAACAATGTTATTTTTAGAAATACGCAGAATTTACTAAAATTGGGAGGACATTCACCTCAAAATTGTTCAGCCCAGTTACCGCAAAAGTCTGCTGTGTAGTTTTTGGTGTTGACTTTAAAATTCTTAAAATGGCATCCTCTAATGCCAAATGCTTGTACAATTTATGTTTATTGATTCATGATATTATGCTCTTCACTTAATTTAATTGGTTATCCATTGAGGAAACTTAGTGATCAGTAGTAGTAACTAGTATGTAGTACCCTGAACACCGTATGTGTACCAGTAAACATACTCCAATGAACCCCCAAAAGCAGCAAGAGTATGTTCCCGTAGCCATTCCATGCACTGGAAGTATGGAACCTGCCAATTCTAGGCGACAATGCTTACACCTGAGGCCGAGTAATATGATGCTATATGCAAGTGGAAAATGATTCTGGAAAATCTTCTATGTTTTGTATTGGTTACACAAGACCATGATTTATTTAAAGCTAAGTGAATCTAGGGCATTGAAGTGCATTTTTCATAACTGAAAAAATAAAAAAAAATATTAATGCATCACCCTCTAAATTTTATTCCAAAAATTTGGTAGAAAAATATAGTTTCTGATGAATGGTGATGCAATGATGTCTAGAGTGTAGAATTTTATCATTGGTGGAAAGCTGCCAAGTATAATGATAATTTCTTGTTTGAATGGGCAGCTCTAGAGGCATAAAGTCTCAAACATGACATTTGATGATTAGCAATCAAAGTGTAAACCATAGTTTACACGTTTGCATGAGAGTGTAGGTGAGAGGCTATCAGTTTGAATAGCGTTAATTTTTTTTATGGGGGTGCATACATGGACATTCTGTGTATTCCTAGTGTATGAGCCTTCCTCTTTCATGTTTTGTGGCTGAAGTCTATAGTCTCTGATCCTAAGTTTACATATTCCAATTCTGTGTCTCTGATTGCAAGTTGCATCCCAATGTTGTTGAAATTTTATTAATAGTTAACTTGTTCATCACTTCATTGTTTCTTCACAATTGTTCTGAGTTCTCTCCAGCAAGTTTGAGACTTCTCTGCTAATTTTTTTGAGTTTGGCAATGGTGATTGTAATGGTTTCAATTGTGAACGTGGTGGAATTTGTGCTGTGATTTATTTATTTATTTATTTGGTTGAGCTGGTGTTCTGCTCTTGAGATTGTGGTGGTTATTGTAGAAGTCAGGTGTTGTAAGCTTGGTGTTGTTGCTAGGGTCTATGACAGAGGCTGGTAATTATTTGACTACTCACTGCAGATAAAGTTAACATGATTGGCGTCTTAGAAACTGTAACTTGTGATAAGTGGCATTTTGTTCCTCTTTAGGAAACATAGTGGTGGATGTCAATAGTGGCTGATGGTGATAATTAAACTCTCTACTTCAATTAGACTGATTTAGGATTTGTCTGTAGCAAGGATTGTGGTACTATATTGAGACAGCCTCTCTACTAGGCGACTAGCTAGGGGTAAGACTGTGTATATCTGGACCTCCCTAGACCCTGCCCTCGGCTGGATTATTCCTGGGTTTGTTGTTGTCTATTGCAAGGCTTGTATGGAATAAGTTGTTTATTCATGTTACATCTTTGTCACATCACTTATTGTGTACTGAAATATCATACTACTGCATAAGGAAATCAAAATATTGATAAATTGTTGTTACCGTGTTACAATTTTTTTTTGGAGGTGGGGGGGGGGATGGGTGGGTAAGAATTTAGTAATACACTCTTATCTAAAAAAAGAATTTAGTAATAGGCTTAAGTTACATCACGTGCCCAGGGAAAATGAACTCCCCTATTACATGTTCTTTCAAGACTCAATATGCTGAGCAAGATGTATTATTCTTAGCCTTCCTGCTTTAAGTTGCTAATACTCCCTTGTTGTCCTTCTAATGCCATTCATTATTAATTTACATACAGAAAGCTAATGGAACCTGTATTTTCTACTTTATACTCATCTCCCTCTCTGTTTCTGCTAGGAGGTAGTGTTTGTGCAACTTTTTTTGTTCAGTGTTTTTTTCGCATGTATTCTTTAACTTATTGGCGTTATTGCTTTACCAACATTTCATCTCCATTGATGTAGGAAGCCAAAGAACAGCATAGAAATACAAAACTAATGAATGTTCTCCTGCAATTGCACCGTGAATTAAGGTATTTTATGGAATATGGATTACCTTTACCTGTAGATCTACTCTTCTATGTGCTACTTATATTATTGCTGATTTTTTTTTTTGGAATGAAAATTGAAGAAAGTTTTTGCTCTTGCAGCCCTAAATTGTCTGCTTGTGCGGCGGATCTGTCTTCATCTTATCCTGATTCTGCACTTAGTTTACAAACAGTTTGCCACCTGATTGCATCAGCTCTTGCTTCTTGGCCTGCACATGCTTGGGCCCCTGGTCTTTTCCATACACTACTTGATAGTGTTCAGGCTGCTTCTTCGCTAGCCCTGGGCCCCAAGGAAACCTGCAGTATGCTGTGTTTAGTGGTACGTAAGTTTGTGTATCCTGGTCTTTTCCATACAGTCCTTCATGTACTGTTCTGGAAACTTTTTTGAGGTGTTAGTATTTTCCTGATGGAGAACGTAAAAGATTTGTGTTTACTTTGCTTGTATAACATAGCATCCAAGTTACTCTGCTGTCACATGATCATTCAATATCCAATGTTGTTGAACTGACTGGTTTCCTGGTTCATTTCATTTGTCTGCTAGAATGATCTCTTCCCTGAAGAGGGTGTGTGGCATTGGAATAATGGAATGCCATTGCTGACAGCTCTCCGAGCGTTGGCTGTGGGTACATTGTTGGGGCCTCTAAAGGAGAGAACAGTGAACTGGTACTTAGAGCCTCCACATATCCAGGTGCTGCTTTGCCAATTGAGTCCGCACCTTGATAAAATCGCGCAAGTTGTCCTTCACTATGCTTTTAGCGTATGTACTCGGGAATTTTGATCTGTATATACTGCAGCCTTTGATTTTAGGGACAGATAGGTGACTGCCAGGTCAGGGAATCTGGTTTCTGTGTCACTTACCCTGTATTGTTGTTGATTTTTGTTTTTGTTTTATGTTTTCCAGACATTGGTCGTGGTTCAAGATATGCTTCGACTATTTATACTTCGTGTTGCACGTCAAAGAGCAGAGAATGCTGTGGTTCTTCTACGGCCTATTATGTCTTGGATTCATAATCGTTTGACTGATTCTGCTACTCTGGGAGAGACAGATGCATACAAGGTTGTGTTCTTTATTTCTCACCTCGTTTCCTGCTTCTGCTGTGAGAATTTCTGTTTTTATGTGTTTAGTCGCCCCATTTTTTTGCAGGTTTACAAGTTGGTTGATTTCCTTTCTCATGTGCTCGAGCATCCACTGGCCAAGGTCCTTCCTTCTTCATCTCTCCAAATTTTTTCTGGGCCTTATAGTTCCCCTAAACCACTTTATAAGAAGGTTTCTGACTGACGCTGACTTTTTTCTTTATCAGCCATTGTTACTGAAAGAGGGAGCTGTTCAGATGCTGATCAGAGTGCTTGAAAGAACTGATGCTTATGGGAAGTCAGTTTCGGATGGGAGAAGCTCAATAAAATCTGGCTTCAGTATCTCTAATTGCTGCCTCCCTGTATTGAGGTCCTTATCTTTAGTTTGTGATTCACGATCTGCTACACAGCTACCTGCGGCATATGATTGGTTAGTAAATGAACGTTTGTTACTCATCTGTTTGCAATTTCATACGTTGTTGTGTCATTTGTGACTGGTTCACGCATAAAATTTCACATTCCACTTCTAGTCCTTGTGTTTGAAACATGAAAATTATTGGATAGCCATTCACTTTGGCTAAGACGGCAGGAGCTTTTAAGGGCGTCCCGCTTACTTTTGTACAGCGCCATTGGGGAGACTTATAGTTTTGGTTTGCATATGAGGATACCTTATCCTCTTTTTTGTATTCTTTATTGATTTGATTAATAAAAATTTTCTTATCTAAGAAAAAAAAACTCTTGGATAGCCACAGTCCAATTTCCTTTGGAGAATGTAGAATCAATTTAGTAGCATGTAAAATGTCAATAATTTCTGGAGTCTATGCAATCTATTAAAAAAATAGAAGGAACCGTGAGTGTAGTTGGTAGACGTCTGAGATCTAATCCAGACGGCCCAAGATTGTGAGCCCCCTCAGGGTCTGGTCACTGGAGGTTTTCTTGGAGCCCATGAGATTAGTCGAGCAAAACTCAGATACCCATGTTATCGTAAAAAACAAAAAAGATCAAGAGAATATTAAATTAAGCTGAAGTTCAAGGGTGAAGAGGGTTTTTGCAGCAATTGGCCTCTTCCATAAATATGATGTTAAGAAAGGTGGGGTTTGGAGGGTAGGAAAGCTAGGAACGACTTAGTTTTAAAAAGCGCGAGGCGCTTCGAAGCGATAAGGGTCTTCGGAGTTGGATTGCGAGGCGCAAGGCGCACACCTCACGTACGCGAGGCACACTTTTTTTAAATGCTTAAAAATTATTTTTATATTTTATTTTTAGATCAAAACAAATTAATAAGATTAGATTGAAAATTGAACAAAATCAAGGTTTTGGAGTGAAACGCCTCGCCCGCGCCTCAGGTGCGCCTCGTATACGTTAATGCGCCTCAGGTGGTCTGAGGCGCTGAGGCTGTTGCCTCGCCTCGCCTCACGCTTTCTGAAAATAAGAGGAACGATGGCTAAAACTTGACATGTTCAAGGCTAGATGGGTGATTAGAAAGTTGGTGTTTGGGATTCGTAGAGGCTATAGGCATAAGAACGATGGGTAGATTTTGTGGAAGACGGTTTCACCATTGTTTACTTATGAGGACATCTTGTTCTACGTTAATAAGTCATTGAAACTCATCTATCTGATCTTCAAAAATTCAAGGAAGAACATAGAGTCTGCCCTCTAAAATGGCTGATACGCAGAGTTTGTTGATAAAGCCTACAGTTGGATATTAATCTGATAAGCCAGTTAAAACCTCTGATAGATTGATTCAGCTCTTTCGGAATAGTGTACATTTGCAGGTGGCTTTTGAAGCTGTGTTGGCCTCTTTATTTTAAGGAAGAGAGTAATTATGTGGCAACTTCCAGTATGTGTAGGCTCTTTTCTACGACATAGACAGATTTTTGATTTCATTGGCTAATTAGTGCATCGGGCATCGGCATTGCTCTGTTTTACAGAATATTAGCATTGCTGGGGCTGTTCAAAATGTTTTCATGCTTGGGTCTCGGGTCAAACGGAAACATCCTCTCTGTGAGGCTCTGTTCTCCTAGGGGTAAAGCTGTGTACAACTGACCCTCCCTTACCCTGCCTAGGCGGGAGCCTCTTTGAAGGCACCGGGGTAATGTTAATGCTGGGGCTGTTCAAAATGTTTTCATGCTTCTCAAATTGTTCTTTGGAAATCGAAAACAGTACTAATGTGTAATTGATGATGGTACCTGTGGTGTATTCTGATGGAAAAATTGTTGAATGAGTGGCTCATGTCTGATTCTACTTTCTATTTCATAAATGATGATGAGGAAGTCAAAGATGTGTTTTTTTTTTTTTTTTTTTTTTTAAAATTGATGGTGGCATTTCTGAGGACAATTGTCCTATTCATTTGCCATTTCTGTACTGGTTAAGTGTACTTCTCTGCCTGTAACACCTTTTGCTGTTCTCTGTAGCCATGAAGGATTGAGTACTGAAGATTCTGCCAGGATTCTTAACGTTGTCTTCAAGTTGTGTCAGGTGTGATATTTATCTGTTATCATTTCTATTAATTCAGTCCAATATAGGAACCCAGAAACGTGAATCTCCACCTCCAACCTGCTGCCTCGTGGTTGTGGACCTGCAAAAAGGGAACTCCGGGCGGATTCTCTGATAGCTGATTGAAGAGAGAAACAGTAAGAAGTGGAAAGGAGGAGAGCATCCCTTCCCCCTATCATTAAATACCTTCATATGACTGAGATGAGGATGCTTTGTTGGATAGGCAACTCTACGAGAGGAGATCAAATTAGGAATGAAGTGATGAGAGGCAAGGTGGAAGTGACCGATATTGACAACAAGATGCGAGAAACAAGGCTTAGGTAGTTTGGGCATGTTAGGAGGCGACGTCGAGATGCCCCAATGAGAAGGTGTGAGAGGATTTTACTGAGGGACTGTAAGAGAAGAAGAGGGCGCTCGAAAAGGAGTTGGGGAGAGATAATCAGGCATGATTTGACCCTTCTAGAACTTAGCGAGGACTTGGCCCTAGATAGGAAAGTTTGGCGTAGTAGGATTCGTGTAGAAGATCCTCGATAGATTTGGTTTTTGCATTGCCAAGGAACTAGAGCTTGCATCACTTTGTTTTCTAGCTTGTAGTTGTCTTCTTCACTTTATCCTATTCATTTAGTAATCTTATGTGTTAATTTGTTTTTGCTTTATTTCTCTTGCCCTTTTGCTCATTCTTTTTTTCTTTTTATTTTCTATTTTTAGATAAGAGCTCATTCTTTTATTTATTTATTTATATGTATGCACTAAAAAAAAACCTTTTTTTTTTGCAAATGTTTAATAAAAAAAAAATAAAATTTGCGGGACTTCGGAAACACTCTCTCTTCTAGGCGACTAGTTAGGGGTAAGGCTGCGTACATCTGGACCTCCCAAACCCCGCCTTACGCGGGGATACTTAGAGAAGCCCAATTGGGTGATTGAATAAGGGGGGTATCTTTTGCCCCAATACTATCCCTTCTCCCAACCACTAAATACCTTTATGTAGCCCTTACTAGGGTGGAGAGAAGTGAGCCCCAATAGGCTAAATTTAATTTGGGGGGGGGGGATCTTTTGCCCCAAAACCTTCTTTTAAATAAAATGCCTATTACGCTGCCGTTACGTATCATACCTGATTACTACTACTTCCGCCTATTTGTCAAATTTTGGTAATATATATGAATGAAGTCGAGGGCATTGGCCTAATAGTCTTGGGAGTGAAAATTATTTCCTGTCCAGTAGTTACAGTATTTGATTTGTAGAAATTCAAATTTGATATTATGTACGGGCAAGCAAAATAAACATGTTGACAGTGTCAATGGGAATGAGAGAGTAATTCAATTGTACATTTAAATTAGGATTTTAGTAGCACATGATGATCAAGTAGGGATGATGTATTTTTATAAGACTATTCAGTTAAATGGAATGAGGTTCATTATGTTGTACAATTGCCTGCTTTTCTCATGATGCCTTTTTAGCCATCGTCTATTGGAAATTTCAGGTTCTACCAGTCGGAAAAGAATTGCTTGCTTGTTTAGTCACGTTCAAGAAATTAGCTTCTCATGTTGAAGGTCAGACAGTTTTGCTTGAGGCATTCCTGTATTTCAACTCCAGCAGTATTGATGAAAATCAACCAAGAAGAGTGCAAGAAAGTCATGGATACTATATTCGCTTGATTGATGCTGAATGGAGAACGTATCCTCTACTGCATTGTTGGATTAATTTATATAGATCAATTGAGAAGGAGGGTCTGTCCACCTACTTAGTTGAAGCTGTTGGTATGCTCTCCATTGGTGCTTTGAGATTTTGCATAGATGGAAAAAGGTAATCTTCGCTCATGTCTCACGGCTGTATTTTTATCCTGCTCTTTTCCATATTATTTTGAAAAAAAGAAAGAAACTTTAGACATTAATGAAGACCGTATGATGCATTTGAATCCGTTGCCACAACGGTTGGTGGGTGAAATAATGTAGGAAAGAAGCCGACGAAATGCAAATCAGAAAACAATTATAGTATTGTACTTTACGAAATTGTCTTAGTTATGTTTGTAACTTTAGAAACTAATTTAGCATAGATTTATAAGGGCTTCTGAAAATTGTTAAAATTATTCATTTATCAAAATTATTAATTATTTGAGAGGTAACTAATCTATCTGAGAGTGTTAACTATAGGAGCTGTACTGTAGAAGCTAAATTAGTACAGTGTGAGGGAAGCGGGACCAAGATTCTCATAAGAGCACAAAGTAAAGGTTACCTTGGCTTTCACCATTTCAGATCCTCTGTTCCACCTTTGTGTACCCTCTCAGTGTCCTAAAAACTAAAAAGTCCTAACCCTCCGTGCATTTGGCATGCAACCCAAATAATGTCAAAATAAATATGAAGAACAACTGTGTCAAATACGTAAAGGGTTGGGGCAGTAAGAGGTACATAAAATGGGACGGAAATACAGAATATCCGTGAAGGCTTTTGATATTTAGCTACATTTTTGTCCAAGTAATGAGCGCACGTTTTCACTGGCTTGACCTTGTTGCACTAAAATAGTTTCTACATCCAGTTTGAACAGGGACAGACTAGAAGCCTTGAAGTATTTCTTTGGGCTATCGTGTGATGTGGATGGAATAAATGGTGTTCCTGAAGAAAACATGAAGTATGTGGAGGATATGTCTGCTTTGTTTAGTTCAAAGATAACTGGTAACGAGTATGTGGCTACATCACATCTGAAGGAGACACCGCATCAGGTATTCCTCTATGTGAGTTGAGCTTATCTTCCTTCCAAATTTGCTTATCTAACACTTCTTAGTGGTAATGTTTCGAATTCGTAGGTTATGGAATGTGCACGGTCTCTTTCATTATTGCTGCTGAAGCCAGTTGATCTACTTAAGATCGATGATATTATCTCAGCGGAAGTTCTCTTGTTTTCATCTGATACTCCAATTTCTTCAATGTTACATCTGATGACAGAGAACAGTTCAGAAAGGGTTGAAAATGAATGGACTGTTGGAGACTTAGGTGAGAAATTCCAATGGGAATGTCCTGAAAACTTGCGCAACAGACTGTCACAAGCAGGTCTACTTGGCAAGAGAAAAGTGTCAGCAGTGGATGGAGCTAACAGACAGGGTAAGGCAGAAAGTGCCCCAGCTGATATACGAGCATCAGGACAATCAATTGCATCATCTGTTCCAACTCGTAGAGACACTTTCCGGCAACGCAAGCCAAATACAAGCAGGCCACCATCTATGCATGTGGATGACTACGTTGCTAGGGAAAGAAATGCTGATGGGTCTGGCAATCCGAATGTTATTGCAGTCCCACGTATAGGCTCTACTGGTGGACGACCTCCATCAATTCATGTTGATGAATTCATGGCGAGACAGAGGGACCGTCATAATGCTGTTGCTATGGCGGGCGTAGAGGCAGCATCTCAAGGGAAAAAGGTTATACCTGATAATGAAAATGATATGAAAGTGTCCAACAGATCTAAGCAGCTCAAAGTCGATCTTGATGACGATCTCCAGGGCATTGACATAGTGTTTGATGCTGAGGAAAATGAACCTGATGATAAGCTGCCTTTCCCTCAAGCTGATGATAATCTACAGCATTCTGCATCTGCTACAGCTGAACAAAGTCCTCAGCGTTCTATTGTTGAAGAGACAGAGAGTGATGCCAAGGACTTAGAGCCAACTGTGGCTTCTAATGCGGATGAGAATACACAGAGTGAACTTTCCTCCAGGATGTCAGTATCACGTCCTGAGATGAAACTAAGACGTGAACCCAGTGTTTCATCGGAAAAGAACTTTTTTGAGCAGCCTGATGAAATGAAAATTACCAATGCAGTTACTATTACTGGTGGGATAGATTCTGCTGTAGGAGCAAAGATTTCTGGATCCTCTCCCTTGGTATACGGAAAAGGTTCCCCATCAATGGGCCAGTTACCCGCTGAGTCAAGGATGCTACCACCTAATTTCATTAGGGATAACAATCTGCATAGAGTTGGGAATGTACCTCTTGGTGGATCACAAGGCCACCTTGAACCTAAACTGTTGCCAAATCAGCCACCATTACCTCCCACTCCTCCCCCATCAACAATTTCACCTGTGAGATCCAAGGTTTCTGAGGCTAACCAAGCTTCATCAGCTCCTTTTGTCAACTCTCACAATGATGTGCAGCCACCCTCACATCCAGCCTACCATGTAAGACAAGAAGCTGACTTTCTGGTTGCAATTCTTCTCTCTCTACTTTATTGGGTGGGGGGGGGGGGTTGACAACTCATACTTATGGCCTCTTCTATCTTTCTTTGTTTGCAGGTTCAAACTGATTATCAGTCTTCTTACAACAACATCCCCACGTCAGGAGCGTCGTCCAACTTTATGTTGGATTCTCGCTATTCACGTGCATCTCATTCTTCACCAGGTGGGTCTGCTAGGCCTATGCCACCACTTCCTCCTACACCTCCTCCTTTCTCAGCCACCCCATTGAGTGTGCCGTCCAGATCTTCGCAATCCTCAGTTTATGGTCAGAATAATACCGGAGTAAATGATGTTTCACAATATTCACCTTCGCATATGATGCCTCCAGGTTTTAGTAGGCTACCTTCAATGCCATATACAGTACATGGAAATATTCCAGTTCAACAGAGTGAAACTCTTTCTAGCATGACTCAGAACGTACATCCTCCACAATCGTCAGTGCAGTCTATACAACAACTTACCCACTTACAACCCTTGCAACCCCCACAGTTGCCTTTCCCTCCTCAGCTACCTCATCAGCTTAGAGTGCCATCACAAAGTTCACTGCAAGCTGAGCAAGGTGGTTCTATATCACAGAGCCATGTTCAGATGCAGACACAACCTCAACAACAAATGCTGCAACAATCTCAAATTTCTCAATATCATTTGTATTATCAAGCTCAACAGCAAGAGAACATGTCCCATCCACAGCAGCAGCTGCAAGCACCACATCACCAAGTTGAGGCCTCTATCCAACAACAAATTGATTCCTCAATGTCACTTCAACAGTATTTTAGCTCTCCTGAAGCGATTCAGGTGTGTAACTTTTCTAGCTCTTGTTCTTGCAGCCTTCTTTCACACACTTTCTAATCAATGAACATTTTATGACAGTCTTTGTTGAGTGACCGTGATAAGCTTTGTCAACTTCTTGAGCAACACCCCAAGTTGATGCAGATGCTTCAGGTTTGACAGCTACCTAGCTTGATCTTCTTGATCTTCCAATTTTGTTTTGTTATAACTTCGTAGACGCTCGCTTTTGTCGCTTTGTGTGTCTATTCTTATGATAATGGGAATTGCAGTTTATGTCTTTGGTGAGTTGATTTAGATTGTAAAATGTCATTGCAATGAAGGCGTTTAATTATAGGCTGGGGAGCTAATTTGTTATGTCATAATAGTACTATTAATTTTATTCTTGACGAAACTTATAGGATTATTTAACTTGCATCACCTAAGTCTCATAATGTGGAGCGTGGACTGACCTATCCATTCTTTTGTTTTACATTTTTGCCTGGCTGCAATATTCCTATGCCAACTAGAGTCTAGGACTATAGCCTGTAGGTGATGCCATGATGTACACCTTTTATTTGGTGTTAAGCAAGGATATCCAATTTTAGATTTGGACTCATTAGGAGGGTTGCGCCTGTAAAATTTTCGCAAATAGATTGTGGTTTTTAACTCACCATACTAGACACCCTCATGAGCAGGAATTGGAGGAGCTTGCGTCTTTGATTAGTGTTTTGTAGATTTTCGTCTTATTCCATTGACAACTCGAGGTTTGGGATTGGGGTCCTTTAGGGATTTCTTCCTGCAATATATCTATATCCGGATTTAGCCTCATATTTTAACCACATTTTCGGCCTTGACTATGGTTTGGATGACTAAGGTAATGAGGCATTAGGTAGTATCAGCACTGTTTCCATGTTGGAAAAGAGGAGATTTACAGTGCTTCTTCGAACCCTATATTATTTTTGGTGAGAATGAGGGGGTAAACCCCTTCTTCGAACTCTTAGTGTGTAGCTCTGACTCTGAGATCTATTCCAGAGGTCATTAGTTTGAGCCCCCTTAGGGCCACTTGGGGTTTATTCTGGCTGTCAACACGAGGGTTTGTGGGATTTTTCAGCTTAAGGAGAAAGAAATTACTTCCTGATTACTTTCTTACTTATTTCATTTTCATATTTTATGTAAATTGTGTATGGCTTTCAAGCGATTAATATTCTTCTTTACATCCAAACGGAAAAAGAAAGAAGAAATAAAAGAGGGTTGTTGGACATGTTACAAGTGTTTGACAAGGGTGTGTCTAGTTTGATGGATCATATACTTGTGTCAATCTCCTTTTGAAGTAGAATGATACATCCACCAAATGGGTTGGCAACCCACTACCCTATTGTGTCTATCTCTCTCCTCTATTTTCAAAAAGAGGCAATTAAAGTAGGAGAGATATAGACACAATAGGGTAGTGGGTGGCCAACCCACTGGGTCAATGAAACATTTTCCTTCGAGTATTTGTCTGATGTGGATGCAGCAGGCAAACTTCAAGAGTCAGAATAATTCCCAAATACTTCAGACTGATTTTCGCAAATGTACTAGTATTTCTTAAGAAGCCCTTTAAAGAACGCTGTCATGATAAATGGCGCGTAACCGTAATGTATAAATGGTTTGTATATACCAAAATAGTTGTAATTAAGTAGGGAGCAATACATCAGGAAAATGGGCAAATTGTGTCATTTAAATTTTTCTTTTTTCATTGATTTCTTATGCTCCTTAATCTTTAATTGTCCGCTTTCTCTGACAAATACAGGAACGGCTGGGGCATCTCTAAAACTGCCAAGGCCTGCAATCATCTATCGTCTCGTTGAGCACCATTTTTTGAGGATTTCTGAGATGACCAAAAATGTATCCGGCTCATTGATCCACGGCGTCGCCCTCCTTTGTATCAATAGTTTACTTCTTTTTCTTTTATATTAATTGTAACAACGATATTCAGTAAATTGTAATCGTGTATATAACTGTGCTTTAGTATTGTTTAGACAGTACCCTAGTGGTATAAGTAGACAATAGGTGTGTACATGAGAACAACCAGCGTAGGGCAGGGCGGCCAGAGTAGAGCAATTGGGTCTGCTGTACAAGTAGACAAATGCTACGGAGGCAACACCAATGACGATACATTGATGGTCTATGCATTGCCTTTTATACAAAGTTTATCCTTCAGTAGCCAATAATATTGCGTTTTATTCTCATCATAATCAGGTCTGTTGTTGTTTAACAAACAAGTAATTCCCATTTCATACATGGGTTACTTTTGAGTGTTGACCAGGGATCCGGTCACGCGGGTGAGCCTAAGCTAGGAATAGGAATTGCCAGATGATTGCAAAAGGTCACCTGCTATGTAAATATGTAATGTATACATCCACCGCAATTTTCCTTGTCGCAAACATTTCGAGTGAATCGTTACGCGAATTCAAACCTAAAGAACATTTTTATCGCTAATTACTAGCAATATGTCATTTGCAGTAAGCTGTTAGCTGTCTACACCCGCTTTTGAACAATGCTAGTTATTTGATTGAATTGTGATCTTCCAGTTCCAACTTCCAACACCACTTTAGTTGTCATTTGCTTCTGATGGCATTGGTAAATATCTCGTTTTCGTATATTCTTTTGGGATACTGAAAATAGATGGAGCATTTTTATGTGTTTAATGAGATGAATAATATTTGTATGGATGAATTAAGATCCTAAGATAATCACATGAAATTTCACTTAAAACCGTATTTAAGAACAAAATTAATTTTATGAAAAGTTAGGTGTCACCATATAATAAAAACTACTTTCTCTATTTCATAAAGACTTTAACAATTGCTTTTGACACGGTATTTTAGGGGAATTGAGAATGACATATGATATCCCCTTTTATTCTCAAGTCATGGTTAAATTAGAAGTTGGTCTTTTGCTTTATGGGTAATGATGGGAAAAATGTGAGGGTAGAATAAACTCTAGTGTGCAATCGTACGAGATTTTTAGCTTTTTTTTGTTTTTGTTTTTGTTTTTTTTTTTAATTTAATGTTTTCTGATGAGTTGCCTTACTTCTAACTTTGTTGTTAAAAAAAATAAATCATTCATTGGCTTGTGATGCCTCTATAAAAGTTAGAGATATCTACCCCTAAATGATATTGTTTGTTTCATTATAACTCTACTTGTTACTCCCTCCGTTCTTTTTTTCCTACCGACTTCTTTTTGCACGGAGTTTAATAAGAGTTGCTTTTGGAACAAAAATTCCTTATTTGCCCTTACTTAACATGAGAGAGTGTGAGTTAGTAGTGAGTTGGAAAGTAATAATGACAATAAAAAGTAAGGATAAATGGGTCTTTTAGTACTTAAAATATTATTAAAAGGGGAAGTGGGTAGGAGAAAAAAGAACGGATGTAAAAGGAAAGTGATTAGGAGAAAAAATAACGGAGGGAGTATAATTAGTCATACTGTAAACTGTGATCTAATATTTGACTAAGTGCTTAGGAAACGATTATTAGCCTTTTATAAACAAACTTGAGAATACTCTGTTATACAGTTCTTCTACCAAAGGTAAAATCATAATAGACAATGGATCGAAATGAACTAAGTACATCAAAAATTTATTGAAACAAAATCTGGGTGACCCATGTCCCAGCGCCCATGTCCCATGTCCCATGTCGCACAGGTGAAATCAAAGTTCGGGGACCTGAATGACCGTCCAAAGGCATAGGGTGACGATAGAATCCCCAGTGAAGTTTGGGCAACAACGGAAACTGGGGCCCTGGAAGCCGAAAATCAAAGGTATAATTCACGTTTTTTGGGCTTCCGGGAGCCCCCAGAATGAAAGTGTATAGTTTCGCACCACATTGCACGGTTGACCCTTAGGGAACATAAGAGGCCCCCGGGGTCCGTTATCGGGTCTTTAATAGGCTTTTAAGGCAGTTTTTACGGAACACAAATGTAAGGGCCGGAACACCGAAGGCATGGGTGATATCGAAGTACGGGGATCCGGATGACTCACCCGGGACACCGAGGGTCCTCTAGGTTCATGATAGACCCCCCGGAGAAATTTGGGCAATAATTACACCCGGGCCACTGGAAGCCGAAAACGAAGGCTATAATCCACGTTTTTTGGGCTTTCTAGAGGCACCGTAACGAAGATCGATATTTTTGCACCACATCGCTCGAAACACCTCTAGAGGACATGGAAGCCCCCGGGGTTTCTTATCTTTTCCGTGCTAGGTTCGGAAGAGCGTTTTACAAGACATTGGTGTAAGAGTCGGATTACCAAAGGCATGGGTGATATCGAAGTTCGGGGATTCGGATGACCGTCCTAGTCCACGAAGGGTCCTCTAGGATCGTGATAAACCCCTCAAAGAAGTTTGGGCAAAAATGACACCTGGGTCCCGTTAAGCCGAAAACGAAGGCTATGATCCACCTTTTTTGTTCTTTCGGGAGGCCCCAAACGGAGGTGGAAATTTTTGCACCACGTTGCACAGAACACCCATAGAAGACATGGGAGGCCTTCAGGATTGCTTTCTGGTCCCTGATAGGTTCGGAAGGACGTTTTACAGGACATTGATGTAAGAGTCAGAATACTAAAGGCATGGGTGATATCAAAGTTCGGGCATTCGGATGAACCTCTCCGGCCATCAAAGGTCTTCTAAGGTCGCGATAAATCCCTCGGAGAAGTTTGGGCAAAATGACACCCGGGCCCCGGGAAGCCGAAAATGAAGGCTATATAATCCACCTTTTTTGGGCTTCTGGGAGGCCCCAAAACCAGTATGGATATTTTCGCACCACATTGCACGGAACACCCCTAGGGGACATGGGAGGCCCCGGGATTAGTTTTCTGGTCCTTGATAGGTTCGGAAGGGCGTTTTACGGGACACTGATGTAAGAGTCGGGATACCAAAGGCACGGGTGATATCGAAGTTCATGGATCTAGACGACCATCCCCGGCCACCGAGGGTCTTCTAGGGTCATGATAAACCCCTCGGAGAAGTTTGGGCAAAAATGACACTCGGGCCTCGGGAAGCCGAAAACAAAGGCTATAATCCACGTTTTTTGAGCTTTTGGGAGGCCCCAAAACGAAGGTGGATATTTTCGCGCTACATCGTATGGAACACCCCTAGAAGACATGGGAGACTTCCAGGATTGCTTATTTGGTCCCTGATAGGTTCGAAAGGGCGTTTTTCAGGACATTGATGTAAGAGTCAAAATACCAAAGGCATGGGTGATATCAAAGTTCGGGGATCCGGATGACTCTCCCTGGCCACCAAGGATCCTCTAGGGTCACGATAAAACCCTCGGAGAGTTTTGGGCAAAAATGACACTCATGCCCCGGGAAGCCGAAAACGAAGGCTATAATCCACGTTTTTTGGCCTTCCGGTAGGCCCCAAAAAGAAGTTGTATATTTTCGCACCGCATCGCACAAAACAATCGTAGGGGACATGGTAGACCCCTGGGGTTGCTTATCTGGTCCCTTCTAGGTTCGGAAAGGCGTTTTACGAGACATTAGTGTAAAAGTCGGAATACCAAAGACATGAGTGATATAGAAGTTCGCGGATTCGGATGACCCTCCCCGGCCAGTGTGGGTCCTCTAGGTTCGCGATAAACCCCTCGGAGAAGTTTGAGCAAAAATGACACCCGGGCCTCGGTAAGTCGAAAACGAAAGCTATAATCCACGTTCTTTGGCCTTCCGAGAGGCCCCAAAACGAAGGTGGATATTTTTGCACCACATTGCACGAATTACCCCTAGAAGACATGGGAGGGCTTCAGGATTGCTTATCTAGTCCCTGATAGGTTCGGAAGGGCGTTTTACAGGACATTGCTGTAAGAGTCGGAATACAAAGTCATGGGTGATATCAAAGTTCGGGGATTCGGATGACCCTCCCCGGCCACCAAGGGTCCTCTAGGGTCGCGATAAACCCCCTAGGAGAATTTTGGGAAAAAAGGACACCGGGCCCCGAAAAGCCAAAAATGAAGGCTATAATCCACGTTTTTTGGGCTTCCGGGACGGCCCAAAACGAATGTGGATATTTTCGCACCAAATCGCATGAAACGGCCCTAGGGGACATGTGAGGCCTCCTGGATTACTTATCGGTCCCTGAGAGGGTCGGAAGGATGTTTTACAAGACATTGGTGTAAGAGTCGGAATACCAAAAGCATGGGTGATATCGAAGTTCGGGGATCCGGATGACCTTTCGGAGCACCGAGGGTCCTCTAGGGTCATGATAGACCCCCTGGAGAAGTTTGGGCAAATATGACACTCGAGTCCTGGGAAGCCGAAAACGAAGTAAGGTTGAAAATTCACGTCTTTTAGGCTTTCGGGAGGCCCGAAAACGAAGGTGGATATTTTCGCACCACATCGCACAGAACACCCCTAAGGAACATGGGAGGCTCTCGGGGTTGCTTATCTGGTCCCTGAGTAAGGGCGTTATACAAGACACTGGTGTAAGAGTTGTAATACCAAAGCATGGGTGATATCGAAGTTCGGGGATCCGGATGACCCTCTCCGGGCACCGAGGGTCCTCTAGGATCAAGATAAATTCCTCGGGGATGTTTGGGAAAAAATAACACTCGAGCCCCGGGAAGCCGAAAACGAAGACTATAAATCCTCGTTTTTTGGGCTTCCGGGGGCCCTAAAAAAATGTGGAAATTTTTGCACCAAATCGCATAGAACACCCTTAGGGGACATGGGAGGCCTCCATGATTGCTTATCTGGTCCCTGATAGGCTCGGAACGATGTTTTCAATGAACCAAAGGTCTTTTCATAACTTTTGGTAAGAGGAGGTCACTTTTCGATGAACAAGGGTCACTGGTTACCATAAATGATCTCTGCAATTCTAAATAGTAACCCCATTTTTGTATGTGGTGGTTTTACACAAGACTTGCTGAAATATTTTAGTGGATATAGGATAGTGATAACGTGATTTACATTGTTGTCAAAAAAATAAAATTAAAAAATCTTTATTTTACTCACTTAATTGATAGTCAAAAGTAAAGGTAAGTCAATTAATATTTTTTTTGAGGGAAAATAAAATCATCACTGATGGGAAGACTGAGGAATCTATAAATAAAAAAGAATTTTAACGATTAAGAAAAATAGGAGAATATATAGGAAAATTAGTAAAGGAAATTTTTTTGGATCAAATCTATTTGATTATTTATCAAACTTCCGAAATTGAAATTTATCTCAATCATCTGTATGATCAATATACTTTTTGAAAAAAAAAAAATCTGGATCATCAATCAATACTGGAAGTTAAAGAAAAGAAAAGTAACATGGGAAGGCGGATAAAAGGAATAAATTTCAAAAACCTCGCTGTAACAGTTTGGACAAAATCGAAATTTGCAGATCCTTCAATTCATCATATACCTCTCTCTGTCTCTCTCCTCCTCCCTTTTTGCTCCAAAGGTCTCTCCTTTTTCTCTTCGTCTTCTTCTTCGTATTCTCTCTCTTGGTCACCAGAAACAACAATCCCAGACACACTTGTGTTTGTTTACCCAATTGTGGAATAGCAGCTATAGTTTCCTTTCTACCAATCAAATAGATCCACCATTGTTGATTTTATTCTCTAATTTGCTCGATAGAGGAGGGTTTCATCTGTTTCTCACCTACTGCCACCATGAACAACCTTCTTTCGGTACTTAACTTACTCTCTTTCCTTTTCTCTTTCTTCTTTCGGGGTTTTTATAATTACCCTTTTCTGGTCCAATTTGTCTTTGACATTGTTGGAATAACTGTTAATGGGCATGATATTTTAGATGTGATTATCACAGTCCTGTGATGTTCTAATATTGTGACTGCGGGTGTTAAGTTATTCGTGTCACTGAACAAGAACAGCTTATCTATAGTTGTTTTGTGCATTATTAGTATTTAATTAGTAATCTGCAATTTTGTGATGTTTGCTTACTTTCATCAATTTTGTTTTGATTGTGTACAGGACTCGTTTGAAATCCCTCGTGCTCAATCATCCACAGGTGGTGGTGATGTTGAGATGGGAGGAGATCTTCGAAATTCTGGAGAATTGGGTTTGCAAAATTTCTCTAAAAAGGTGACTGCAGATTACATCTCTCTTTCTCATTGCAACAATCAAATGCTGTTTCTTTTTATATATTTATCGAAAATTAGGCACTCTGTACATCTGAGCGACTAAAGCAATCTGTGTTTTCTCTCTCATTGTTCCAGGTTCAAGAGGTTGACAAACAATATGACAAACTCAATAACCTCCTTAGGAAACTTCAGGTCTAGCTCCACTGTCAATTCTGTATAGTATTACAAAGTCATTTAGTTTAATGGAATCCAAATTTTGTAGAGGATGATGGGATTGTTGATGTATTATTGCTATGCTTACTTGTATGCAGGATGCCCATGAAGAATCCAAAGCTGTGACCAAGGCTTCTGCAATGAAATGTAAACTCTTGCTTGTTCCTATGCATCTTCATTATTGCATATCTCAACTTCCTATCATGTCATCTTAATTGACTCTAAGTGGCTTCTCATCTTTCTTTCTTTTTTCCTTTCTGTTTTCCTTTATCGGTAAGCGAATAGAACTAAATTGCTCTTATATGAATTAGAAATAGTTTGTTGGACTGTTGGAGTGTTGGTACAATATGAATTGTTTCAATATATGATTTATTGCCTTTGAATACGGCTCTACTGTGACATGCTTCAGATCAGAAAGCTAAAACCATGAATTTTATGTATAGATAAAGTAGATGTGAGGAGAAGGTGTCTGCTTTCTCAGCCCATGCCATTGAGGGTTAAGGAAGATACTTAATAGAGAAATGCTAATCAAAATAAGACTGATTTTTGGTATCCTTTATATGATTGGAGAGTGATGACTGGCAATACTATTCTTTATGCATTCTCAATGTACTTTGTAGAAGCTATTTGCATCTTGAGTCTGATTAATGTTATATGACCGCTTCTCTGAAGCTATCAAGCAACGCATGGAGAAGGATGTTGACGAAGTCCAAAAGATTGCTCGCCTTATAAAATCAAAAATTGAAGACCTTGATAGAGATGTAAGATAGCTGCTTTGTGTGGGTGGTTTTTCCTTGATTAGCTTCTATGCTAACCTTTCTGTGTTTCCAGAATTATTCAAGTATGCAGAAGCCAGGGTGTGGAAAAGGAACAGCCATTGAGCGGGCCAGGACAGCACAGACAGTGTAAGTCATGTTTCAAAATAATTGATTTGTTGCTGCTGGTAGAATTTTATAGAGAGCTATGTGATTTTGTATGTTTATTTTCTTTTCTGTTCTTATTTTTTCTCTAACTCCTTCTGTTGAAGCTCACATGTTTCCATGTTATTGGTTATACTAAAAAATTTCATGAAAGAATGTTCTATGACAACTATCTGGGAAACTTCCAAACTATTATAAAGGAACTATGGACCTCATTCATATGTGTCCTTCGATGATGATAATATTTTGTTCGAAACAGCTGGATATCACTGGCTAACAGCCTGAATAGACACATTTAATCATCAACATTTATGAGAAAACATTTACAGACCCGGAGCTTTCATGGGACCTTCAGAAAATCTGTTCTAAGGGTCTATTGCAGTTTATATTCAACTTCAAGTGGTCGGAACAACCTTGTTATATGTATACACAAATCTGTGATCAAATGATCTTCCTCTTGATGGTTATTTGTCAATTCAGTTGTACAAACTTTTAAGCTGATTCTGGGATCTTGAAACTTTTGATTAGTTTCACAAGGTTTTGGTGCTGGAGCTAATACCCGTAAGGTTGAAATTGTTTCCAGATTCTTTTGTAGACACTGACTGCTGATGTAGCTTCTGAAAGGCACAAAGGAGTCGTCTCAGACTTGGATATTTTGCAGCTATGTTACTAGGATAAAATATGACACATGGGCACTTCAAATTTAAATCAAAAACAAGAAAAAAAATCCTTAAAATAGATGAGTGTGCCTCGGATGCACACCCAACCCTAATCCTCGTACCCTGAGTCTGAGAAGCATAGTTCTGCAGCAATTAAGATCTTGTAGTTTGCTCACTTTACATGGCATGATCTTCAGCACTTGAGCACATCTTCTTGCGGGATCCACAAAAATGTGGAGTATCTTTCTTGTGGACATGACCACAAAGTTTATCATGCTAATTTAATTCTGGTTATCTATGGTTGCAGTGCTTTGAAAAAGAAGTTGAGAGACAAGATGTCAGAATTTCAGGTAAAGATTTCAGTTTGCTCTTAGAGTTGTTTTATCCACTTCATTGTTTCCATACTTACTGAAAACATCTGCAGACTTTACGGGAAAATATCCATCAAGAATACCGGGAAGTTGTTGAGCGCCGGGTTTATACAGGTTCTCTCTCTTGGTTTGTTGACAAGGAATGCATATTATTCTCATGCTTGCCGATGAGCTAATTGATTATCTTTTGGTTTCCGTGAATTAACAGTGACGGGTCAACGTGCTGATGAAGAGGTGAATAGTTTTGTTTTTGTTGTATGTGATGTCTATGACATGCCTCTGATTTTTCTGCTCATTTGTGCTTTCTCGTCTCTTTCTGGCAGACAATTGAACAATTGATTGAGACTGGCGATAGCGAACAAATTTTCCAAAAAGCGATACAGGAGCAAGGTCGAGGTCAGGTGCGTCTTCTGTGCCCGTTCTTTGTAACATTTCACCTTACCTTCTTCTCTACTTCCCTAGAAAGTCAATGTAAATGGAAGAAATGAGTAGTGTCCTCTTAAATTTTGAGGGGAAGTATTTTTTTTTGAAACCGAAGTGCATTAGTTGATGCCTGAACAGTCGTGTTACAATATAAGTAGGCAACATTAATTGATTCAGTCCTGACCCTTTTCGCCTTATATGCAAATCCATACTGCAGTCATGCAACTTTAACTTGTACACCAATTCACCAACCCACCCCCTTGTGGCCCTTTTGAGGGTGTTGTCTCAAGAGCTTCTTCATGAGTGGGCTTGGGGTATCTTGAAGTGACATGCTTAACTTTGGAGTGTTGTGACATGTATGTTGTGTTGGCAGATAGTTGACATGCTTGGTTATATTAGGTTAAATTGAAGAAGTGTGATATTTCTGTACAAAAGATGGATGTATGTTTGCAGGAGCTGTGATTTAGTATAAGTAGCGACACTAAGGCCTATATCTATGTCACATTGCAGGTAATGGACACACTTGCCGAAATACAAGAGCGCCATGATGCAGTCAGAGATGTGGAGAGAAAGCTGCTTGAGCTACAACAGGTATGTCCCTTGCCTTCTGAAGTACGATCACATAAAATCCTGTTTGTATTCTGCTTGATAAACCTCTGGCGTTCCTTGGTTTTGTTATCTTCTGGGAAATTCTTGCTGAGGGTGCTGTCAAATTCACATCAGATTGCTCGATGATAAAAGTTCAGAAGGACCTAAGTTCCTTTTAAGTTTCGGACTAGACCAGGGATCGAGTGACAAATTGGATCTTTAGAATTCCAGTATTAGACTGAAGTGGACTGGTAGTATATGTAATAGACCACGACAGCTGATGAGGCCATCGTTGAACCAGGGGACTATTAGACAGTATGCTAATGCCGATGCTCCCCACAGTGATTCAAATTCAAGCAATGTTAATTATTCACTACTAAACTGCATTCTCAAAATTCTCTTTGGCCAGGACACAAAGGAGAATCATTCAATCTGAGTTAGAATTATAATACTGGGGAGAAAATTTGTATTAAGCTCCATTACTGATGTCAAATCATCATGGTGTTGAATTGTTTTTGCACCTCCAAATTTGTATTAATCACCTCCATGTTTAGCCTTTTGTCATCAAACTTTAGAGATTTTCAATGTGAAAGGTTAGGAAGACAAGTCAGGAACAGAAAATTTAAGAGAGAAGTGAAGGAGATGAAGAATGCCTCTGATCATCTGTTGCCTGTTGGTGCATGATCTTGGACTTGACTCCGAGTTTTATGTGTTTGGTAGAAGGTTTAATTGGAACCCTAAAGTTCAGTATAATTTAATTTTTCTCCTTTTCAAGTGCTCTAGTTAAATATCCACAGCATTTCTTATTCAGTTTCCTGTATGCAGATTTTTCTGGATATGGCTGTTTTGGTCAATGCACAGGGAGATCTGCTTGACAATATAGAGTCACAGGTAACAGAAACGAATCCATCAAAGTTATAGTAGGTAGTGGATATGTATGCAAGTGCAATGTGTGATATTATTTCTTGCTGTAGGTTTCAAGTGCAGTAGATCATGTGAACACAGGAAACACAGCCCTGCAACGGGCAAAGAGCCTACAAAAGAACTCGCGGAAATGGATGTGTATTGCTATCATGATCCTTCTCATCATTGTTGTTGTCATTGTTGTGGGTGTGCTAAAGCCATGGCAAAACAAGAACGGTGCTTGACCTGATCTGCGTTATTCATAACAAAATCATGTAATTTGGCGATCCTTGGACCTTGGCCTGTCGTAATATGTGAATTGGCTCCAAATATCTGAACTGGCTTCTCTATCATTCCTAGTTTTGTGGCGCTATATTCATTTATTTTGTTATTCAACCTAAGTATGATCACTTTGGCCCTTGGGTATGTATAATATTCCCTTCATCCCTTTGTATGTTGATACTTCTTGTACAAGATGTAAAATGACTGCTCATTACTTTTAGCAATTGGAGTATTGTTTTGTGACATTCCTGGAGCATTCTTTTGTGTTATTGATTTACAGGGATTTTTTTATTTTTAATTGTTTTGAGGGGATGATTTATAGAAGATTAAAGTTTGGATATTTATCTACACCTATAAAATTTTAAGGGGAATTCCAATTGGTGCCCTTCTACTATTGACTTGTCCAAGTTGTGCCCAAAACATTGAAATAAGTCTGGTCCATGCCCCTTTTATTTTAAAATTGTGTATTCCGTGTCCTTATTTATTCTATTCCGTTAAGTGAATTTTTTTGTCCATTTTACCCTTATTAAAATGTAGTTAGAAGCTCATTAAACGACCAAATTTATGTCATATGCCATCTTTCTCTCTCCCCACCATGGCCACCTCCAATAGCACCACCACCGTGCTCCACGCCACCACCAACCCACATCTCTCTCCTCAGACCGTCTCCACCACCATCAAAACCCCACCTCACTTCCTCTCTCCTCTGATCTCCAATTCTCCACCACCATCACCACCCATCTCTCCTCTGATCTGCCAATTCTCCCTCTCAAAAACCCTACCTTTCATAAATTCCCTCAAAATTCAATGGACCAACCTTTAATTTTCGACATAAGTTCTGACGATGATGAACTAACAACAACAATCTTCGACGATTCCTCAACTGTCGACAACTTTGGTTGGATTTCAAAGCTTCTCCAAGACGACAACGATGAAAACCCAAATGGGTTTTTCAATAATTATGATAATATTAATATTAGTGGTGGTGTAATTGATGATAATTACGTGCCTAGTAATGTTAATCATGATGATGATGATGTTGTTGTTGTGGGTGAGGTTATTGTGAAGCCAAAGAAAGTGAATAATTTGGTTGCCCCAAAATGTAATGAGGGTGAAAATGATGGTGATGATGACGATTGTGTTGTTTTGGATTGTGACCCAGAAAAGAAGTTGAAGGTTACAGAGGAATTGAAGACTTGTGATGATGAGGATTCTGATGATTTGGTCATCGTCGGCGAAAAGAGGAGAAGAAGGTGGTAATGGCGGTGGAGAAAGACGAAGGAGAGGGAAGGTTGAGGGAAATGATAGTGGTAGGGGCAATTTCGTCTTCTTATTTCAGTCGAAAATGGACCTAGCAATCTCATAGTCATTCAACATAGACACGTAATTAATTAACGGAGATTTATAACGGAAAATACGAAATAAGGTCACGGGATAGACCTTCAAAAAGCAGAGGGGCACGCTTTGGATTTGAAGAGATGATTTGGGCACCAATTGGACAAGCCAAAACCACGAGGGCACCAATTGGAATTCCCCAAATTTTAATTTAATCTAATCTCATCTAATCTCATCTAATCTAATCTAATCTAATCTAAAGATCAATTACTCCAGATCAGTCGAGTAGTAACCTAGTACGTTTGGAAGGAGCACATGAAATTGCAAGGAGAGAAACGTGAGCATTGAATTCGTGGTTATTATTGGCTCCGAGACCCAGTTCCACCACCACCACTAGAGTATTTGGTTCCAACAGTCCCTTCTGGATTCTAAGGGTTACAAAACACAAAACCCTACTTACTTATTCTCTCTCTCTCTCTCTCTCACCTCCTCCTTCGCTCGGTTACCCCTGTCCCCGCATCACGCACTCGCAGACAGGACAGGGCGTGCCCCTCACTCACTTTTCTTCCCTTCCCTTCAAATTCGTCGACTCATTCAATCAATTCATTCAACAATGGCGGCCTCCTTGCATTTCAATGGCGTCAGGGCCCCTAATTCTAGATTCCCCACAAATTCGTCATTTCCTCATTCACAATTATTAGCCTGTACTAGGAGGACCAAACTCATCAATTTCGGAGCTTCAATTTCATCGCTTCAATTTCCGAGGTATTCCTCGTCGTCGACGGTTGTTGGAAGAAATAGTAATAGGGCGTTGCAATTGAGTTGTTGTGTGCGAATGGAGGAGAGAGAAAATCACGCAACGAATCAAATTCAAAATGATAATCCAGAGGATAATAAGTTTACGGTGGTGATGAAGTTTGGAGGATCATCAGTGGCGTCAGCAGAGAGGATGAGAGAAGTGGCTGATCTTATTCTCAGCTTCCCTGATGAAAACCCACTTGTTGTTCTCTCTGCTATGGGCAAGACCACCAATAACCTCCTTAATGTATGCTTCTGCTTTTATCATTCTCTCTCCTCTCATTATTACTTCATTCTCTCATTATTAGACTCTAATCTAATTCTGATGCAGGCCGGAGAAAAAGCTGTGAGCTGTGGGGTTTCTAAGGCCTCTGATATTCCCGAGCTCGCCTGTATCAAGGATCTCCATTATAGGTAATTTTGAAAGAATTAATAGGGGTCTTTCTAAGTTAGCTTTTGCCAATTTCTATTTTCTGCAACTCACTTACTAATATGCTTTTGTACTTCCAGGACCATTAATGAACTCGGCCTTGATGTTTCTGTTGTATCATGTAACCATCATCATCCTTTCTCTACTCTACTACTCTTACTGATTCTTACCCTTATGAATTAGTGCCAAATATTGCAGCTTTTGTTCACCTCTATCTTAATTGGGTTTCCAAGAGGAAACTGATAACCTTTCTTGCTTGCTCTGCCACCATTTGCAGCACATTTGGAGGAATTAGAGCAGCTTCTCAAGGGCATTGCCATGATGAAGGAGCTCACCCTACGTACCAAGGACTACCTTGTTTCATTTGGAGAGTGTATGTCCACCAGAATTTTTGCAGCTTATATGAACAAAATCGGTGCTAAAGCACGCCAAGTAAGTTCTATGTTTTATACAATTCACTAACTATAGGGAACTGCATATGTATTTCTTTTTACACATGGGCCATTGTATATCATGAATTCCCTTCTGCAATATGGAAGAGGGGAGTGGCTATTTTTTCGTGGTCTTAAGCAGTCAAACTACAATCTCTAACAAAACTATAACAGCTAGTTCTCATAGATTGTCAATTTTATTGGGTTTCTGTTGCCAATCTCTAGTCCGAAGTTTCTAAAAATCCAAGTTATCAGGAATTCCATCCATTTTATAACCTATAAAATGAAAACTTCTTTCAGAAGCTAGAGATAAACATTGGTTTATTGTTTGATTTCGCCTCACAGATTGACCAAGCTTTCCCCAATAGAGTCTTAGAACTAGAGACAAGAAGTGCACATATAGCACATAAAATGTAATAACTAATCAGGATCTGGTATGAGCAATTATATATTGTAATCACGTATTTAATGCAATGCAACAGTAATTCCATGTGATGGTGATTGCAGTACCATTTTGGTTATCCTTAATACTACATGTAGTACCAATGACTTTCCATGTCATAATCTAATTAATGTTTTTAGTATTTTTGTTTGGATGTATATGTGGCATATTATATTATAGTTCCTTTAAAGTTTCATTCGTAAGATAGTTTAAAGCTTCAGCCACCATGTATGAATAGGCACAGTAAATAAGGTTTGATTAGGGGTGGGTCATCGGCTGTGGGGAAGAGAAAGGAGACTGATATCGATATCTGATGGTTCATATGATGTGAGATTGAAGAGGATAGATTGATATATTTAGTTTTAAACTTATAAGTGCAAGGGGTGGTATTGGCTGCGGATTAATTGCAGGGAAATGCATTTGATCAGGAAAGAGTAGAATATCATCATTGCAGCCTATAATGTGATTTGATCAATATTTTCATTTAACTTGACATGGTAATCATTATTTCTCATGTAATCTAGCTTCATCACAGGGGGGGTTTGTCTGCACCCAAACAATCTATACGTTACAATAGTAGAAAACCAAGATTACCTCTATTTTCCTATCCATTCTCTGCTGATTGGTGATCAGTATGTTACAATATGCTATGCTTGCTGTCTGTGTCTCCATTAACTTTTGGACCACTTCATTATTGTGTTTGAGAAACCTGGTCAAGTAGAATTGCTGTACAAGAGAACTGCCAAAATTAAGTGGTGGCAGTTTGTAATCCACGTTTGAGTTTTCTGGCTATGATCCTTGAATTTCTGTGATACTATTGTTTTTGGGTTTTGTGGCTTGCACTTGGATACTTCTTTCCTTCAGGGGTCAGGGTGTTAAGCTTTCCTATGTAAAATAGGCCTACAATGGTGTACTTTGCTTTTATTTCACAAGTAAAATAAGCTGGCAAGACATGTGAAACCGTAAAGAATATTAAACATATATTTGGTAGTTTCGAATTTCGTTTGCCAAGAACTGTGCCTTTATAGCCAGTTGCCCAATATCTGTTTTATTTCTGTATTTAATTCTTATGCCCTTCCCCTCAAAAGAAACTGAGCAAAGAAAAAATGAACTTTTGTCATGGCTTTTTGGCGCACGCTTGGAAATTTGTTATTGTAGTGGAGGTACTAACTGTCAGTTGCTAGATACTAATTGTGTTACTGATTAGAGTTTTGCAGTATGATGCATTTGATATTGGCTTTATTACAACGGATGACTTCACAAATGCGGATATTTTAGAAGCAACCTATCCAGCTTTAGCCAAGAGATTACATGATGATTGGGTGGCCGATCCTGCTATTCCTGTTGTTACGGGCTTCCTTGGAAAGGTTTTACTTTTGCTGAATTTTGTTCAGGAAACTTATTGTTTAAAATCTGGCATCTGGATGATCGCACCAAGCTCATGCATATTTACATCTCATTAATTGTAGGGTTGCAAGTGTGGTGCTATCACAACATTGGGTAGGGGTGGCAGTGATTTAACGGCTACAACTCTTGGCAAAGCACTGGGATTACGGGAGATACAGGTGGGTTTATCTTATATAATGTACGAGGTGAAATATGGATGTGATACATATCCTAAGGCATTATATTGTGTACCTTTTTTGATTGGTAAGGAGCACTTACTATTTAGGGTGAAAAAGAGGGTATCCCAAATTGTGGGCGTGAGAATCGCAACTCACATCTCATGGGTAGAAGGTGGAAGTGGTTTTACCATTCCACTTTCTTGATTCTCACATTCTATTGTGTACCTACATAGGGCTTCCTATGTACTTGTTAATATCCCTGTGTTCAATTTTTCTCAGGTTTGGAAAGACGTTGATGGTGTTCTAACCTGTGACCCAACCATATATCCTCGAGCTCAACCTGTACCCTTTTTGACATTTGATGAGGCTGCTGAGCTTGCATATTTTGGGGCACAGGTATTTGAATTTGCTGCTAGCCTGCTAATAGTTGGTTTTTAGGTGCTTGGCTTAGGTTATTTAGCTGGGATATACAGGTTTATCTCTATCTACAGCACAAGTAGAAACTATGAATTTAGTCCACTGGTTAGGTCGGCTGACCTGCTGGCCCGTTGCCACCCCCAGCAATGTAGGACAGTAAATAATTTGGAAGACATAGCTTGAATATGCAGTAGCATTGTGGTAATGAGAATAATATATTGTTTGTAGGTTCTGCATCCACAATCTATGAGGCCAGCGAGGGAGGGGGATGTTCCTGTTCGAGTTAAAAATTCTTACAATCCAAAAGCTCCTGGAACACTCATCAACAGGACCAGAGATATGCGTGAGGTCTGTCTTGACAACATAAATTGACAGTTGGGCGTCCTTGCATGCTTGCGGTTAACAGTTTTCTTCCCGACCAACTTACAGGTTCTACTAACTAGCATCGTGTTGAAGCGTAATGTTACCATGTTGGATATAGTTAGTACTCGCATGCTTGGTCAGTTTGGATTCCTTGCTAAGGTTAGAGAAATTATCTTTTGAATACTTAATCTTCTCCCCTGATGTTATCAGTCTTCTCCACAAATCTATATGATACACATTTGGCTTCTCCATGCAGGTGTTTTCAATCTTTGAGGATTTAGGAATCTCTGTTGATGTTGTTGCCACTAGTGAAGTCAGTATTTCGCTTACATTGGATCCGTCAAAGCTCTGGAGCAGAGAATTGATTCAGCAGGCAAGAGTACGGACTTTTACTATTTATTTTGTCTGTGTTGCTATTGATGAGATGCCTTAGTCGATGCATTTTCCATGGTTAATCAGTAGTAGTCCTATAGTTGTTGGATGGGAGAGTGAGCTAACTGTTTTATCTTTTTTCTGAGGCAGGAGCTTGATCGTGTAGTAGAGGAGCTAGAACAGATTGCAGTTGTGAATTTGCTTCAGCACAGATCAATTATCTCCCTCATTGGGAATGTCCAGTATTCTTCTTTAATTCTAGAAAAGGTATGATAATTTTTTTTAACTTCCTATGCAGTTGCATCCTGATCTTATGGCGTGCACTTTTTGTATGTTGACAACTTGACATCTGTTCTTGGCAGGCTTTTCATGTTCTACAGAAAAACAATGTCAATGTTCAGATGATCTCACAAGGGGCTTCTAAGGTTTTTGTCTCTCTTAGTTTAGTTTCTCATAATCTCTGTACACAATTGCAATTGCTGCTCTGGTTGGACACTAAGTTGCCAACCTGCCACTTTCAGGTCAACATCTCACTTATAGTAAACGATGACGAAGCAGAAAAATGTGTGAAGGCGCTACACTATGCCTTTTTTGAGAGTGACGATCTTCCTGAATTGCATCTGAATGGTGCAACGTCAGGAAATGGCTCAGCAGTTCACCGTGATAACTGACGTTCGTTTTTGGTCCCAGAGCGTCTTAAAGCCGCCACAATTATTTTGCCTCTGCTTATGCAGTCTCCATGATAGGAGACCATTTTTCGTGGAGTTAAGAAGCAGGTGCAGTGAAGGCAATATTGTTTGCAATTTGAGGGAACAAATCTTAGTGTATTTCAATCTGAGTATGTTGTATGGAAAACTGTAATAGTTTTGTATTAGAGGTTAGAAGTAGAATGGTTACTACGTATTATGTCTACAATGAAGGGCAATCCTTTTTGTTTCTTCTTTTTTCGTGGGGAAGGTGTTATAAATGAAGCGGTCAGTAGGCCGTAGTATTTTCAAGTAGAAGAGGAAGGGCTTTTGAGAGTGGTAGTAGGAAATCGGATACTTTACTGAGGCAGTGATTTCTGGTGACTGCAGTAGGCAGTAGGCAGTAGGCAGTAGGCAGTAGGCAGTAGGAAATGTGATGATTGATGAATGGCATCCGCATACCGCATTACCGTGAGCAAATCATTGCCAAGGATGCAACATATAATTAAATGTGAAATTTAAAATAATGATGGGAATTTTTTTCGAAAAGAATAATTACCAAAAAAAATCTATAATCTTGTTTGTTTTGCTTAATGAAGAATTAATAAAATTAGGTATGACTGTCTAAATGAGTGAGTGTTAGAAAGATTTGATGAGTGTTGGGTGTTGGGGGATAGAAATAGAAAGGGACATAGTACTAGTAAATGAATCGAGGGAGGGGCAGGGGGCGTGTTTGCTGGGTTTTAGCGACCCGTCCATAGCAATGGTGGAGGTTGAGAGTTTCTTCTCGAGGACCACCACCAGAAGTACTAGTAATAGTAATAATAATAATTAGGGCGCAGCCAGAGGAGGCAGACAATCAGATGACGGCGAAAGCAGCAGCAGAAGAAGAAGCTATCAATCCAATTCCGACACTCTAACGCTGCTCTCAGGGCCACCGTCTTGGTAATGCCTGCCTGCTAGCTACATCCCCATCTCTCTCTCTCTCTCTCTCTCTCTCTCTCTCTCTCTCTCCTCATATTATTGGTTGCTTATGCAGCGGGAAGACGTCACTTGTATTTCAGTACGCCTTCAATTGTTCATCAGATTCGTCGGAGCTGGATGGTTACGTTGTCTTCCTCTGCAATCGCCGCCGTTTCGAAGCCAAACCTCCTTTCCTTTCACAGGGACTTCATCCTTCTCATCCCTTTTTCAATCGAATTCAAATCAAGTCAGTTTCTTCTTCTCTCTTTTTTTTTTTTTTTTTTTTTTAGGGTTCCTATTTTGATTCCATTTTCGTGCTTCCAAATTACTCTAAAAAGGTACGTGGATGATGATGAAGGCATCAAGAACTACTTTTCTGCATTTAATCTGCTTCATCCATTTCCCATTGCTGTCATCATCGACGATTTTGCCGACTTCTTTCATGATAGGTAATTAGCTTCTTCTCCCTCTCCTTTCCAATCCCCATTTATATACCTCTACTTAATCCACTTCATTGGGATAAAGAAAATGTCAGCAGATGTATATTAATGCTCGTGGAAGGGACTTAGCCATGGTTCGAGTCTTAGCATTGTCTCAATCTGCCATCACTCATGCTAAGTAAGTAAGGAATTCAACAACTCTCTCTCTCTCTCTCTCTCTCACTCTCATACTGTGCTTTCTTTGCTTTTTTGTTGCTTTCCTCCTCAGTTATCCATTGTGCTTTTTCCAGTAAAACATCACCCTGCAACCTCTTACTCTCTGACACACACCACGGCGACACTCCTAGGCTTTTGTTCATTTACAAGAGATGGATTTCATCAATATTCACCATCCAAGGTTTGTCCCTAAACAAACCCTAACATACTTTACTATTTCCTACTTCGTCTTCATTGAATCAGCAATTGTTCATTTCATCATCTGCAATCATTGAATCAACCCACTGCTTTGGCTGTGGATGACTCTCATACCTTGTATCATGTTCCAATTATTGAAGGTCATGCATCTGGCTCATTTCTACTTATGAGTAATAATAATGTGTATACGAAAAGCGGTGGCATAAGCAAAACAACTGCTAGATACAATTAGCTCTACAGTACCTGGTTTTGGAAGGAATTACAGAACACGGATAGCCTCTAGGTATGTACTACACTACCAGTTGGTTATTTCATTTGTGGATTACATTTTCCTCTATTTCTCTACCTATCTGTGAAAAAGACATACTATCTGGGTGTTTAACCTTTTTAGTTCTTACTTATGCATGTCAATTGTCAAAAAAAGCAAGTCTGATACACAAATCTGTATGGTTTGTTGAAGACTTGAAGCACTGAACAACAGAATAACCTCCTACTGCCGACTCTCCATTCTTGTAGTTGCTGCATTGATGCATCATGTTGTTAAGAGTGAGTTGTGTGCATCCTGTTTAACTCAGTTCCTCAAATGCTAATTTGAGATATTGCTACTCCTGTGGTTTCAAGTGAAATTGACTAGTTTGGGTGAGCGCGTGTGTGAATTACACATATAGGTTCCATGTTGTGTGCAATTAAGGGCCCTGTGTGAATGAGTGGATTAATATTAGTGCATTTATGTGATTCCAAGGCTTAAAGTTGAGGGGTTCATGGTGTATGCGATTCATGAAAAATGGGTCATCTGAGGGCTTGTAAGACCAAGTTCTTATTCTCTAGCCATACTGGACCCCCAGGGGGTATGGGAGACACTCGAGGTTGGTTTTTACTTTTTAGGACTGCTGTAGCCTTTGGTGATCATTTTTTATCCATCAGCTCCCAAGGCTACAAGCCTTCAGACACGGAATCCATGGGTGGATTTGATGTTAGGGCGCTGGCGCTGGGGAACGTTTCCATGGGGCAATGGGGCCCTCTTGGGTTTGCCTTGGTCCTTAGTAACCCCAGTGTGAGAAAGCACAATTAACATCAGGAGCATTCATTTTATATTCATGAAATCGGGTCATCTGAGGGGCTTGAAGACTGATTTGTTATTTTCAAACAACACTAGGGGATACCCACAAAAATGTGGTTTTCTGAAGGTTACAAGACGAAGATTGTTATTTTCAAATAAGATTGGATGAGGGGGAACATGGGAGGCACTCGGGGTTATTGGTAACTGCCTTTTAGCTGCATTGCTGAAACCAATGGTAAACATGATGTTACCGCATTAAGGAAGTCCTCCATGTGACACCTCTTTGGCCCCATTGGTCCTTATGAACCTTGGTGTGGTTTAAGTTAATCGGCCGAGGAGTGTTCAATCTTTAACCCATGAAAAGGAGGCGTTCAAGAGATAGTGAGTAAAAGGTTGTCATTATCAAACCACATTGGACTGGAACTGGACCCAGGGAATGTTGGAGGTTTCTTCGTTTGTTATTGGTCTCCTTATAGCCTTTCATGACCCTTTAGTGGTCACCCTATCCCTATGCGATGTGGGCAACTCCGGGGGTCGGTTCCTGGGTCACTTACTTCACCTGGGTGAATAGGAATCTTTTTCTTTTTCATTGTTCTTTGTTGACCTTTTTTTTTAATTTGAATCGTACTGCCCTATTATTATCCCCTAAATTACTGTTTTCCTTTTGTCAATTATGCTAGGTTCTTAATTTATTTTTGATGTTGTTTGGTCATCTTTTTTTTTGGGATCAGTAGTCAAGAAGTCTGTTCATATCATCTACGAACTCTAATTTTCAGTTATTGTTGGTCCCTTCTCCTTGGGAAGTTAGAGAACCATGTTCTCTTTGTTGTTTGTTCTCTAAGGTTTTCTCGCTCTAAATATCATAAGTAACTCTTTAATGGTTTCTAGTAGTTCGTTCTCTTGTTATTTATTCTTATTTACTTTTGATCTTTGTGCTCAGTGAGGAGTCGGTTTCGCTTCAGTTCAATCTACTCCCAATTAATTCACTTGGATAGTCAACTTTGCCGTGCATGTTGCTTCGTGTGGTGGTAGTCGGCATTCTTCACAATCCATTTTCTATTTGGGAATCTTGGTTTGTTTGCTTTTGAGGATTTGTAGTTCGTTATGCCGATGATGAAAATTACTTGGAGACCCAAAGTTCACCAAGAGAGCAAGATTTGGATCATGATGGTTCCTTGTTTTTATATCTTATCGCCTTCTTGATTCAGACAATGATGAAGAGCAAGGGTATCCCTTGTTATGTTTTGGCCAGTTAAAATATTTCCCCCCCCTGTAATCTTTTTACTGCGCGGTTTTTAAAATAGTTCTGTATATGTTATAGGTACCTTAAGGATGACGGATTTTTTTGTTTGGGTGCCTTTGCAGATGAACTTGGGATTTGTAGAGGCTAGGTTATACGGTTGCAATACGGATGCTTACTTGGGCTGTTAACTTATGATTACTCTGGATAGTACGACTTATTCGCAGATGAATAGCGGCTGATTACTCTGATTAGTCTCTCTTATGCTTTATCCCATGGGCTTGAGGAAAACACATTCTTATTATTAAGGAAACAGAAAGGCATAGCTTTACAGGATTAAGAATAACTCCATCTTTTTTTATGAGGAACTTGATTATTTTCCCATTGTCCCTGGACATCTTTCTGTCAACTTTAACTCTTAATAGTGTCACTAGTCTATGAGGTAATGGCATAAAAAGATTCAAACATTTTTATTATTTAATTATTTGTTATATCTTATAGCATCTTTTAAAGCCTAAAGATTATGAGTTATGAGGTTTAACTCTCAAGTTTCCAAAAACGTCCTCTGAAAATGGGAAGTCACTCCCCTCTAGAGTTTAAATCAACCAAATGGCAGGATTGAGGTGGGAGTCGAGATGGCAACCACCTCACTTGAATTCGGGGAAGACCCGGGTTTAAATCTTATCACCTACCTAGTGAGGGATTTATCCCCTTACCCCCTCCTAGGTGGGGCCACCTTACCATCTTAAAAAAAAAAATCAACCAAATGGCGGTAAGTAGTTATTTTCGTTCAAAGGATTTTGGAGTCTCTTATTATTCGTAAATTTCTGGAAGTAAATCTATTTCGTGTGTTTTTTTGGAGAATGATACATCCACGATCCACCTACTCAGTGGTCAATCCACAAGCATATTGTGTCTATTCTCTCATCTATTCTCACAATCTCTCTAGTAACTAAAGCATGAGAAAGGTGGACACAATATTCAATTGGATAGGCCACCCACTGAGTCAACAAAACATTTTCCGTATTTGAACGTTACGCACCACCAACCAATGAATAAATCATATGGCTCAAGTTATAAGCTTTATTTACAAGGCTTCTAAACAACGAAGGGACGATTTGAAGTTTAGAAATATTTGACCTAACCAAATATGATTTTCTACATAAATCTGGAGACGGATATTTATAACCTTAATTTACATGCATAAGACTTGTACAATTATCCTAAAACATTAATTACCAGTTAAATGTTTACATCAGACAAATGATTCTCAATATCAGTTCCAAGCTCAAATCCTCACAAGGTAATTGATTCATCTTGGTTTGAATCTTCTCTTGAAAATCATCCCTACATAAACTCAATAAAGCTTGAGTCAATACAACTCCCAAAAAGGATGACAACTAATTTACATTTACTACATGACACCATAACAAATTATGAAAGCACACATTATTCTGAATTCATCAACTTTTTAAAGTCTGAAAGAGAAGAAGCACTAAACAAATCATGGAGTTGTACCGATCGGTGCTTGAGAATCTTAAAGTGGGTTAACAGTTACAAAAGGCTATTTAAAACCCACTAAACAACCCCAATGGACACAACACAATAACAAAGCCATACAATCTGTGAAACCCAAGAAAAGCCCCCTTTTAAATATCGTGCCAAGGAGATTTGTCCGGAGCCGTTTCAAAAGCCCTAATATCATGGATTATAGCCTTAGGATATCGGTCATAATGGCCCCGGGTTGATATTTTCATCAATAAAGCTTTGCATGAAACAGGATGGCCTAAGAACTCAGTCGATGCCCCTATGGGTCATTTCCAATGCCAGAACTTATTTTACACCCATTGCTTCAAGGTTTCAAGGTTGGTGGTGTTATACAGAAAGCATAGAATAAGCATTTTCAAGGCTTTATATGACCCAATAACATACGCATACGAGCTTCCACACCAAAGAAAAGCCCCCTATTAAATTTTGTGGTAAAATAAGAATTTGTTCGGAGGCGATTCCAAAGCCAAAATTACGTGGATTAGTCTTTGGGCGAAAATGACAACCGAGCCCAAGAAGTCAAAAAATGAAGACCATTATCCACGTTTTCGGGGCTCCCGGAAGGCCTCGAAACAAAGTTGTAAGGGGGTTTTAAGGGACACAAGTGCAAGAGAAGGAGCACCCAAAGCATGGGCGAGTATGGAGTTCGGGGATCGTGACGACCCTCCCGGGGCACTAAGGGTCCCATTATGCCATGATAGACCCCCCGGAGAAGTTAGGGCGAAAACGACAACCGGACCCCGTGAAGCCAAAAATGAAGCCTATTATCCATGTTTTCGGGGCTCCCAGGAGGTCGCGAAACGAAATTGTATATTTTCGTACCACATGGTACAGTACATCCCTTGGCGACATGGGAGGACCCCGGGGTGGGTTATCGGGTCCCAGGTAGGCTTACAAGGGGGTTTTAAGGGACACAAATGCAAGAGAAGGAGCACCCAAAGCATGAGCGAGTATAGAGTTCGGGGATCCAGACGACCCTCCCAGGACACCGAGGGTCCCATTATGCCGTGATAGACCCCCGGAGAAGTTTGGGCGAAAACGACAATTGGACCCCGGAAAGCCAAAAATGAAGCCTATCATCCACGTTTTCGGGCCTCCCGTGAGGCCCTGAAACGAAGTTGTATATTTTCGCACTATATCGTAATAGACATCCCTAGGGGACATGCGAGGACCCCGAGGTGGATTATCGGGTCTCTGGTAGGCTTGTAAGGGGGTTTTGAGGGACACAAGTGCAAGAGAAGGAGCACCCAAAGCATGGGCGAGTATGGAGTTTCGGGATCCAAACGACCTTCCCAGGGCACCAAGGGTCCCATTATGCCATGACAGACCCCCCGGAGAAGTTTTGACGAAAACGACAACTTGGCCCCGGGAAGCCAAAAATGAAGCCTATGATCCATGTTTTTGGGGCTCCAGGGAGGCCCCGAAACGATGTTGTATATTTTCGCACCATATCGTATGAGACATCCCTAGGGGACATGGGAGGACCCCGCGGTGGGTTATCGGGTCCCTGGTAGGCTTGTTAGGGGGTTTTAAGGGACACAAGTGCAAAAGAAGCACCCAAAGCATGTGTGAGTATGGAGTTCAGGGATCCAGACGACCCTCCCGGCGCACTGAGGGTCCCATTATGCCATGATAGACCCCCTTGGAAAAGTATGGTCAAAAACGACAACCGGACCCCGGGAAGCCAAAAATGAAGCCTATTATCCACGTTTTCGGGGTTCCCGGGAGGCCCCGAAACAAAGTTGTATATTTTCGAACCATATCGTATGAGACATCCCTAGGGGACATGGGAGGGCCCTGGGGTGGGTTATCGGGTCCCTTGTAGGCTTGTAAGGGGGTTTTAAGGGACACAAGTGCAAGAGAAGGAGCACTGAAAGCATGGGCGAGTATGGAGTTCCGGGATCCAAACGATCCTCCCGGGGCACCGAGGGTCCCATTATGCCATTATAGACCCCTCGGAGAAGTTTGGGCAAAAACGACAACTGGGAAAAATGAAGCCTTATCCATGTTTTCGCGGCTTCCCCGGAGGCCCCAAAAAGATGTTGTATATTTTCGGACCATATCGTATGAGACATCCCTAGGGGACATGGGAGGACCCCGGGGTGGGTTATCGGGTCCCTAGTAGGCTTGTAAGGTGGGTTTTAAGGGATCCAATCATACAAGGGCAAGAGAAGGAGCACCCAAAGCATGGGTGAGTATGGAGTTGGGGATCCAGACGACCCTCCTGTGGCACCGAGGGACCCATTATGCCATGATAGACCCCCCGGAGAAGTTTGGGCGAAAACGACAACCGGGCCCCGGGAAGCCAAAAATGAAGCCTATTATCCACGTTTTCGGGGCTCCCGGGAGGCCTCGAAACGAAGTTGTATATTTTCGCACCATATCATATGAGACATCCCTAGGGGACATGGGAGGACCCCGGGGTGGGTTATCGGGTCCCTGGTAGGCTTGTTAGGGGGTTTTATGGGACACAAGTGCAAAAGAGGGAGCACCCAAAGCATGGGTGAGTATCGAGTTCGAGGATCCAAACGACCCTCCTGGCGCACTGAGGATCCCATTATGCCATGATAGACCCCCCGGAAATGTTTGGTCGAAACGACAACCGGGCCCCGGGAAGCCAAAAATGAAGCCTATTATCCACGTTTTCGGGGCACCCAGGAGGCCCCGAAACGAACTTGTATAGTTTCGCACCATTTCGTATGAGACATCCCTAGGGGAGATGGGAGGACCCCGGGGTGGGTAATCGGGTCCATGGTAGGCTTATAAGGGGGTTTTAAGGGACATAAGTGCAAGAGAAGGAGCACCCAAAGCATGGGCGAGTATTGAGTTCCGGGATCCAAACGACCCTCCCGGTCCCGGAGCACCGAGGGTCCCATTATGCCGTGATAGACCCCCCGGAAAAGTTTGGTCGAAAACGACAATCGGGCCCCGGGAAGCCAAAAATGAAGCATATTATCCACGTTTTCAGGGCTTCCCGGAGGCCGCGAAACGAAATTGTATATTTTCGTATCACATCGTACGGTACATCCCTAGGGGACACAGGAGGACCCCCGGGTGAGTTATCAGGTCCATGGTAGGCTTGTAAGCGGGTTTTAAGGGACACAAGTGCAAGAGAAGGAGCACACAAAGCATGAGCGAGTATGGAGTTCCGGGATCCACACGACCCTCCCGGGGCACCGAGGGTCCCATTATGCCATGATAAACCCCCCGTAAAAGTTTGGTCGAAAACGACAACGGGGCCTGGGAAGCCAAAAATGAAGCATATTAACCACGTTTTCAAGGCTCCCGGGAGGCCCCGAAACGAAGTTGTATATTTTCGCACCATATCATATGAGACATCCCTAGGTGACATGGGAGAACCTCGGGGTGGGTTATCGGGTCCCTGGTAGGCTTAGTAGGGGGTTTTAAGGGACAGAAGTGCAAAAGTAGGAGCACCCTAAGCATGGGTGAGTATGGAGTTCGGGGTTCCGGACGACAGTCCCGGGGTACCGAGGGTCCCATTATGTCATGATAGATCCCCCGGAGAAGTTTGGGCGAAAACGACAACTGGACCCAAGGATGCCAAAAATGAAGCCTATCCACGTTTTCAGGGTTCCCGGGAGGCCTAGAAACGAAGGTATATATTTTCGCACCATTTCATATGAGACATCCCTAGGGGACATGGGAGGACCTCGGGGTGGGTTATCGGGTCCATGGTAGGCTTGTAAGGGGGTTTAGGGACACAAGTGCAAGAGAAGGAGCACCCAAAGCATGGTTGAGTATGGAGTTCCGGGATCCAGACGATCCTCCCGTGGCACCGAGGGACCCATTATGCCATGAATGACTCCTCGAAAAAGTTTGGTAGAAAACGACAATCGGGCCCCAGGAAGCCAAAAATGAATCCTATTATATCCACGTTTTCAGGGCTCCCCGGAGGCCGCAAAACGAGATTGTATATTTTCGTATCACATCGTACGGTACATCCCTAGGGGACATGGGAGGACCCCCGGGTGAGTTATCGGGTCCCTGGTACGCTTGTAAGGGGGTTTTAAGGGACACAAGTGTAAGAGAAGGAGCACCCAAAGCATGGGTGAGTATGGAGTTTGGGGATCCACACGACCCTCCCTTGGCACCGAGGGACCCATTATGCCATGATAGACCCCCTGGAAAAGTTTGGTCGAAAACGACAATCGGGCCCCGGGAAGCCAAAAATGAAGCCTATTCTCCACGTTTTCAGGGCTCCCCGGAGGCCGCGAAGCGAAATTGTATATTTTCGAATCACATCGTACGTTACATCCCTAGGGGAAATGGGAGGACCCCCGGGTGAGTTATCGGGTCTCTCGTAGGCTTGTACGGGGCTTTTAAGAGACGCAAGTGCAAGAGAAGGAGCACCCAAAGCATGGGCGAGTATGGAGTTCCGGGATCCAGACGACCCTCCTGGGGCACCGAGGGTCCCATTATGCCATGCTAGACCCTTGGAGAAGTTTGGGCGAAAACGAAAACCGGGCCCCGGGAAGCCAATAATGAAGCCTATTATCCACGTTTTCGGGGCTCTCGGGAGGCCCCGAAACGAAGTTGTATATTTTCGTACCATATCATATGAGACAACCCTAGGGGACATGGGAGGACCCCGGGGTGCGTTATCGGGTCCCTGGTAGGTTTGTTAGGGGGTTTTAAGGGACACAAGTGCAAAAGAAGGAGCACCCAAAGCATGGGTGAGTATGGAGTTCGGGGATCCAAACGACCCTCCCGGCGCACTGAGGGTCCCATTATGCCATGATAGACCCCCCGGAAACGTTTAGTCGAAAACGACAACCGGGCCTCGAGAAGCCAAAAATGAAGCCTATTTATCCTCCATTATTAAAGAAACTGCAGTAAAAAAAAATCCAATAGATGCAATTTTTATTAATAAGATTCATAGTATCCTTCGTAAAGATTATTGCCACGAATTTGCACAAAAAAGAGAATCAACATCAAATCTGGAAGAGATTTCTTTACTTCCAGAACAAGGAAAAATTGGTTCAGAAAACCCAGAAAATTTTTGTAAAGCCTTTAACTGGTGCAATCATAGCTGATTCCTTGACTCAAACAAAGTCTACTGGAATAAAAGAAATCTGGAAAAAAGTGCCTCGCCAGTCATAAATATTAATTGACGAATTAGAACAAGAAAAAGAAAATGAAGAATCCACGTTTTCGGGGCTCCCGGGACGCCCCGAAACAAAGTTGTATATTTTCGCACCATTTCGTATGAGACTTCCCTAGGGGACATGGGAGGACCCCGGGGTGGGTTATCGGGTCCCTAGTAGGCTTGTAAGGGGGTTTTAAGGGACATAAGTGCAAGAGAAGGAGTACCAAAAGCATGAGCGAGTATCGAGGTCCGGGATCCAAACGACCCTCCCGGGGCACAGAGGGTCCCATTATGCCAAGATAGACCCCCGGAGAAGTTTGGGCGAAAATGACAACAAGGCCCCGGGAAGCCAAAAATGAAGCCTATTATCCACGTTTTCGGGGCTCCCGGGAGGCCCGAAACGAAGTTGTATATTTTCGCACCATATCATATGACACATCCCTAGGGGACATTGAGGACCCCGGGGTGGGTTATCGGGTCCCTGGTAGGCCTGTTAGGGGTTTTAAGGGACACAAGTGCAAAAGAAGGAGCACCCAAAGCTTGGGTGAGTATGGAGTTCGGGGATCCAGACGACCCTCTCGGCGCACCGAGGGTCCCATTATGCCATGATAGACCCCACAGAAAAGTTTGGTCGAAAACGACAACCGGGCCTCGGAGGCCAAAAATGAAACCTATTATCCACGATTTCGGGGCTCCCGCGAGGCTCCGAAACGAAGTTGTATATTTTCGCACCATATCATATGAGATATCCCTAGGGGACATGGGAGGACCCTAGGGTGGGTTATTGGGGCCCTGGTAGGCTTGTTAGGGGGTTTTATGGGACACAAGTGCAAGAGAAGGAGCACCCAAAGCATGGGCGAGTATGGAGTTCCGTGATCCAGACGACAGTCCCGGGGTACCGAGGGTCCCATTATGTCATGATAGACCCGCCGGAGAAGTTTGGGCGAAAACGACAACTGGACCCAAGGATGCCAAAAATGAAGCCTATCCACGTTTTCAGGGCTCCCAGGAGGCCTAGAAACGAAGTTGTATATTTTCGCACCATTTCATATGAGACATCCCTAGGGGACATGGGAGGACCTCGGGGTGGGTTATCGGGTCCCTGGTAGGCTTGTAAGGGGGTTTAGGGACACAAGTGCAAGAGAAGGAGCACCCAAAGCATAGTTGAGTATGGAGTTCCGGGATCCAGACGACCCTCCCATGGCACCGAGGGACCCATTATGCCATGAATGACCCCCGAAAAAGTTTGGTAGAAAACGACAATCGGGCCCCAGGAAGCCAAAAATGAATCCTATTATCCACGTTTTCAGGGCTCCCCGGAGGCCGCAAAACGAAATTGTATATTTTCGTATCACATCGTACGGTACATCCCTAGGGGACATGGGAGGACCCCCGGGTGAGTTATCGGGTCCCTGGTACGCTTGTAAGGGGGTTTTAAGGGACACAAGTGCAAGAGAAGGAGCACCCAAAGCATGGGTGAGTATGGAGTTTGGGGATCCACACGACCCTCCCGGGGCACCGAGGGTCCCACTTTGCCATGATAGACCCCTTGGAGAAGATTGGGTGAAAACGTCAACGAGGCCCCGGGAAGCTAAAAATGAAGCCTAATCCACATTTTCGGGGCTCCCGGGAGGCCCCGAAACGAAGTTGTATACTTTCGCACCATATCGTATGAGACATCCCTAGGGGACATGGGAGGACCCCCTTGGAAAAGTATGGTCAAAAACGACAACCGGACCCCGGGAAGCCAAAAATGAAGCCTATTATCCACGTTTTCGGGGCTCCCGGGAGGCCCCGAAACAAAGTTGTATATTTTCGAACCATATCGTATGAGACATCCCTAGGGGACATGGGAGGACCCTAGGGTGGGTTATCGGGTCCCTGGTAGGCTTGTTAGGGGGTTTTATGGGACACAAGTTCAAGAGAAGGAGCACCCAAAGCATGGGTGAGTATGGAGTTCGGGGATCCAGACGACCCTCTCGGCGCACAGAGGGTCCCATTATGCCATGATAGACCCCCCGGAAAAGTTTGGTCGAAAACGACAACCGGGCCCCGGGAAGCAAAAAATGAAGCGTATTATCCACGATTTCAGGGCTCCCGCGAGGCTCCGAAACGAAGTTGTATATTTTCGCACCATATCATATGAGACATCCCTAGGGGACATGGGAGGACCCTAGGGTGGGTTATCGGGTCCCTGGTAGGCTTGTTAGGGGGTTTTATGGGACACAAGTGCAAGAGAAGGAGCACCCAAAGCATGGGCGAGTATGGAGTTCCGTGATCCAGACGACCCTCCCGGGGCACCGAGGGTCCCAATATGCCATGATAGACCCCTCGTAGAAGTTTGGGCGAAAATTTCAATCGGCCCCAGGAAGCAAAAACTGAAGGCTAATCCACGTTTTTGGGGCTCCAAGGAGGCCGCGAAACGAAATTGTATATTTTCGTACCACATCGTACGGGACATCCCTAGGGGACATGGGAGGACCCCGGGGTGGGTTATCGGGTCCCTGGTAGGCTTGTTAGGGGGTTTTAAGAAACACAAGTGCAAGAGAAGGAGCACCCAAAGCATGGGCGAGTATGGAGTTCCGTGATCCAGACGACCCTCCCGGGGCATCGAGGGTCCCATTTTGCCATGATAGACCCCCCGAAGAAGTTTGGGCGAAAACGACAACCGGGCCCGAGAAGCCAAAAATGAAGCCTATCATCCACGTTTTCGGGGCTTCCGGGAGGCCCCGAAACAAAGTTGTATATTTTCGTACCATATCAAATGGGACATCGCTAGGGGACATGGGAGGACCCCAGGGTGCGTTATCGGGTCCCTGGTAGGCTTGTTAGGGGTTTTAAGAGACACAAGTGCAAAAGAAGGAGCACCCAAAGCATGGGCGAGTATGGAGTTCCGGGATCCAGACGACCCTCCTGGGGCACCGAGGGTCCCATTATGCCATGATAGACCCCCGGAGAAGTTTGTGCGAAAACGTCAACCGGGCCTGGGAAGTCAAAAATGAAGCCTATTATCCACGTTTTCAGGGCTCCCACGAGGCTCTGAAACGAAGTTGTATATTTTCGCACCATATCATTTGAGACATCCCTAGGGGACATGGGAGGACCCTAGGGTGGGTTATCGGGTCCCTGGTAGGCTTGTTAGGGGGTTTTATGGGACACAAGTGCAAGAGAAGGAGCACCCAAAGCATGGGCGAGTATGGAGTTCCGTGATCCAGACGACCCTCCCGGGGCACCGAGGGTCCCACTATGCCATGATAGACTCCCCGGAGAAGTTTGGGCGAAAACGTCAACCGGGCCCGGTGAAGCCCAAAATGAAGCTTATTATCCACGTTTTCGGGGCCTCCGCCCGGAAATGAAGTTGTGTATTTTTCGCACCTATCATATGAGACATCCCTAGGGAACATGGGAGGACCTCGGGGTGGGTTATCGGGTCCCTGGTAGGCTTGTTAGGGAGTTTTAAGGGACACAAGTGCAAGAGAAGGAGCACCCAAAGCATGGGTGAGTATGGAGTTCGGGGATCCAGACGACCGTCCCGGAGCACCGAGGGTCCCAATATGCCATGATAGACCCCTCGTAGAAGTTTGGGCGAAAATGTCAATCGGGCCTCAGCAAGCAAAAAATGAAGGCTAATCCACGTTTTTGGGGCTCCAAGTAGGCCGCGAAAAGAAATTGTATATTTGCGTACCACATCGTATGGGACATCCCTGGGGGACATGCGAGGACCCCGGGGTGGGTTATCGGGTGCCTGGTAGGCTTGTAAGGGGGTTTTAAGAAACACAAGTGCAAGAGAAGGAGCACCCAAAGCATGGGCGAGTATGGAGTTCCGTGATCCAGACGACCCTCCCCGGGCACCGAGGGTCCCATTTTTCCATGATAGACCCCCTGGAAATGCTTGGGTGAAAACGTCAACCGGGCCCGGGAAGCTACAAATGAAGCCTAATCCACGTTTTCGGGGCTCTCGAGAGGCCCCGAAACGAAGTTGTATATTTTCACACCATATCATATGAGACATGCCTAGGGGACATGGGAGGACCCCGGGGTGGTCGCTGGTAGGCTTGTTACGGGGTTTTAAGGGACCCAAGTGCAAAATAAGGAGCACTCAAAACATGGGTGAGTATGACCGTCCTGGGGCACCGAGGGTCCCATTATGCCATGATAGAACCCCTGGAGAAGTTTGGGCAAAAACGACAACTAGACCCAAGGATGCCAAAAATGAAGCCTATTATCCATGTTTTCAGGGCTCCAGGGAGGCCCAAAAACGAAGTTGTATATTTTCGCACCATATCGTATGAGACATCCCTAGGCGACATGGGAGGATCCCGGGGTGGGTTATCGAGTCCCTGCTAGGCTAGTAAGGGGGTTTTAAGGGACACAAGTGCAAGAGAAGGAGCACCCAAAGCATGGGTGAGTATGGAGTTTGGGGATCCAGACGACCCTCCCGTGGCATTGAGGGACCCATTATGCCATGATAGACCCCCCTGAAAAGTTTGGTCGAAAACGACAATCGGCCCCGGGAAGCCAAAAATGAAGCCTATTATCCACGTTTTCAGGGCTCCCCGGAGGCCGCGAAACGAAATTGTATATTTTCGTATCACATCGTACGGTACATCCCTAGGGGGCATGGGAGGACCCCCGGGTGAGTTATCGGGTCTCTAGTAGGCTTGTAAGGGGGTTTTAAGGGACACAAGTGCAAGAGAAGGAGCACCTAAAGCATGGGCGAGTATGGAGTTCAGGGATCCAGACGACCCTCCCGGGGCACCGAGGATCCCATTATGCCATGATAGACCCCCCGAAGAAGTTTGGGCGAAAACGACAACCGGGCCGGAGAAGCCAAAAATGAAGCCTATTATCCACGTTCTTGAGGCTTCCGGGAGGCCCCGAACGAAGTTGTATATTTTCGTACCATATCGAATGAGACATCCCTAGGGGACATGGGAGGACCCCGGGGTGCGTTATCGGGTCCCTGGTAGGCTTGTTAGGGGTTTTAAGGGACACAAGTGCAAGAGAAGGAGCACCCAAAGCATGGGCGAGTATGGAGTTCCGGGATCCAGACGACCCTCCCGGGGCACCGAGGGTCCCATTATGCCATGATAGTATGGTTCGAAAACTCGGCCGATACGTCGCGTATCGGCCGTATCGTAACGCTCTCACAGTTTGCCGATACGATATTCCCCGTGTTGTAACGGGAGTTTTTAATTTGCCGAGATCTCGGCCGATACGTCCGAGACAAGACACGAGTTTCCCGTTATGGCCGTGACGTCCGTTACTTTTAAAAAAAAAAGCATCTTTTCTTTCCAAAACTTTTCTACGGTAAAAAAAAAAAAAAAGCAAAGGAGAGAGAGAAGAAGACCACATACATTCTCAAAGCAAACAACAGAGAACGAACTAAGCAAGAAGGAAGCAAGCAAGGAGAAAGCCAAATCAACAGTTGAGCACAAGAAAAAATCACCAAATTTAACGTAAGATTTCGAAAATGTTTAAGCAATTTCATTTACTATAAAAAAAATTGTGGGAAAGGGGTGAAAGATACCAGATCTGCTGATCTGCAGCAAAAAAAGCTTCAATCTCCATTTTAGATCTGAAATCAACATTTGCTTGACTCCATTAAAGAACCCATACCAGCTTCATCGATTTATTTGCCATTAAAGAACTGACGCCATTTATTTTTTTGGTTTCGAATGATTTTGTGGGTGTTTGTTGTGGCTGTAATCTGTATATGAACTTAAGAACTTATGAACAGAGATATATATATATATATATATATATATATATATATATATATAGAGAGAGAGAGAGAGAGAGAGAGAGAGAGAGAGAGAGAGAGATTTTTTTGGGCACGGGAAGGGGATGGGGCTGAAAGAAATTGAAAGTGATGGGTTCTGTAAGTGATGGGTTTTGTTTAATGAAAATTGAAAGCTACTACTAAATTTATTTTTTTAATCTTATAGGTGGGTTAATTACACTCACTTTTAATCTTAATTTTAGTTATAATAGTTACTCACACTTGTTTTATGAAAAGCCTCATACAATATGTCAGTATCTTACTAATTAATTTCACAACCTCACACTTTACATCGAGATAGTGGGTCAGTTTAATTTTTTAAATTCTTTTTAGTGTTTTGGGTGGGTTAATTTATATATATGTATGTTTATTTGTGTAGATAAACAAATGTCACGTGACGGAAAAGATGGTGATATTGGTTGGAAATTCGGTACAGCAGTTAATGGTAATAAGCGTAGAGTCCAATGTAATTTGTGTGGGAAGGTTATCAATGGTGGAATTACAAGATTAAAAGAGCACATAGCACACAAAAAGGGTAATGTAATCCCATGTGATAAGGCTTCCTATGACATGGTAAGAGAAATGTCTTCTCACCTCGCGAATTATAAAGACAAAAAAAAAAGAAAAACAGAAGATGGATCGGGAATTGGAGGAGGAAATCTTAAATGATATCAATCGTAACAAGCATGATGAGGATGAGGATGAGGATGATGAGAGACAAATGGCATATGCAAGACATCAAAGTAGGATGGAACATGAACATGAATATTACCGAGAACAACATAGATCACGTGGCCAATTTGAAGATGGGGGAAGTAGTGCTGCATTTCGTGATGTCCCTATACCACGCATGTCACGGTCTGCTAGTGTTCGAGAGGTTGGGTCTAAAGGAGTTAGACCCAGATCATATGAAGGCACTTCAACACCGGCTTCTAGATTGAGAGCCTATGACATAGATGTTGAAAAGGATCGTGAAAAAAAGAAACAAACAAAGATTGGTGGTAATTGGCTTAAGATTGCAAAAGGCAAATTGATAACCGCTTGGGGGAAATGGATGTTGGATACGAATCAACCATTTAGAGCAATTGAATCTGTTTACACCAACCCACTCATGGAAACTATTCGTCAATATCCTAATGACCGAGCTCCATCCGCTTATGACATAGCAGAGGTAATGATATACTTATTTATTTATAATACAAATATATTATTTACAATATGAGTATATTATTTCACTATCATTATCAATATCATAATTAGTTGACCATATTTTTATTGTATACTTTATTTCAAATAGGTCTATCTTCCCGAAGAATCCAAGCAAATGAAAACATACATTGAATCATTTGCACACATTTGGAAAGAAAGGGGTGTTACCATAATGTGTGATGGTTGGTCGGGTCCAACCCATATGCACATTATCAACTTTCTTGTGTATTCTATCCGGGGCACTGTTTTTCATAAGTCGGTTGATGCTTCGGACATACAAACAAAAGATGCCGACTACGACTTTAAACTCATAAAAAAAGTAGTTGATGAGATTGGTGAAGATAAGGTTGTTCATGTGGTGACTGACAATGCTTCGGCCATGAAAGCGGCTGGTAAGCAATTGATGGAAGTGTGTCCAAATTTATATTGGTCTGGTTGTGCAGCTCATTGTCTTGATCTTCTTTTGGAGGATATTGGTAAGAAAAAGAGTGTAAATGCAGTGATTACCAAAGCAAGGAAGATCACCCAATTTATATACAAATATGAGTGGGCGGTCAATTACATGAAGAAGTTCACCGACAATAGAGAGCTTATTCGTCCAGGCATCACAAGATTTGCCACACAATTTGTGATGCTCGAGAGTGTTGTGAGGCATAAGAAAGGCCTCCAAGACATGTTTGATTCAAGTAAATGGTTGGGTTCTAGATATGCGAAATTCACTGATGATTTGGCTGTAGAAGTGCGTGACCTTTTGTGCAAGAATCCATCTAGAGAGGTTTGTGATTTTTGGTAAGGCAAGTGAGATATTGAAAGTGGAAGAGCCAATTGTAAAAGTTTTGAAATTAGTTGATGGTGATGTGCAACCCACTATGGGTTTCATCTATGAGGCTATGGAGCGATGCAAGTTGGCCATCAAGAAAAATTGTGTCTCCTAAAAAAATTGGTGGAAGATGATTGATAAAAGATGGAATGTCCAGCTACATACAGATTTACACGCGGCTGGTAATTATTGTTATTATTATTGTTATTGTTATTACTGTTATTATTATTGTTAATGTTATTGTTTTTATTATTGTTTTTATTTAATGTTCGTTATTGCTTCTATTATTATTATCATTGTTAATGATAAATATATTATTGTTTTATTAAGGTTGCTACTTTAATCCCCAATATTTGTTTGGTGATCATGATATTTCATCGGAATCTGAAATTATGAATGGGGTTAAAAAAGTGATTGAAAGATTAGAGCCGGACATAGACAAGCAAATTAGAGCACATCAACAGGTAAATAGAATAAATTTTTGAGTGCCTAAACTACAAAAATAAATGATATTTTATACACTATGATATATGACACACTCATTTAATCCAGATGTTTATCTATCGTGAGAAGTATGATAGTTTTGGCACTGCCACGGCTGAAGCTGGAATATCAAAAATGGATCCAGGTAATAATATATTTATTTATACATGTCATATACTTTAGATCACTTAATAAATCAATTCAATATAAAATAATTACTAACATAATCTTAACCACACGTGTTTAATACTTTTTTGCAGCAACATGGTGGTTAACTTTTGGTCAGAGTGCTCCTGAACTCCAACGCATTGTTGTTAGAGTGTTAAGTCAAACTACTTCTTCTTCAAACTGCGAAAGAAATTGGAGCATGTGGAGTTTAGTTCACACCAAGACAAGAAATCGGTTAAAGTACAAAAGACTTCATACAATTGTCTACATTAGATATAATATGAAGTTGAAGGAGAGGCATTTGAAGAGAAGGAGCAGGGAAGAGATCAATTCTAGCTTTGATCCAATTGATTTGGACTATATTTTTGATGGTGATGACCCATTGAATGATTGGTTAAAAGAAGCTGAGGAACCTGTGTTTGGAGAAGATGACTTTCAATGGATGAACATGGATGATGGTGGTGAGCATGCTAACCCTGTTATTAACATTGAGGATGATGCTAGCGGGGTATTAGGTGCAAGTCCACCATATCGTTACAGTGTTGACCGTGAAGATCAAAGTCATAAAACTTCAGCTTTGACCCCACCAAGTACAGACGATGATGATGGAAGTGGGGATGGGGATGAAGTTCATCCCGACTTTCGCGGACATATGTCAGGTGATGTTCATCATGGTGAACGATTTTCCCATTCTCCGGTTCATGAAGCTCAAAGGAGAGGTATACAATCTTCCTCACACCACACTAGCACATATGAAAGGCGTAGGAGGGGTAAAAGCCCAGATGCTCAAAATGATTCAGATTATGCATCTTCACATTTTATGGGGCATGGATCAAGTGAAGGAAGCAATTTGGGCGTTGGGATACCATATCAACTCCCGCGTGAACTCTATCAAGCGTATAGGTTTGACATACCTCTTACACCTCCACATCAATCAGAATTTGGAGGAGTAAGTGAGTTTGATTCTAGTGACCAAAATGATTCTTACTATCGTGATAATGTCCAAATCCTCAACCATGGCACCATTAATTATGGTGGAGTGCACTATCATCAACCAACTTCTCATAACACTAGCTCCAATCCAAATGTAGATCCAAATTGGATGGGATCGGCAGGTTCTTTCTTCTTTGGGGACCATGGAGGAAATTACGGAACCAACAATGACAATTACAATAACAACCACGATGCTCCACGTCACTCATTTTGGTTTTGAGTTTCTCATATCAGTACTATTTTTATGCTATTGCTTAAGTAAGACTTTCTCTAGGAATTTCTACGAAGTTTGTAATAAAAAAATATTCTACATCTTAAATGTATCTTTTGTTTTTATTCAAAATCAAATTATATTGACAACTTATGAAATTTGGGCATAATTTAATAACTATAGATTTTTAGAGTATTTTTAGAATTTATTATATAAATATAAGAATTAAAGTTGCGATATAACGATACCGCGACGACCGCGACAGTCATGACGATCAATTTGAGCCTCAATTCTATAGTTGTAGGCCTCTAGAGTCATCATTTCATCACTCTAAGTATTAAAAACAATAAAAACACCTCTAAACAAAAATTAAGCCGCGACAGCCGCATCGCAATCCACGATGCCGATATTCATCCGCTACCGCATCTCCGCTACCGTTCCCGCATTCACGACCGCGACCGCGATTTCGAACCATGCATGATAGACCCCCGGAGAAGTTTGGGCGAAAACGTCAACCGGGCCTGGGAAGCCAAAAATGAAGCCTATTATCCACATTTTCGGGGCTCCCGGGAGGCCCTGAAACGAAGTTGTATATTTTCGCACCATATCATTTGAGAGATCCCTCGAGGACATGGGAGGACCCAGGGTGGGTTATCGGGTCCCTGGTAGGCTTGTTAGGGGGTTTAAGGGACACAAGTGCAAGAGAAGGAGCACCCAAAGCATGGGTGAGTATGGAGTTCGGGAATCCAGACGACCGTCCCGGGGCACCGAAGGTCCCATTATGCCATGATAGACCCCCCCTAGAAGTTTGGGCGAAAATGTCAACCGGCCACAGGAAGCAAAAAATAAAGGCTAATCCACGATTTTGAGGGTCCCGGGAGGCCGCGAAACGAAATTGTATATTTTCGTACCACATCGTATGGGACATTCCTAGAGGACATGGGAGGACCCCATGGTGGGTTATCGGGTCCCTGGTAGGCTTGTAAGGGGGTTTAAGAAACACAAGTGCAAGAGAAGGAGCACCTAAAGCATGGGCGAGTAGGGAGTTCCGTGATCCAGACGACCCTCCCGGGGCACCGAGGGTCCCATTATGCCATGATAGACCACCTGGAGAAGCTTCGGTGAAAACGTCAACCTGGCCCCGGGAAGCTAAAAATGAAGCCTAATCCACGTTTTCGTGGCTCCCGGGAGGCTCCGAAACGAAGTTGTATATTTTCGCACCATATCATATGAGACATCCCTAGGGGACATGGGAGGACCCCGGGGTGGGTTATCGGGTCCCTGGTAGGCTTATTACGGGGTTTTAAGGGACCCAAGTGCAAAATAAGGAGCACTCAAAACATGGGTGAGTATGGAGTTCGGGGATCCTGACGACCGTCCTAGGGCACTGAGGGTCCCATTATGCCATGATAGAACCCAAGGAGAAGTTTGGGCAAAAACGACAACTAGATCCAATGATGCCAAAAATGAAGCCTATTATCCACGTTTTCAGGGCTCCCGGGAGTCCCAGAAATGAAGTTGTACATTTTCGCACCATATCGTATGAGACATCCCTAGGCGACATGGGAGGACCCCGGGGTGGGTTATCGGGTCCCTTGTAGGCTTGTAAGGGGGTTTTAAGGAACACAAGTGCAAGAGAAGAAGCACCCAAAGCATGGGTGAGTATGGAGTTCGGGGATCCAGACGACCCTCCCGTGGCATCGAGGGACCCATTATGCCATGATAGACCCCCCTGAAAAGTTTGGTCGAAAACGACAATCGGGCCCCGGGAAGCCAAAAATGAAGCCTATTATCCATGTTTTCAGGGCTCCCCGGAGGCCGCGAAACGAAATTGTATATTTTCGTATCACATCGTACGGTACATCCCTAGGGGACATGGGAGGACCCCCGGGTGAGTTATCGGGTCTCTGATGGCTTGTAAGGGGGTTTTAAGGGACACAAGTGCAAGAGAAGGAGCACCTAAAGCATGGGCGAGTATGGAGTTCCGGGATCCAGACGACCCTCCCGGGGCACCAAGGATCCCATTATGCCATGATAGACCCTCCGAAGAAGTTTTGGCGAAAACGACAACCGGGCTCGAGAAGCCAAAAATGAAGCCTATTATCCACGTTTTCGGGGCTTCCGGGAGGCCCCGAAACGAAGTTGTATATTTTCGTACCATAACAAATGAGACATCCCTAGGGGACATGGGAGGACCCCGGGGTGCGTTATCGGGTCCCTGGTAGGCTGGTTAGGGGTTTTAAGGGACAAAAGTGCAACAGAAGGAGCACCTAAAGCATGGGCGAGTATGGAGTTCCGGGATCCAGACGACCCTCCCGGGGCACCGAGGGTCCCATTATGCCATGATAGAGCCCCGGAGAAGTTTTGGCGAAAACGTCAACTGGGTCTGGGAAGCCAAAAATGAAGCCTATTATCCACGTTTTCGGGGCTCCCGGGAGGCCCCGAAACGAAGTTGTATATTTTCGCACCATAGCATTTGAAAGATCCCTAGGGGACATGGGAGGACCCTAGGGTGGGTTATCGGGTCCCTGGTAGGCTTGTTAGGGGGTTTTAAGGGACACAAGTGCAGGAGAAGGAGCACCCAAAGCATGGGTGAGTATGGAGTTCGGGAATCCAGACGACCGTCCCGGGGCACCGAAGGTCCCATTATGCCATGATAGACCCCTCGTAGAAGTTTGGGCGAAAATGTCAATCGGGCCCCAGGAAGCAAAAAATGAAGGCTAATCCACGTTTTTGGGGCTCCAAGGAGGCCGGGAAACGAAATTGTATATTTTCGTACCACATCGTACGGGACATCCCTAGGGGACATGGGAGGACCCCGGGGTGGGTTATCGGGTCCCAGGTAGGCTTGTAAGGGGGTTTTAAGAAACACAAGTGCAAGAGAAGGAGCACCGAAAGCATGGGCGAGTATGGAGTTCTGTGATCCAGACGACCCTCCCCGAGGGTCCCATTTTGCCATGATAGACCCCCTGGAGAAGCTTGGGTGAAAACGTCAACCGGGCCCCGGGAAGCTAAAAATGAAGCCTAATCCATGTTTTCGGTGCTCCCGGGAGGCCCCGAAACAAAGTTGTATATTTTCGCACCATATCATATGAGACATCCCTAGGGGACATGGGAGGACCCCGGGGTGGGTTATCGGGTCCCTGGTAGGCTTGTTACGGGGTTTTAAGGGACCCAAGTGCAAAATAAGGAGCACCCAAAACATGGGTGAGTATGGAGTTCGAGGATCCAGACGACCGTCCTAGGGCACCGAGGGTCCCATTATGCCATGATAGAACCCCGGGAGAAGTTTGGGCAAAAACGACAACTGGACCCAAGGATGCAAAAAATGAAGCCTATTATCCACGTTTTCAAGGCTCACGGGAGACCCAGAAACGAAGTTGTATATTTTCGCACCATATCGTATGAGACATCCCTAGGCGACATGGGAGGACCCCGGGGTGGGTTATCGGGTCCCTGGTAGGCTTGTAAGGGGGTTTTAAGGGACACAAGTGCAAGAGAAGGAGCACCCAAAGCATGGGTGAGTATGGAGTTCGGGGATACAGACGACCCCCCCGTGGCATCGAGGGACCCATTATGCCATGATAGACCCCTCTGAAAAGTTTGGCCGAAAACGACAATCGGGCCCGGGAAGCCAAAAATGAAGCCTATTATTATCCACGTTTTCAGGGCTCCCCGGAGGCCGCGAAACGAAATTGTATATTTTCGTATCACATCGTACGGTACATCCCTAGGGGACATGGGAGGACCCCCGGGTGAGTTATCGGGTCTCTGGTAGGCTTGTAAGGGGGTTTTAAGGGACACAAGTGCGAGAGAAGGAGCACCTAAAGCATGGGCGAGTATGGAGTTCCGGGATCCAGACGACCCTCCCGGGGCACCGAGGATCCCATTATGCCATGATAGACCCCCCGAAGAAGTTTGGGCGAAAACGATAACCGGGCTCGAGAAGCCAAAAATGAAGCCTATTATCCACGTTTTCGGGGCTTTCAGGAGGCCCCGAAACGAAGTTGTATATTTTCGTACCATATCAAATGAGACATCCCTAGGGGACATAGGAGGACCCCGGGGTGCGTTATCGGGTCCCTGGTAGGCTTGTTAGGTGTTTTAAGGGACACAAGTGCAAAAGAAGGAGCACCCAAAGCATGGGTGAGTATGGAGTTAGGGGATCCAGACGACCCTCACGGGGCACCGAGGGTCCTCTTATGTCATGATAGACCCCCCGGAGAAGTTTGGGAGAAAACAACAACCGTGTCGTGGGAAGCCAAAAATAAAGGCTATTATCCACGTTTTCGGTGCTCTCGGGAGGCCCCGAAACGAAGTTGTATATTTTTGCACCACATCGTACGGGCGATCTCCAGGGGACATGGGAGGACCCCGAGGTGGGTTTTCGGGTCCTTGTAGGCTTGTAAGGGGGTCAAGAGAAGGAGCACAAAAAGCATGGGTGAATATGGAGTTCGGGGATCTAGACGACCGTCTCGGGGCACCGAGGGTCCTCTTATGCCATGATAGACCCCCTGGAGAAGTTTGGGCGAAAACGACAACCGGGCCTCAGGAAGCCAAAAATGAAGGCTTTAGTGACCTAATACCGACTGTGACACCCAAGTAAAGCCCCCTATTGAATGTTGTTGTAATATAAGAAGGTTTTTCGAGAGGCGTTTCAAAAGCCCAAATATCGTGGATTAGAGCTTTAAGATTTCACTTATTTGGGTCCCGGTTGAGATTTTCATCAATAAAGCTTTGGATGACCCAAGATGACCTAAGAGGTCCTTCGATGCCCTTATGAGCCATTACCAACGCCGAAACTTTTTTATACTGCGAAAAAAGCTTTTTCAAGGCTTCATATGACCCAGTGAATGACCTATACGACCTGTCACACCCAGGCCAGTATTGAATATCGTGCAAAAATAAGAAGCTTGATCCCGAGGCATTTTAGAAGCCCGAATTTTGTGGATTATATAGCCTTTGTATTTTCGATCAATTTCATCAATAAAGTTTTGGATGACCCAGGATGTCCTAAGAGGTATGTCGATCCCCCTATGAGCCATTTCCTATGCCAGAATTTCTTCTACAACCAATGTTTGTGGGTTTATACTAAGAGACGAGATATAACATATTCAAGGCACTATATAAACAATAATCAACCCATACAACCCACAAATAGTCTCTTGGCGGCCTAAGAGGCTTTATATGACCCAATAACTGACCTATACAGTGTGTGACGCCCAAGAAAAGTCCCCTTTTGAATATCGTGCTAAAATAAGAAGCTACGATGCCTAAACGCCATATACAACCATGGATCCGTGTTGGAGGATTTTACCATGGGTGACACAAAAGAGGTTTGCCTCCAAGAGAAGGCAAGAACACCTGTAGGCTGTAGCTATATGGTGATGTTCATTCACCATGTCAAAAGAACATTCAAAACTCTAATAAAAGTAAATAGTTATTCTTATAAAATGTGAAGATGTAAGCATAATCCAGTTGGTTGTGGAGAGAGTGGGAGAGAGAAACATACTCTGCTGGAGTTGCCAGTCACCGTGGAAGTCAAAAAATAAAGCATCTCTTCAAATTATAGTGGTCAAATGATAGAGTTTGGTCTTCTAGCCTTCTATCCAGAGCCTACAAGTTAACATTTTTACCATTATTTCCAAGGAGACAGTCAGATATAGCTCAATGTCAATAAGAACACTTCAAGTCAATTATCAATCAAGAGAATGAACTTTTCAATTGCCAATTTTAAAATCTACTTTTTTTGGCAAAACTCATCAACGATAAGGTACAAATCTCCCATTAATGAGCGCACACACACACATGCATAGATAGGCATCTCCTCAAATAGAGTAGATTTGTCACTAAATTAAAATTTTCAGCACAACACTCCCAACATTGACCACAACCACAATTACACAAGGCACTAGATGAATTTGGAGAGTATTACTGTAAGGGAATCTCGTCATCACACAGCGCTCCTACATAGGTGAGCAAATTGACATAAAAACTTCCCCAACATTTCAAAGAGAACAATATATTATTTAGGGAATTTACTGGCAGTTAAAAGCATTCGATTTCGTTATTGTCCATCATACCATGTAAACCTCAACAAATCAAGTAACATAGACACATGTATGAAATATTACCATTCTCGTTTTCCAAACACTTCGCAATATAGTGAGCTGCAACAGAACTTTAGAGTAGTTGACACGCAAATTGGTTTGAAGAAGCTACTTACATCTACTTCAGAAACTGTGCAGGCGGGATAACATTGGGACAAGCTCATCGCTAGAAGGGCGATCTTCAGGGAGATCTGACATGCAAACCACCGCAATTCTCACTGCCATGAGCATTTCATCCTGCTCAACTTCTTGTCCAAGTATGCTTTTATCCAAGGCCTGCTGAGATTCTCCAGCTTGCTGCAAATGCCGCAGCCACCTACCCAAACTACCCCCACTAGCTGCTTCTCCAAAAAATGGATCCAAGGGGTCGCGACCAGTTAGCAACACCCCCAGTATTACCCCAAAGCTGAAGACATCACTCTTATCTGTATATCTAAGACAACAGAAAGAAAGATGCATAATTTACTCAACTTAGAAACACGTCAGAAAACCATCCAGAAACAGGGAAAAAACTAATAAGCAGAATGTGTCTACTAGCCCATATTCACACAAAAGATAATGATACTATCTCCACAACATGATAAGCAACACATGAAAAATTGAGACTAAAAGAAGCCTACGGCTTTTCATTGTTGACTTTACCCCCCCCCCCCCATACAATTTCAACATTCAGTTGTGAAAATAACATCCTATTGCTGCCGCATATGAAAAGCCAATTCTCAGTTTTGAATAGGAAAGGAAAATAAAGGTGCAGGCTTGATGAGTGGAAATTGATTTCCAAGAAGGATCGCCTAGGTTGAGCATATCCAACAACCAAATAACATGCAATGTGGAGTCTCTTTGCAAGGTCCATTAACAATAAACCAAAGCTATCTTGCACCTACTTACAACTCCATATAGATCGCGTAATATAAATATAACCATAGTGATTAGTGAACAATATAATAGAGTACTTAACAAAAGAAGTCGCTGGTTTTACCTGAAGTTGTGAGAGGACTCAGGAGCTCTATAGCCATTTGGTGACCTGTACATCTTGGGCATAAGCTTAGCGAGGCCACAATCTGCAAGCTTTGGCTCGAACTCAGCATCCAACATCACATTACTGGGCTTCAAATTGTAATGCAATATGCTTGGGTTGCATTCAAAATGAAGAAACTTGAGGCCCTTAATGATGCCCACTGCAATACGAAGCCTAACATCCCAACCCATTTGCAGTTGATTTTCGCGGACTCTGCTCATAGCATCTTCAAGGCTCCCCGTGGGCGCATAATCATAAACCAAGCTGAACCTATCAGATTCACGAATGTAGGCCCTTAAACTCATCAAATGCCTATGTCTAAGTCCGGCAAGGAGTTCAAGCTCTTGCTGTAACCGCCTCTTAAAGCCCTTATCTTGAGTTTCCGGGGACCCAATTTCAAAAGGTTCAAGCCTTTTGACAGCGATAGTGAGACCATTATCAAGAGCAGTTCTATAGTATGTTCCATTAGGGCTTGATCCTAGGAGGTGGTTCTCATTATCGAGGGCAAATTGAAGAGTTCTAGGATCGATTTTTGGGGAGAAGACAACAGGGCCTTTGAGGATAGGAGTTCTATTAATGTATAAGACAAAGCACCTGATAGCAAAAGCAACAAAGAGAGCAGTAGCAAAGCCAGTAATGAGGCCAAATAAAATGCTGAGAGCAACCCTCTTGGCCCCAATCCTAAAATCAGGAGCGGTAGCTGGGGCAGGGGAGTCATACTCCATTCGAATGTGCTTTATCATAGTAGCGTGGCAAGGAAGCAGACCAGTAAGGTAAAAACAGAATAGGAACAACAGCAGAGGCAAATATTTGGTTTTGTCCATTGACAGAACCCAGAAGGAAACAGGCAAGATTTGCGAGGGCACAGGAAAGCAAAGGCAGAGAGGGAGAGATGAGATGAGATGAGATGAGATGAGATGAGAAGGGCAAACCTGAGGTTGAATGTTGATGAGGTATCAGAAGTGAGAAGGCAAAACTAGTCCAGTAATGTACTTTACTTTCTATAAAGCCTATTCCTTTTTCTCTCTCCTGTGAAGAGAAAGAGGAGACATAAAACTAGTCCAGTAATGTGAAAAGGAGAGCTTTTGTAGAGCACTAGTTGCAAATTAGCGAATAGAATATCGCCAGTAAGAGCAACCCCCATTTGAATTTGAATTTGAACCGAATAATTCTTGCGCACATATTCCCCGTCTCTCTCCTCGGAATTGTGGCATTGTTTTGACAGAACCGAATATGAATCTCGCAGGTAAAATCCTGTTGGGCTATATACGTGTTGGGGAAAACTACGGTATTTACCCACAATCACAACAACAGATAAACGGAAAAATAAAGTGCAAGAACCCAAAAACAACACAAACAATTTTACGTGGAAAACCCCTCTCAATTAGGGGAAAAACCACGGTGCGGATCTCCACGCACTAAAATATGATCCACTATGATAATCAAGAGTACAAAGGCAACAATCACAAGATCAAGCAACAAGTAAACAACCTATCTTTGGTATTAGTACAAATTGACAAACTCTAACTCAATTTGGTACTCCCACAAAACCAAAGATACACCCAGAAATACCTGTCGATGACCGATCCGAATACTCCGATTACCTTCACCCGAATAAGCCGAATCAACCGTGAACTAGAACAAACCTCTTTGGAGAAATACTCAATTTCTCTCACACTTTGTTTGTCTCTCACTCACTTGGCTCTCCCTTCTTTCGTTTTGTTTGGGCTTCCTTTTACTGCCAAACTCAATCACTCGGCTATTTCAAAAAACAAAGGGCTTGCTCCTTTTATATTCAATCATCAACAACTAAAGAAGACCAAAAGGCTAAGACCTTTTGTTTCCCAATCATCAACTAAAGAAAACCAAAAGGCTTCAGCCTTTTTGTTTTCCCAACTTTTTAACTTCCTTTTTTTTTTTCTTTTTCTTTTTCTTTTCTTTTTTCTTTTTTTGTTCTATTTTATTTTCTTTACAAAACTAAAATAAAATAAAACACAACTAAATATTATTTGGTATTTGGGGCGTTACCTCAACAAATCCTCCCTCGACCCAAATCACCAAATACTTCCACCTTGTCCGAGAAACGGACCTTCTTCTTCACGGTCTTGCTCCTCCCTACGCAATGACCCTCAACATAACACAAGTTGTTCTCCGCCTTCTTTCCTTGCACAATCAAAGTAGCACCACGATACACTTTGCACCACCTTCCCGTACCAATGTATCTACACCCTTGCGATGTCAACTCACCCAACGAAATCACGTTAACACGAGCATCGGGTACATACCTCACATTGTGGAAGGTTCTAGTCACACCACCATGGAGCTCAATTCGGATGTTACCCATCCCTTTCACCTTCAACTTACCACTCCCCATGTTGATGTCACCATACTCACCATCTTGGCACAAAGTATCAAACATACTATGGTCTCTACAAATGTGAACCGAAGCGCCGGAGTCCAACACCCAACTCTCTTTGCTTTCCTTCCCCTCATTGTTCCTAGCCAAGAACAACTCCTTATTACCATCACAAGACATAATTACATTAGAGGAACCGCTATCATCATCAATTTTGGTCTTACCCATCTTCTCTTGCAGCTGCTTGAAACTCTTCAAATCATCTCTCATTTTTGGGCAACGACTCTGAATATGACCCTTCTCACCACAATAGTAACACTCCACGTTACTAAAGTCTCTCGCGCGCGACTTCGATCTACTTCTCGGGCCACCTCCTCTTCTCTCATGATTCCTCTCTCTTTCGAACACCTCCGCAGCTAGTACTCTATCTCCTCCATCACTAGGAGATACACCATCAACCTGCAACATCATCCGATCATTCTCTCTCAACACTGTCATTGCTTCATCTAGTGTAATCTCTGTCCTCCCTACAAGTAATGTCTGCACAATTGGCCTGTAGGACTTAGGTAGTGAAGCCAACAATAACAATGCCTCCTCTTGATCGGCGATCTTCTCATCTGCATTTCTCAACTGACATACTAGCTGGTTAAAACTGTTAATGTGGTCATGCAACGCTGTACCTTGCTCCATCTTTAGCTGGTACAACTCATATCTCAAACAAAGCTTGTTAGTCAGTGACTTTGATGCATATACACTCTGGAGCTTATCCAACAACTTCTTTGGATCTGTCTCAGTCAAGTAATTATACTTGATCTCCGGAGCCATAGCTAATCTAATAGTACTGACAGCTTTCTTCTTCTTCGATGTCCATTGGGCATCGGTCACCCCACTAGGCTTTGTCTCATCTAAAGCCTCATCTAAATTTTGTTGAACCAACAAATCCTCAACCGTACTCTTCCACACAGTAAAATTAATTTTACCATCAAACAAAGGAATTTCAAATTTGGGCACGCTACCAGACATGTTACTTGCACAAAATAATTCCTCCTTCAACAAATACAGTAATTTTCCCACCACCGATCCTACAACCAAAAGCTCTGATACCACTGTTGGGGAAAACTACGGTATTTACCCACAATCACAACAACAGATAAACGGAAAAATAAAGTGCAAGAACCCAAAAACAACACAAACAATTTTACGTGGAAAACCCCTCTCAATTAGGGGAAAAACCACGGTGCGGATCTCCACGCACTAAAATATGATCCACTATGATAATCAAGAGTACAAAGGCAACAATCACAAGATCAAGCAACAAGTAAACAACCTATCTTTGGTATTAGTACAAATTGACAAACTCTAACTCAATTTGGTACTCCCACAAAACCAAAGATACACCCAGAAATACCTGTCGATGACCGATCCGAATACTCCGATTACCTTCACCCGAATAAGCCGAATCAACCGTGAACTAGAACAAACCTCTTTGGAGAAATACTCAATTTCTCTCACACTTTGTTTGTCTCTCACTCACTTGGCTCTCCCTTCTTTCGTTTTGTTTGGGCTTCCTTTTACTGCCAAACTCAATCACTCGGCTATTTCAAAAAACAAAGGGCTTGCTCCTTTTATATTCAATCATCAACAACTAAAGAAGACCAAAAGGCTAAGACCTTTTGTTTCCCAATCATCAACTAAAGAAAACCAAAAGGCTTCAGCCTTTTTGTTTTCCCAACTTTTTAACTTCCTTTTTTTTTTTCTTTTTCTTTTTCTTTTCTTTTTTCTTTTTTTGTTCTATTTTATTTTCTTTACAAAACTAAAATAAAATAAAACACAACTAAATATTATTTGGTATTTGGGGCGTTACCTCAACAAATCCTCCCTCGACCCAAATCACCAAATACTTCCACCTTGTCCGAGAAACGGACCTTCTTCTTCACGGTCTTGCTCCTCCCTACGCAATGACCCTCAACATAACACAAGTTGTTCTCCGCCTTCTTTCCTTGCACAATCAAAGTAGCACCACGATACACTTTGCACCACCTTCCCGTACCAATGTATCTACACCCTTGCGATGTCAACTCACCCAACGAAATCACGTTAACACGAGCATCGGGTACATACCTCACATTGTGGAAGGTTCTAGTCACACCACCATGGAGCTCAATTCGGATGTTACCCATCCCTTTCACCTTCAACTTACCACTCCCCATGTTGATGTCACCATACTCACCATCTTGGCACAAAGTATCAAACATACTATGGTCTCTACAAATGTGAACCGAAGCGCCGGAGTCCAACACCCAACTCTCTTTGCTTTCCTTCCCCTCATTGTTCCTAGCCAAGAACAACTCCTTATTACCATCACAAGACATAATTACATTAGAGGAACCGCTATCATCATCAATTTTGGTCTTACCCATCTTCTCTTGCAGCTGCTTGAAACTCTTCAAATCATCTCTCATTTTTGGGCAACGACTCTGAATATGACCCTTCTCACCACAATAGTAACACTCCACGTTACTAAAGTCTCTCGCGCGCGACTTCGATCTACTTCTCGGGCCACCTCCTCTTCTCTCATGATTCCTCTCTCTTTCGAACACCTCCGCAGCTAGTACTCTATCTCCTCCATCACTAGGAGATACACCATCAACCTGCAACATCATCCGATCATTCTCTCTCAACACTGTCATTGCTTCATCTAGTGTAATCTCTGTCCTCCCTACAAGTAATGTCTGCACAATTGGCCTGTAGGACTTAGGTAGTGAAGCCAACAATAACAATGCCTCCTCTTGATCGGCGATCTTCTCATCTGCATTTCTCAACTGACATACTAGCTGGTTAAAACTGTTAATGTGGTCATGCAACGCTGTACCTTGCTCCATCTTTAGCTGGTACAACTCATATCTCAAACAAAGCTTGTTAGTCAGTGACTTTGATGCATATACACTCTGGAGCTTATCCAACAACTTCTTTGGATCTGTCTCAGTCAAGTAATTATACTTGATCTCCGGAGCCATAGCTAATCTAATAGTACTGACAGCTTTCTTCTTCTTCGATGTCCATTGGGCATCGGTCACCCCACTAGGCTTTGTCTCATCTAAAGCCTCATCTAAATTTTGTTGAACCAACAAATCCTCAACCGTACTCTTCCACACAGTAAAATTAATTTTACCATCAAACAAAGGAATTTCAAATTTGGGCACGCTACCAGACATGTTACTTGCACAAAATAATTCCTCCTTCAACAAATACAGTAATTTTCCCACCACCGATCCTACAACCAAAAGCTCTGATACCACTGTTGGGGAAAACTACGGTATTTACCCACAATCACAACAACAGATAAACGGAAAAATAAAGTGCAAGAACCCAAAAACAACACAAACAATTTTACGTGGAAAACCCCTCTCAATTAGGGGAAAAACCACGGTGCGGATCTCCACGCACTAAAATATGATCCACTATGATAATCAAGAGTACAAAGGCAACAATCACAAGATCAAGCAACAAGTAAACAACCTATCTTTGGTATTAGTACAAATTGACAAACTCTAACTCAATTTGGTACTCCCACAAAACCAAAGATACACCCAGAAATACCTGTCGATGACCGATCCGAATACTCCGATTACCTTCACCCGAATAAGCCGAATCAACCGTGAACTAGAACAAACCTCTTTGGAGAAATACTCAATTTCTCTCACACTTTGTTTGTCTCTCACTCACTTGGCTCTCCCTTCTTTCGTTTTGTTTGGGCTTCCTTTTACTGCCAAACTCAATCACTCGGCTATTTCAAAAAACAAAGGGCTTGCTCCTTTTATATTCAATCATCAACAACTAAAGAAGACCAAAAGGCTAAGACCTTTTGTTTCCCAATCATCAACTAAAGAAAACCAAAAGGCTTCAGCCTTTTTGTTTTCCCAACTTTTTAACTTCCTTTTTTTTTTTCTTTTTCTTTTTCTTTTCTTTTTTCTTTTTTTGTTCTATTTTATTTTCTTTACAAAACTAAAATAAAATAAAACACAACTAAATATTATTTGGTATTTGGGGCGTTACCTCAACAATACGCAACTGAGGCACAACCAGATAAAGCAACCAAAATAAAAGGAGAGAGAAAATAGAGAGATAGTGAAATGGGGAAATGCAATTATTGAGTAGGCAGTGCACAGACAGTGGCAGTAATAAGGTTCCCAGCAGTGACGGAATTATGGGAGCCCTAATTAGTAACTATCCTATCTATCTCTCCCCAAATTGGGGTAAAATAAACCCAAAACCCTAATTGGATTCTCCTGAAAATCGACGAGGACAAATTTGATAGCGTATTGTTTTCTGACTAGTTTCTGTCGTCACGGAGGGAGCATGAAGAAGAAGCCATAGGATTAGGAGAGGAGCAACAATTCATGGGACGTGATTGTGTGTCGTCTCTGTGTGGGTGAGGACTGAGGATGTGTCTTGTTGAGTGAGAGTGAGAGTGAGAGTGAGAGTGAGGGTTTTCTTCCCTTCCCGCCTTTCCCCCAGAGAGAGAGACAAGGGGGCCCACAGGCAAGCACACATAATGATTATATGAATATGCATTGCTGGCAGAATGAGTCTCCTCTCCAGTTTCGTTAAAGACGAAAGCAAAAAAGACCACATCGATCCTTGGTTGTGCGACAACTACAACTTCTACAAGGGGACTGGGGACGGCTAAAAATAGGCATATCCAGGCCGTTGAATGTTGATGGCCGTTTTGCTTAAGGACTCTTTTTGCTTTTACTTTTACTTTTGCTTTTAGGGGTTATGATTTATGATTGTGAATTTGTGATTACCAGCAGAAGGTTACTGTGCTAATTGAAAGCAAAAGTGGCCTGGTTATGATTTATCATACCCTATGTCCTACCCTATCCTATCCTATCCTATCCTATCCATGGGATTAACCAAACTCCCTTTCCTCTCTAAATCCAATATCTGGTTATGATTTGTCAAGTTGATGCCATGTCCATATTGTAAACAGATTTCTCTTTATTCACATAGGCTAGACATACACAATTACACATATACCAAAAGAAGCTAGATTCAAATCTAAACCTAAATGTATCTATCCTCAGTCTTAATAATCTTTATATGAATACTACCCTTGATTATTTTGTTTGTATCTTTGTATTCCAAATTTCCAATAGACCGTTAGTTTTTTACTTGAAAACCACCTTTGTCATCTACTCCATTGCGTATATTCCCTCTTGTGGCTTCTCCAAAAAGTTATTGGCCTCTTACAGTCTTATCCCAGGCCGGCCATAGGAACTTACTAATTTCTTTCTCTAATTAGCGTGGATACGATGATTTCTAAATCTATTATTTATATAATGTCAATTTTTTTGACAAAGTCTACTCAACATGGAAGTTCAACTACATACACAGCCTAAATAATGCCCCTCCCAAACTAATTAAAGCCCTCAAATCATAGGTGAGCCCATCATTATACATATAATATCCTTTTATTCTTATTCTTATTCTTATTCTTCTTTAGATCTTTTCTTATTCAATGTAACACAAATCATATATAGGTGGAGACACCTTAGCCCTCTATGGTTAATTATATAACTCTATAGTCTATATATTTCCAATCCAAAAAAAGAACTCTATAGTGTGTGTGTATATATATATATATATATATATATATATATATATATATATATATATATATATATATATATATATATATATATATACATGTAGTAATATTATCCTTGAAATGCATAGGCCAATTGACTTCGATGGGAATGTTCAGAATAATTTGTGTTCCTTAAATAATTTGCATATGGAGCATTAATTAAAGCTTTAATTTGTTCCAAATTGAATTATTAATTATAATGGGTTCTCTCATTCTAAATCATCAAAGAGGCAGAACAAAGGGGGGACAGGGTTATGATTATTGATGATAACATAACGTATGCCGGATTAAGAAACAACAACAAGGGTTATAAAATTAAGTCAAATCAAAGTTATTACTAATCTTGGTCATGTTGTGGCCTTAAGATCAAAGGAAATTGTCAACCAAAAGGAATGGTCACCCATGGTTCGAATGAAGGCGGCCTACAAAACTACAAACTTACGCTACCCGCACATGATAACATTACCTTAGAATCACACACATCTTGGATCTCGATCACTACCATACATCAGTCTTTCTTTTGGTAAATTTTTCATTTGATATACATATACTCCCTATGCTATGTAATGATTCCAAGTAGCTAGCAACTAATTGATCAATTCAAGCGTAGATAAATTAGTAGTCCTGCTACATTACTCTGTAAATCTTCAAGTATATAAGAGCTAGTAGCATGTTTCTTTGGTACATGCAGGAGTACAATAGTACAGGAGCAGCATCATAGAGCGCGCGTACATACGTAACATACGTACATAAGCTTCTTTACACAATCGGAAGTGTAATTGTTCAAGTGTGTACTAGCTAGTATGAACTACGACTATAATATTGTTCCCCTGGTATGGTTGTTTGTCATGGCCTTGACCATACCCAAGCTTGCAATGGGTCAGACTAGTACGGTTTCAGCAAACCAGACAGCAGCAACTCCTCTAAGGATTGCCATTCCGGAACGTGGCTTTGATGAATTCGTAAAAGGAAACAGAGATAACATCACTGGGGAGGAAGACTTTGATGGTTTCGCAGTTGAACTCTTCAAGGCTGTCATCAATACAGCCCTACCCACCGTACTTCCTTTTGCGTTGATTCCCTTTGCTAAGGCCGACAGCACTATGAATGGCACCTTTGATGATATGCTCAAGGCCGTCTTCTCTCAGGTCCATCTTCTACCTAGCTATATACCTTTGACTTTATAATTGTGATCTATCAAATTTGTCCATTAAAGTTAAAAAGTTAGTATGAGGAGTAGTTTTTCAAAATGAGTGTTACAGCTTGTAGTAAGTTTGAAGCTATAATTTGAGTTACAGGAGTATGATGGTGCAGTGGGCGACATATCAATAGTGTATTACAGGACAGACTGGGTAAGTTTTACGACGCCTTACATGGAAACTGGGATATCGATGTTGTTTCCTCTAAAGCACCAGCATCAAATCAAAGACGGGGGAATTTCTTTGATAAAAGTCACAAAGGGTTTTGTAGCCGCCACACTTGCCTTTGGGTTCATGGTTGCAGTAGTATTTTGGATTCTGGAATTCAGAAATGACAAGCGTGCATCACAACAGCAAACCCCAAATTCGAGACTGGCACAAAATGATACCGACTGGTGAAGTAAGTAACTAGTACTCTGATCTATTATACTCATAGCCTTTGCAGTTTTCACTAAAAACTCAATCCAATTTATTGTAGAAGAAATATCGGGATCAATAATACAAACAAGGCTGGTGATGGTCCTTCTGTTCATGATGTTGATCATCTTAATAGCATGTTATTCAGCAAGCCAGACTTCATCACTTACAGCACAACGTACGAGTATCAGCGTCAAAAATCTAAACCAGCTGATAAGGAAGAAGGAAAATGTAGGGTATCAAAAGGGATCCTTTATCTATAACCTGCTGATCCAAAAAGGTTTAGTAGAGTCCCAGTTAATAGCCTTTGATACACAACAAGAAATGTTTGATATGCTTTCCAAAGGAGCTAAGCAGGGCGGCTTTGCAGCTGTTGTTGGTCTCACCCCTCATCTTAGGCTTCTCCAACTTCAACATTGTCATACATTGACTCTCGTCCCCACATTCAATCTCCATGCTGCTGGATTTGGCTTTGTATATTTATTTCTCTGATCTCTTTCTCTAATAAAGTTTCTCTTTTTCTGGTTCTTTCTTTGTAAAGATGCATGCTGATTCTGATTATCGGTGGTGTAGGCCTTTAGCAGAGATTCTTCATTAGCAAATGATTTCTCAAAGGGAATTTTAAAAGTGATGTACAATGGGCAACTTGGAAGGATTCAAGATAGAACGATCGGGAGTCTGGAAGCATGTGAAGATGATGATGATGAGCATAATAATGAGCAGCTTCTCGACTCTGAGACTCTGTGGATCATGGTTGCGGGTGCCATTGGTGTGCTTCTTCTCATGACTATCATATTGTTAGTTCATGGCGGCATCACATTCAGTAATACTAGGAAGAGCAAAACCGTTGCCTACCCATGCTATCTGCTACCATGTTGTTAATTGCTCCTAAGTCCATACTCCATATGTATGTGTGATTATGAATGTTGCTGATGGATACATGCATTTAGATTATTCGTTTTTACTTAATTTGATAACTAATTTTGTTCGGATAATGGTCAATTGGCAAGCATTCAAGAGGGAAAATTGGGAAACATGTCACCTAAATTCAATATTCGTATTGATCACGTACTATTGTGGATAGTTGCAACTCGGGTAAAAAATTAGCTTAAAGACGAAGCTAGTTTGGGTCGTTGAATTGTCTGCTAGACTTGACTTTTGGCTGTTTCTTGACTTTTCCTTAATTAGGATCCAAACCCCGAACACAGAACGAAGGAGACCGGCCTAGCTGTCATCGGTCATCTTGACTTTGATCTGTTTAAAATGCTGAGAGTGATTACTTGTACACCATGAAGGGCAATAATTAAGGGAATTAATTAGTGAATTTCATGTATTTAGATGATCAATTCAAAGCTATGATTGGAGTTTGTTTTAACAGATAAAGTTGGAATGTGCCGATTAATGTTGATGTTGATTGTCCACCATTTCCAGTGGAGCCAAAAGCTTCGCTACTTTTTGGTCTCAGAATATAATGAACTAAAGCAAAATGACTCATAAAACTGTCAGCACTTCTTATTTATTTGTGAAGTTGCCCGTGGTCGTCGCACTTCAGATATCGGGTCAAATGGAAACAACCTCTATGTGAGACTCTCATAGGGGTAAGGTTGCGTACAGAAGATCTCCCTTACCCTGCCTAGGCGGGAGCCTCTTTGAAGACATTGGGGTAATATTGATGTTGATGTTGAGAGTCAACTGCCCAACTTGGTTATACTAAACTTGAGGCAAATACAGAGCCAAGTCAATGACACAGTTACATGCTCATCCTTGAACCTTGAGAGCGTGCAAAGGATTCTTCCAAGTCTCCTGCAAATTTTACTCCCAAATATTGGAAATGACAAACACATCCTACATTAAACAATGAAATATTCCTGTATTACTATCTCTGAGATGGCATTCTCTAGTTTCATCATCTTCGTCTCTGTACTGATCCTAATCATGTGTGACGTTGACATGGTAATGAGTCAGAATAATTCTAGTCAGGCACCACCAGGAAACCAGACAACAACACCACCCCCACCACCAGCAACCCTAAGGATTGCAGTTCCAGTCAAGTCTGGCTTCAAAGAAGTTGTCAACATCGACCACGATAACATCACTGGGGAACAAACCTTTAATGGTTTCTCTATTGAAGTCTTCAACGCTGTTATCAATACAGCATTGTCCAACTTCCCTTCAGTCAAGTTCGTGCCCTTCGCGAAGCCAGATGGGACCTCAAATGGCACCTATGATGACATGCTCAAAGCAGTTTTCTCTAAGGTTGGTTTTCATTGAAATTTTTGCTATAACATACAAAACCCATCCCTATTATATACTCATTTTCCTGTTTTCTTCTGCTTGTTGCTTGCTTCCCCCCTTTATTTGAGTACTGATAAATATATAGTGTACTCTTATCATATGCGTGACAAACAGGAGTATGATGGGGCGGTGGGAGACATAACCATAAGATATTACAGGACAGACTGGGTTGATTTCACCCTGCCTTACTCGGAGACAGGAGTATCAATGTTGGTTCCTATAACTCGGCAGTCAACCAAAAGCACAAAAATCTCTCTGATGCCCCTAATCAAAGGTTTGGTATCAGCCACACTTGCGTTTTGCTTCATCAGCGCACTTGTGTTTTGGTTCGTAGAGTTTAGGAATGACAAGCATCAACAGGTACCACCACAATCCTTAGGTGGTAATGCACAAGCACAGCATGCAAACAGTGATGAGAATTGGCACAGTAAGTAGCCTCTTTCCCTTATTTTCAATGTCCATCTACATAAAAAATGAATTTTACTTTTGACTTTACTCAAATATTTAGAGCAAATACTAGAAGTTGATCCTCACAACCTTTGTCTACTTGAATTTATGGTGTACGTTATAGGGGAGACACTAAGAGCAATAGTACATACGAGGCTGGTAATGGTAATGTGGTTTCTGGTGCTGTTGTTCATAACATCCTGCTACACAGCAAGCTTGACTTCATTACTCACAGCGCAGCGACAAAGAGTCCCAATTAGAAATCTAAACCAGCTCATAAGAAAAAGAGAAAATGTGGGCTACCAAAATGGATCCTTTGTCTATAACCTGCTAACCCAAACAGGGTTTTCGGAGAAACAATTAATTGGTTACGCGTCAGAAAATGATATGCTTGATATGCTGTCCAAAGGAACCGCACAAGGTGGCGTTGCTGCTGTCATTGATGAGACCCCTTATCTTAAGTTGTTCCTGGCTCAACATTGCAATACCCATACCCTCGTTCCTTCAGTCAACTTTCATGCGGATGGTTTTGGATTTGTAACTTTCTTTCCCTACTTCTCGTCCTTTCAGTCAATTTCACTCCCTTTGCAATCTCTCATGACATACATTTTATAATTCCTTTGATTTGCATAATCACACAGTACCATTTATCTCTCTGCTCATGTCTGTCTCTTAAAATACTAATTGAATACATAGAAAAATATGAAATCGGCCTGTATGATTCTTAATTAGTCTTACATCTTGTGCTTGAGCTCACAAATTGGTTATCATTTCTTTGCATGAATAATGAAGGCCTTTCAGAGAGAATCCTCCTTGGTACGTGATGTCTCAGATGGAATCTTAAAAGTGATTGACAATGGAAATTTGGCAAAGATTCAAGACAGGACTATAGGCGATCTGGATTCATGTGAAGCTGACACCAACAACATTGGTGCTGACTCCAATCTTCTGGACTTTGACACTTTATGGATCTTGTTTGCCGGTGCCATAGGTGTTGCAGTTCTTGTGATTATATTGTATGTAGTGTATTTTGGAACTGTTTGCTGTATTAAGAGTAGATCGCTTGCCTACCCATGCTACCGGTTGCGGAAATAAGCAAACAGGATGCATTGACAAAGCCAACCTCCCTAATCGTGTTATCTCTTTCATTGTCCTCAGCGAGGACCACTTAGCTTGTTATGTATATTGATTGTTATTTCTTTTCAGTGTTTTGTGAATTGTGCATCTGAATGTCCATGAAGGTATCTATAGATCAATCAATGAATGTTAGAATGTACATGCAGGGAAAGGATGATCCTGGCATTACTATTAACTACTTTAATTTGCTCAGTTTGGACTATCATAAATATCAGATTGAAACTTTTAAAAGTCCAGTGACAAATGACAACACATTCTTCCTGTTAACATGAATGGTGCAAACTGTGTCTACATCATTGCGAATTTTATGTTGTAACAACAAAATAAGTATACTTGACCGGCAGTAGCTCATAGGCAGTTTTGTTTTTCGATGATTAGTTCATAGGCTGTTATTTGCCAGTTAGATCTAATTTTGATTATAACGTCGACGCAAAACTTGCATATATTTCTGATTTTCTGCTGAAGTTGCTAGACTCTGTTTGGTTGGAGAAGTTTTGGAGTCAAGAATGATACTTTAAAACATCCATTGTCTTGGTCTTGATGAGCGAGTTGAGGATAAAAGGAAGGTAAGACTAAGTACACGTTTATGTTTCCCAAGCTTGTCTAGGGTATCCAATGAGATTGAGGATAAAGGGTAAGACTAAGGGCTCGTTTACTTAAATGTAATAGTGATTACAATGTAATGACCATTTTATAGGGTAAATGTGGGTTAGAAAAGGAAGGAGGGGGAGGAGAAACATGTAAAGAGTGAATTTGATTACAACATCCATTGTAATCACAATTGTTCTACTTTAGAACATGTAAAGATGATTACATTGGATGATGCAATCAAGCTCCCAAATCTCATATTTCTCTTCCTCCTCCTTCCTTTTATATCCATATTTACTCTATAAAATGATTGATTACATTGTAATCATCATTGCTTACAAGTAAACGCCACCTAAGTACATCTAGAAAGCTACTAAGATGGTAATGAAGCCTAATACATTTTTTATTTTGTCACCTGGTATGATTATCCATCACTAATTGTGAGGCTTTTCGCAATTAGAATTCGCTAAACAAGTTAGTTGTAGTTATGATTAGTTTGTGATTCAGACTCGTGCTTCAGTTTGGAGAGTAATAGACTTGGCTATAGAATGTGTTAAGTTGAATGCCGAAGAAAGGCCAACCATGAGTCTCATAGTTACGGAGCTCAAAGAGTGCTTAGCCATGGAGATGGATGCTATTGCGGGGACATGCGAGTCCTAACTCGATGGAATTGATAGGTGCAGCTGCTGATTCACTTTCTACGAAGAGTCCCACAGCACGATAGTCCATAGAACTTTTGCACAATCCCCTTTCATTATTTTTAGCTTATGTCCATCATATGCCTTTGGTCTGGTCAAAATTCAAACCAGAGTAGAATCATCGTGTTCTACGTACATGACTCTCAATGCAACGTAGTTCGCATATTCCTTCCCAATATCTGGCTGCGTTTTGTATATGTCCATCCTAATTTTGTTTGTTTAACATGTAAACATGTAGTCTGTAGAGCTGTTATATATTCACAGTTTTGACCAACACCATAATGCACCTCTCCTGCTGCAAAAATGTATGCCTTCTCATTTGGAGCAGGGTAATCACAAGAGGTGAGGTTTTGATATAAGAGTACATTTGAGTATATACACAGCAAGCCAAGATGATCCAAAGTTCCAAACATTTGTACTTTCAATACAATTTTTTTTTTTTTGGAAAATTATCTTTACTACTCTCGTTTCAGTAGCATTATGACAGTTATGCTCAGGTTTCTATACTCGTTTTGTGTGCAGCATGTTTTGAAGCTAGACAGGGGAAAAAAATAAAATGCCTTGAAAACTCGATCCTAGGAGCAGGACAAGGGTGCTTTATGCATTGAAACATTCAGATATAACATATATAAATTCATGGCTAATGGAGCTTAATATTGAAATCATCCAAATCCAGATATTAGCATACAGATGGTCTATGTAATATACTTGCATACTGATAGTCTATCAACAGAAGAGATGTCAGTCCAGACTGACATCCCAGAACTTGGTGATAAAAGGAGGCCGTCTGCAGTTGGATTTGCATGGTTTTCCTATTCTGTGGTGGAGAAAATGACAAGTCGTTTCCAAAGAAATTTAGGCATAGGTGGCTTTGGGGTTGTCTACTAATACTATGGTTGCTTAACAGAGGGCAACACAGAAGTGGCTGTCAAGATATTATCCAATGATTCCCCTAGGCAATTTAGTAATGAGGTTTGTTACCTCGTCTTCGCCCAATACTAGATTCTGTTTTCTTAGTGTAGCATATACCGATAAGAGGTCATAGGTGAGGTTTTTATTTCGTTTAACTATGTCGTTTGACAAACACATTGAAGTGTTTTGATATATGTATCTCACAAGACCCTAGTTTCTTTAAAGGATACTGTCAAGATGGAACCAACTTATGAGTATATGGCTGGGGGACTTGAGAGCTGTTCTGTCAGGTACCTCTTGTAATAATGTTTTTTCCTGGCCATGAATATCAGCAGATCATGTATGCCTGATAACTCTTGTCGTTTCCTGCTACACAGGTTCAGATTCTTTGAGCTGGAGAAAAAAGACTAGAAATAGCCATTGACTCAACTCAGGGTCTGAGATACACAAACTTCAGTCTTGTTCGACATTGAATAAGGCCGATTAGCACTAAATTAAACTTGTGCATAACCTGTTTTCTCACGGGACTGGATTATTAGCACAATGGTTGCACACCGTGTAATAGTCCTTTGAGATGTGAAGTCTCATTGTTACAGGGCTCAAAGAATGCTTGGCCATGGAGATGGATCCTAGGAGCTCCATGGACATGATGAGTTAAGTTGCTTCAATTCCATGTTGGCGCCCTCAGCACGATAGTACTTCACCCGTTACAGGTTCCATCCATCATATGCATTTGTTTCTGGTCACATTGAGTATCAAATTACATATGCAGGCGCATTGTACAAGCCCTCTCATCTCATTCGAGTAAAATTGTAATCTCGAGAGCTGTTATTCAAGATTAGTGGACTATTAATTTTGTAAGAGACTTGTGAATAAGCAAATATTTTCCCTTGTCGACGCAATTTTCTTTAACGTTCTTCAACAAGTAAAATAAAAAGGGAGGTTGATGCAGAACAGTGTTCTCAGACATTAGTCTATAAATTTTGGCTAGAATGATACCAAATGAAAGAAGAAAAAAAAAACAAGAACCAAACTATACAATGCTCTATGAGATTGAGATAAACGGAACTCAAAACTATCAAACTCATATTTGGAGGAAGTTATGTCAATAGGCTCCCACTTTGCTTTCTGGTAACTTGTATCAATGTACATCCCATATTTTGGCTTTAGTTGGGCATGACACACTGCAAAAGGCTTGCTTTTTCATTAGAAGTTTTCAATATCAAACTAGTTACATAGAAATGACAACAAAGTTACACCCTTAGTAGAAAGAATTGATTACCCCCTCTTTCCACTCTCCCCTTCCGCCATCCCCCCCCCCCCTCCCCCCCCAAAAAAAAAAAAACAAAAATATCTCAAATGTACATGCACAACCACCTAAAACTAACAAGCGCCGTCCCCGACAAACCCAGTAAATACAGGAGACAACAAGTGCCCAACCACAATAGACATGAGTACCCTAAGGTACTCTTAAGGATGTAGCGCATATACAAATACAATTCTACACAACCTATTAATGACTAAAGTAACCCCTAACTCAAAATAGTATAGCATCCCTCTGACTGCAACCTCTATGTCCTGGAGTCTGACAATAAGGCAAGTACCTCATGGTCGTCAAAGCTCAACTCTTTTGCAACATCAAGAGGAGTCTTACCTTCCACATTCACAGCCTGCGGATCCGCGCCCCTGAAGCAAATTTCCAGAAATTAAACACATGCCTGAAAGAATAGCACATCCTGATTTGTGCAAGCGAGGAAAAATACACCTTGCAACGTGCAAATGCATAGAAGAGAAGGATTCAACATGCCAATGGGGGAAGGACACAGGTGGTTGAGTTCAGGTTAGTTACAAAGCTTAAATGCAATGAAGCTTCCATGCGTACACCCAATCATGTTAAATCAAGGAAGCTTCAATGCAATAAACGCTACACCCAATCATGTAAATATCAAGGAATTGTTGACAGACGACATGGAAGAGATTTTTGACAATTAGATACAAGCAATCCCAAAATTAGCTATTGAGGCAAGAAACTCAAAACTCACCTCATGACAAGCAATCTAGCTGCTGATGCTTTGCCTTTCAGGATACATCGATGAAGTGGCGTCTGTCCTCTTGAGTCAGATGCATTTACATGGGCACCATATTGCAAGAGTATCTCCAACATGCCTATGTCCGCATAATCACAGGCTAAATGGAGCAGAGAGCATCCATCTAGCTCCTCCATGATCAGTAGTTCATTTTCCGCAGATACACTTGATGAGCTTTCAGAGGACTTGGATGACAAGTCCCCAGTCCATTGGCTAGTGTTTTGCGCATGGCTTATCTGCTCTGGTAACAGCATTACTTTGGCAAGGGTTAAAGAGGAGCTCGAGGATGCTAGCTCATAAACAGCATTAACATCCGCTTCGAAGTTAACAATGTATCGATACACAGCCTTTTTATCGTTATTGCGAACACCTTCCCAGATTTGTTGAGCCAATAACCGAAGATGTTGACTGTCTTTAGGCTTCCGAACAAAAAGCTTTTCTGCATACTATTTGACCAACAAGACACATAGTTACTCTATTAGCAGCATATACCAAGCAGAATATTTACCCACAGGGAATGAGTGAATGACTATGAGATACTGAGATAATGCTGATAATGGAGACACTCATGGTCTCACTCATGGACATGATATTTCGCTGCTTACTACAAGCAATGAGTTCTAAGCTCTTCCCAGTTAACACGTAACCATGAGGGAATGCATCCAAATTCGATTTCAGGAAACAATATAAATATTCACAAGCTCGTGTGGGAGTTTAGAAGGAATGAAAGGTCATCACACCTTCGCATGAATGAACTTTTCTTTTATCGCAATTGAATCAGCTGCACTCGGTTTGCTAATGAAAAGTTGCTGGGACTTATCAGCCTTCAATGAGCTGCAGACCAGAGAAATAGCATAAATAGAAAGTAGAAGAAATAAAATATGTATTAAACTATTAATTATTATAGCATAAAATTAATTACCTTGAAGCAGGAAGATCAACATGAAAAGCACCTTTTGATCGCAATAGTTCTTCCCACACGGAGTTTGCAAAGGTATTTCCCAGAGACTGGAATAACGATATAACAGAGGGCTCCCACACTTTGACATCAAGAGTAAGTGATCTTACCTGCAAAATAGCATGTCGAAACAGGTAATGGAAAGGAAAAAAAACAGAAAGTAGGTGACACCTGGCTTCTCAAGCACATCCATTCAGGGAAAAGTTACCAACCCACCCACCTAGCCCAGCCTACACATGACACAACACAGAAAAAGGGGGGGAAAAAGAGAGAGAAAGGAAAGGATATTCATATGTAGACAATCAATGTGACAATAAAAGTGAAGCAGTTCCTTCATCGGCTTGTAGATCAAAAATAGTACATGTTCCTTACCCAACCCAAAAAAAAAAGTCAACCTGACAGCAACGGACCTGCTCCGCAGTCAGCACCCATCTTCATATGTGATGCTTTCATGGGAAGTAAAGTTCAACATGATGGTAGGACGTAAGGTAGCTAAGCTTGAAAGCTCAAGTATAACAAAAATTTCGAATTTAAAAATCGAATAAAAGCTAAATAGATGGCCCAATTGAGTAGAAATACATGTCAATAGCCAGAATTTTATTCTTTTCTTTTCCTTTTTTTTCTTTTTTTCCTTCTTTTTCACGGTCAGAAATTGACTTTATACCTCATGAGAATATATTTATGCTATTTATTTCCTAACACACTCATACAGAATTTGTCAGTTCCGGGATATAGCCATATAGGGACCACAAATGAGCGCACAAAGTGCAGCTTACTGCTTTGATGATAAATTGGCCAAGGCATAGAAGGAAGTTTAGCTTCAGCTTAGTATATGAAGCCAAGCATCAACAATGAAAAATGCAAATTCTTGACAACATAAAGTGATGAACAAGAAGTGTCAACAAAAGAAAGTGATGAACATTTAAATGCAGACAAAGTTAGTAGTTTACCTTTGATATGTGGACACCCAGGTTACGGTGAACACCTGAACATTCAATGCAGACAAGTACCCCCAGATTTAAGGAAGCCCAATCAGGTTCAGGGGCACCACAATCAGCACATTTGTCGTTGCCACCAACCTTTCGCAGCAGATCAATTGTTTTCTCAGACTTTATAAATGATCGTTGCTGCAGTGAGCTTCTCAATGAGCGGTCATGATGCGCAGCAGTGAGACACCTCTCTGATATATTCTCTTCATTTGCAGCATGATCACATTCGGAACTTTCAACAGAACTACTCTCACTGGCTGATCGATGAAGACTTCCCATAGGATTAGCAGACAGACACTGAAACATAGATAGCTCTCAAGCATTAGTAGTGTTCTGAAAAACAGTATACACACTGGCTCAGACATCCCTGCATCATGCTTACCCTTTCAGGAGTTTGGGAACTTAGCAGTGAAGCAATGACCCCTGTTATTTTCTCAATCCAATCCATTTGGTCCAAAGCACTTTCTGCCTACATTTCGGAGCAGTCAAGAAAAGGATTAAGAGGTATATTACAAACCTAGCATCAATTGTAAGTAAACATAATACTAGTATACAAGCATTAAACTACTGCAACAGTGGACCTGTAACGTATAGTTTTTTGTTGGTGAGATAATCCTGAAGCAAAACCGTAAATCTGACTGATCAGCGTCAACTTTTATGGTTGCAGTCAGCAGATTCACAGTATGATGAGCAACAGATTTCTCATCATGCATGCCACCATGATAATGTGATGAAAGCCAGCGACTTAGCAATCCAGATCCCAGTTCCGAACTATTCCGCTGACCTGAACTTCGAGTTCCAGAGCTCTGTTGAAGAACCCAGAATAGCAATCAGTAGAAGGAAGATGCAACTGTAAATAGAAACCACGTACTATTCCTTGCTGCGGTCATCCAGATTACTTACAGATGCCTTGCTACACTCCTTACGATAGTAGTATAGCATTCCGCGACTATCAAGAACAAAAAACCTTCTCTTCCAGTCACCTCTCAAGTTAGATGAACGTTTTGAAAGATAACCCTGCCTTATGGTTTGAACCTGAAAAGTAGCAGAATTTCAATAATGCAACACTTCAAATAACAATAACAAGTGGGAGACCATCCAAACTGAATGAAAATAAAAAGCTATCAGACATAGCAACAAACAGAAAGATCTCAGAGTTTTTTTGGCAAGAAAGCTGGAAATGGAGAAAGTATTCAATGTACCTTTCCCTTTGTTGCAGATTGCATAACCGCCTCTATTGTTTTATGTGAACTTCTACCAATGGCTTGTATACCATCACCGTTAGGAGATCCGTTAGATCCATTGGAGAACCACCGACTCTCTCGATCAATTTGTCTTTTATACTCTTGCATTCTTTCATTAAGAGCTGCTTGCTCATAGTTGGATCTTTCTCTGGATTGCTGAGCATAAGTCAAAACCTGGCACAGAGGCTCACATTATATAGGGGTTAAAACAGCATGTTTAACCAGCCACAAGACACCATCAACTACAGAATGCTGAATTTATCTAATTTTGGTACTCAACACGATTCCACATTACCACAAAAAAAAGGAGTATTAACCATCTGTAATGGTCTAGGATGAAGTGAAAGAAAATGAGATAAAACATTTATTTTATAATCAAATGAAGATAAGGCATTCGGCAATTAAGTACTCGATAAAAAAAATTAAGAATCTTTTAAAAAAAAAAATTAAAAAAAGAAGCATACATGAAAAGCACGAAATAGCCTCTCTTTTTGTTCTTTTTTATTTGCTTTGGAACATCAACAACAACCCAGTAAGTATCCCGCCTAGGGCGGGGTCTGGGGAGGTCCAGATGTACACAGTCTTACCCCTAACTAGTCACCTAGTAGAGAGACTATTTCCGAAAGGCTTAACCATTTGATTCAGTGTTGACGCAAGGCTAGTAATCGGCGGGCTAAAGAAAGCACAGGTATTCAGGGAATCATTCCCCAAGTTGAAGCTATGGAAAACTCAGCAAGTCTTTTATCAGATGGCCTGTTTATTAAATTTAAAACAACGCCCTAACGACATATTTCACCCATGGTTGCGAATTGCGATGTTAAAGTGAGTAACCATAAAAGGGTCACCAAAGACTATATCAGGTACCAAATAACCCTTCAGAGACCCCTGTCAGCCCCCATCCAATATAGTTCGAAAATTAAAATCATTGTCCAATTGTTGGCATAGGTTCTTCAGGGGCCTTCGTGCCCCCATGGAGACCTTCCCTAACACCCTTACATCATATTTCCCCATGGTTCTCGTGTTATAGCCTTAAAATTGCATGACAGTGAAGGGTCATCAAAAGTTATATTGGGTCCCATAGCCAACTTAAGGGGTTCCAACAACCTTTATAGGTTCCCTTCCAATATGGTTCGAAATTTCGTCCCGACACACTACGTTATTGCGAGTTATACCCTTTGGGTTGGACCCTCCTAGGTCCGGCAGCTTTTTTACACACAGAAGTCTGTCAAGACCAAGGAAGATCCAAGATTTCCCCAATGTGCACCTTAGAAACCTTTCCCAATACCCTAACATCATATTCACCCATGGTTTCAATATTGGAGCTTTAAAAGTGGGTGACGACGACGAGTAAAAGGTCATAAAGGCCATTGGAACCCATCAATCAACCTCATCAGTCTCCCATATCGCCCAAAGGAACCCGTCAAGGCGTCAAATATGGTACAAAAACAGGAACATTCATACTGAGACCTCCCGAACGCCCTTTGTGGGATATAGACCTCCCAGACCAAGTCGGCCCAAGAGGCCCTGCAGTGCCCCATAGGGACCTTTCTTAGCGCCCTAATGGCCTAACATCATATTCCCCCATGATTATGGTCCTATAGCCTTTAGAGTAGATGAAGTAAGGTGTCACCAAAGGCTATATCAAACTCAAAGACCAACCTTTTGGATCATCATCCAAGATAGTCTGAAGTAAAGACCTTTGTCCCGAAACCTTCGGAGGCCCTCTCATTTTATTTTAGATAACATGGGTATCCGAGCTTGCCAGACGAATCCCATTGGCCCTGAAGTTAACGATCAGGAAAACCTTCACATGACTCAAACCTGGGACCTACTGTCAGAGATCTTATTGAGCTACCTACTCATGATTCCAATGCCCTAACATCATAGTCAACCATGATTTTCGGGATATCCTGTTTGAATGGCTTTTAGCCTTTGGGTGGGGCATGATAGGGCTACCTGAAAAGCAGAAGTATTTTTTTCCCTGAGGAGAGCCCATGGCAAAATTCTTGGCTACACCTAGGAGGAGCCGACTTAGGTGTAGCCAAGAACCATTGAGAACCCATACTGCCCACAAGATGCCTTCCCAAAGTTCAACCAGAGTATTGGAGCCTTAAAATTGGGTGTCTAGTAAAGAGTCACAAAAATGTTATAAAGGACTCAATAACTGACACCGACCCACTTTCTCTAGACGTGTCATCCATTAGGATTCATAAATCACTACTTTTGTCTCGACACCTTGCAGACTCCTCTTTTTGTGGGTTATAGCCTTTGTAAGTGGTATGTTCGGGTTTTGGGAGGATGAAGTTTGTCCAAAGCAACCACTCACTTCCCACTATGGTAAGTTTATATTCACTCATACGGAATTGATATTAGAGCCTTAAAGTGGGTAACCAGTAAAGGGTCACCAACATCTTCCCTTCGATGTCCTCGTCCAATGATTTTCCAAAATCACCAACTTCAACTCAGTACATCCCGCTTTTCATTGCGGCCGGTTGAGTATTCTCACGCGGAGACTCCTCGGAACAAAGGCAACCAAGCGACCCTCAACTTCCTAGTGAGGATTTTCACAACGTCCTAACTTCATATTGACGCATGGTACCAGTGTTGAAGCATCAAAAGTTGGTGACCAGTATAGGGTAACCAAATGTCATTTGGGACCAACCTTAAGGGTGGTTCTGGTCCACTGATCAGGGACACCTTGGTTGGATGATGTCGTGTTGTGTGTCGAATACGTGGGCAAGATACGACACTACACCATTTTTTTTCATCTCCCACGTCTGTATCTTGTCTGTACTGAAATGACGTGACCTAAGTTCTGATGAGAACCGGGATGATTCCTGGACTTGGGGAGGAGACTCCTCTGGTGTCTTCTCTTGCAAGTCCTTCTTACATCGCCTTAGTTTACCTTCTCAATTTCCCCATTTCCCTCTTGCTACTTACATATGGAAGTCTAAGGTTCCCCTGAAGGTGCGCGCCTTTGTGTGAACCTTGGTGCTAGGTAGGGTGAATACGCATGACATGAGAAAGCGGCGGAGGCCTGGTTGGTGTCTGTCGCCGGATTGGTGTGTTTTGTGTCGTCATGATTGTGAGGACGGACTACATCTGTTTGTGTTATGTGATTTTGCTAGGATGTTGTGGGGTAAATTGTCTGGGGGGGAGTCTTTTGCGAGCCCGGCTACAGTGGGCCAGTTTCTACAGATGCGATTTGCTGGTAGTAGGAGGGGGAGGGAAGGTAAATTGTGGTGGAGGTGTGCATGCATGGCCATTCTTTGGTGTATTTGGTTGGAGCGGAACACGAGGATCTTCTCTGCTTCTGGGACAACCATTGATTGCATTTGGGATCACATTGTTTATTTGGCATCGTTGTGGGCCAAGGCAGCTGGGGTTTTTAAGGGCGTTCCACTTACACTTGTCCAGTTACAATGGCGAGACTTATAGATATTTCTTATTACTTTTTGAGGACTCCTTGTCCTCCACCTTTTTGTATTCTTTCATTGATTGATTAATAAAATTTTTACTTATCTAAAAAAAAAGTTCTGATGAGAACCAAGAAACATATTCCTCCAAACTTTAGAGCCATCGCCCAGACTACTTAACATGTTCAAACAAAATCAGTTCTCAACACAAATCCTGATATTTAAGATGTCCAACATAATGCCCCATCAGAAATCCAACTCCATGCTCTCCAACTTTTTCAGCTTTACGTTCAGCTTACCGTAGCAACAGCACCTCAGTTTAGCTCATAATACAAGGGCAGAAAAAGGATCTAATACTACCATCAGTCCTTAGCAATGGGCTCGAGATGCCACTAAAATCCTAGGAAGGAGGGGGATGCTGAAGATTTTATACATCAAATTACATGTTTAAAATATGCACGGTTTTCAACACGTTAAGAAACAAGCACGTACTAAGACAGCACATGCGACATGAGTTGGAGGACCTCTAAAAATAATGAGAACTAAGGAAGATGCTGGATATGAGATCATAAAAAACAAAGTGATGTCTGGGGGAAAATAAATAGATATATTTATATTTTCCACAGAATTTCATAAATAGACAAAATAAAAACAAACCTGATTTATATATGGCTCCATTTGATGCAACAGCTCATAGCCCTACAAGAACACAATTGGAGTAAGGTAAATTAAAACATATAAGTAAAGGAGCAAAATAAACAGTGTCCCAGTGTTTCTCTCACTCCCTCTCCCACACTCTCCTTCTATCCCCATCTATCTTTTCTCTATTAGTGCCACCTTATTATTCTTCCTTCTCTATCTGTTAACTGCAACATTCTCCTAATCTATTCCACTCTCAGGTACTAAGATTCGAAATACTAAAATCTTATTCACCATCACCATGCATCTGTTGGAAAGTTTCCAAAGGAAATTCTTATAACGCAGAACAAACTATATTTTATAAGCTAAGAAGAAAATAATTGTATCAAGAACCTGCTTGAAGTAACGGAGATGTGCATCCATTGTCCCACTAACTGCTTCCAAAAATTCAAATCTTTTCTTTGTTTCAATGTTAGAAAGAGTAGTTACCTAGGTAGGGAACATTTAGATCATAGAAACTGAGATTAGCAAATAAGTACAAGGCTAGTAGACGAAAACTATGACCACAATCATGGCCAGAAAATGGACAGCAGGGCATCTAGTACCAGATTGAAACGAGCTTGCTCAAATGTAGATCTTGCCTGATGGAGTTCCTACTTCCAAGAAATATTGAGGGTTATGAATAAGAATACTGAGATTAGATGGACCATATTGTATGTTTTTTGGAGAACTCTGCAGCTTAAACAAAGATCAAACATACCTCCTCCAGGACAGTAGCAACATCACTTTTTGTTCCTTTCTTCAGGGACAGGAACTTCTCCCGAGCCTGTGTCAATCACAACTTCATCAATCTATCTTGTTCTCATTTAGAAGTGTCATCCAGACACTATTTTAAACATTGTAACACGAAATCAGCAACTTTCAGCTTCAACTACACATTTTCTTTCTTTAATAGAAAGGAAAGTTGTAAAAATAAGACTGTTAAACAGCCAGTGACTCGATAGAGGCTCCCGTCTAAGCGGGGTAAGGAAGGGTCGGTTGTACGCAGTCTTACCCCTGTGAATACAAAGAGGCTGTTTCTGTTTGACCCTTGATCCAATGCGCGATGACCATTTGCAACTTCACAAAATAATGAGAAGTGTAGACAGTTTGACAAGCCATTTTGATTTAATCCATTGTACTCCAAACCCAAAGAGAAATAAACTAAAAGATGGTTCCATTAATGTCCAAAGAGAAATAAACTAAGATGGTTCCATTAATGTCCAAAGAGAAATAAACTAATATGGTTCCATTAATGTCCTCCATTAACAAAATTTAAGTTACCCCAGTTATGAGCTCTACGTACAAGTTAAAGAACCATACATTAAGTTCCTCAAAGGTTACATCTCCTAATGGTAAATGTGAGAAAAAAAATCCTAGACACCGATTGCACGAAAGATATTTGCTGTATCAAAATGACTTGCCAACAACAGACAACAAACTGCCCCTAAAATAAGATAATAATAAAAAATTTATATATTAGATTAGAAGAATTCTATTAATGAATGAAGTGTAAAAAGTACAAAAATGAGGACAAGGAGTAGCTAACTACAAATATATCCCCCTAGATACGCTAGATATCTATGAGGGGCACCTCCTAGAACACCCCACCTACTTTAGCCCAAAGAGAAGCCAAATACATTACCCGATCCCGAACAAAATTGGCCGGCTTACCAGCAGCGGTGAAGACTCTAGAATTCCTTTCTAACCTAAGGCACCAGAGGATAGCCACTAATCATGCCTGCTAAGGGTTTAAGGATTAAAACCAAATCATCATAGAGGTCCTGTCATAAGAACAAAAGGGAATGTAAGGCTTAAGTACAAAAAAGAGTTCTGGAGTCCCATAACTCATGTAATTCAGACTCTGATTTCACCTCAAGTACATGTGTTGAATACTCGACACTCTGGCATGGGTTTGGACATCTCAAACTCCATATTAGGCCAAAAAGCGCAACATCATAATGGCAGACACTTCAACACATACCAAGACCGAGTAACATAGCCCATAACTCATTCACCATGAGTAAACCTCGCTCAGTACAAGCATTGTGCCTCATGTACCACATGCACCTCATTTATCAATTGAAGTTACTCCCTTTGTCACCTATGTCTTCTAGGGAAAGAAAACTCACGGTAACATAATTCTCATTGGGTCTTTCATGCTTTCACCCAAATCAAAATGAAAACAAAAACATTCAAATATATCCATTTATACATGTATCGACTTAGTGCACAAAACCTAGGTGATTTCGTAGAAAGGATATATGAGAAGAAAAGGCAATGAACATGAACTTGATTATGTTCAATATTGATTTGAAAGCCCTCTGACTACAAACCTGATCGTATGCAAGACTTGCCCTGTCAAAACGTTTACGAGCCTCCTGCATGGAAACAAGATCCTTCAGCATAAAACAACAAAAGAAGCTTAACCTAGGTAAATGATCTAAATAGAATTGAACTGTTGAAAAAGCGCCTGACTCCATTTAAAAAATCACATCAAGAATTCCCAATTCAATTAAATCAGAGGAATGAAAACCCTACAACCGTGGTTTAAGACGAATTTGTAGTCTCACCAAACGGTGAACCTAATAGTAAACTTTTTTGGATCAAACTGCTAATCCTAAACTATTTCTAATCATTTCAAAATCACAAATATCCTCGCTTAACTAAAGGATCTGCAAATGACAAAAAAGAAAAACAAAAAAAAAGGAGAACTTCGAACATATTATGCACATCTCACACTGACTAAATTAACAAGGGCCAAGACCCACCCCAAGTCTTCATACAGATTCTTAAAGCCAAGCATATGATTAGTATAAATTGCAATAAGGTACACTAAAGCAGTAAAACAAAAATGAGCATACAGGACACGGAACTCTAGGTACATGGATATTATATAAAGCAAATTCCCTAAAAGTTTTATATTAGGCTGCACTACTTCCACCATATCCACCATCCCCTCCTTATATGGGCAAGAAACTTAGTTAATAACGTAGTCCTTAAAAACATAACTTGAAAACTAACAAGGAGGAACAGGATAACAGAGGCATTGCAGGCAATCGCCCATCATTAAGGTGTATGGGGGATAAAGGGTAATAGGTTCTTATGTAGTGTATCCCCAGAAAAAAAAATTCAGATACTCATCAAAACATTGGTAGCAATTATTTAACAAAGAACACGGCTAATTTACAAAGTTGTACCTTCACATCATGCAAGTCAATATTGACAAATTGTAACAACCTGTCATTAAGCATGTGCTCAACCTGGAAAGCACGGATAGAGCATGTCAGCAGAAAATCCCCAGAGTAAAGTAAAGCCAATGAAATTAATGTATCTTGGAGGCCAAAATTACTTTTACTCCAGGAGGAGCTGAAGAACTAGCAACATTCCTAAGCGAGCACACAATTTTGAGCATTGCATTAAATCAATTTCCCTTCCAAGCCCCCCAACCCCTCAAAAGAAACAAACAATATTACAAATCGCCCCAGTGGTGTTATTTCCTAATAAACTAAGAATGGGGGAAAATAAATAAACAAAACACTCATTTTGAATCTGAGAATGATGGTTGACTCCATCAAAATGCAAATCAGGAGCAAAAGAAGCATCTCCCTAGGCTCCAACGGCATGAATTTCGTCCCTTGATTGTGAATATGCTTTCAGCTGCATCCATGTGAGAATCGACTAGACCAACATGGGTACAGATAAGAAAATGACCGTTCATGATAACATGATAGGCCACCATACAGCAAATAGAGGTAAAGTGTACAGATAAAGACAACATCAACCAGTCTAGGTTCCAGCTACTAGCAAATGACCACAGATACAAAAAAGAACACCTAAACAAATCAACGACAACCATGCGCTGAGCTCAGTCATGAAGCATGCTAATCGTTAACATGCAACAGAGAATTCTTTTTTCCAAATTAATCAGTGACTACTGACTAGAGATAAGGAGACTGAAAGTTGGCAGCTGCAACATTTACCTGAGAACGAAGTACTTCCTTGTATGTTCCTATCTCTCTTAATGCAATGGTAAATTTCGTCATAACAGGACCTGAACATGTTGATGTTGGTAGTCAACAAATCTTTACAAACATACTACCATTCAAATATAGACAATAGATAAGGCACCAAAGGAAGAACTAGTAAACCTAGATGGGCCAAAGATTAATAGATACATACATACACAAATAGATAAAGGCGAACCAAAAGAAAGAATCCACCAATACACTTAACAATATGGAACAAGTTACTTAAATATTTAAATGGCTACAAATAGTAACATACCTCCAAAAGCAACACTGATTGGGTCATTATGCCCTCCCCCAAATGTTTCTAAAGCACTAGCAAAAGCAATGTCACCATCATATGCCTCACCAAGCCCCTCTCTGGAAGTTAGAAAATAAGCACCAAAAAACAAATATAAATAAATAAATAAATAAAAGAGGGAATGAAGATAAGAAGACTGTAATCCCATAGACAGAAACAAGGAAGGGAAAACAGAAACACATAAAAGGAAAGAGAGAGAAGGCACTTCCCATCAAATAGCAGCATAGAGGAGGCCAAGTTCGAATTAAACTAGAGTAGCAATGTCTATTTTCAACTCACTCCTATCCCCTTGAGTTCTGTTCGCTTTCTTTTTCTTTCTTTCTTCTTTTTTTTTTACGGGGGGAGGGGGGCAGAATTAGCCTCTGCTTTTCAAGGGTAAACTTGCTAATAAAATTGCCCCCCAAATCCCTTCATGAATCACACTGGTAATTGTTGCTTTTATTGTGGTCTATCCCCTTTAAAGGCCTCGTCAAGCTTTTGACACAGTCATTCGAGTATATTTGATCATACGCATTCAATGTGGATACATTCATTTTATCTAGTCCTTAAGTCCTCATACAACTTTTAACTGGCGGCTACTTCACCACAAACAAAACGCACAAAAAGCTTGATAAGCCCTTATGATTTGGTCCATCACAATCCAAAGGTGAAAATTTACCACAATCCAAAGGTGAAAATTTACCACAATCCAAAGGTGAAAATTTACCAATGGTGTATCTTCCTGTAAGTATAAAGAAGTCTGCTAACCCTAAGATCCAGCCTTAGCATTTAACGCTAAGGAAGGACACATCTTTCCAACTATATACCAATGGAACATCAATTACATCATCCTCTTCTGATAGATTCTCTATTTCTTAGCAAGTAATAGCAATTAAACTAGAAGATGCACTCTGTTCACTAATTCCCGGAACATTTGACCATTTTACAGTTGTATACTCGTAATCCAGGTCAGAAACATAATGAACCAGATGCTATCCGAAACCAATCATAAGCCAATGAGAGCCATGATGAGTGAACTTTATTACAAGGTGATGTGGATGGATGGATGTCATCTCCGCCCTGAGCCCTCAAATGCCTAAATGGTGCAAAATGGAAGCCAATCCCTCCAATTATCCCATAGTACAACATCTGAAAGCAAAGGATTTTAAGGACATTAACTTTATAATCCTTTCGTATGTACTAATTCAATCCCTTCGATTGGATGTAATGGTATCTGAACAATGAATAACTTTGACTCTCCTCCTTGTTCTACATCTTCCCTCCCATCGAGTAAGGAGCTACCCTAGAGGTGCTCTGGTTTCTGCTACTTTCCCACTTGATTCCTAATTTTTCAACGTCAAAGATAGCATCTCATAATTCAATATGACATTCATCAGTTGTGCATCTCAAAAGTGAAAAGTCCTACAAGAGGGGACCAACCCATCATGAACTGCATAAACTTCAGAGCATGCATGTGTAAATCAACAAAAGAACTAGAATTGCCAAAGGCTAATATAAACACCTCCTTGGGCAAGCCTGGTCCAACGGGTTGTGGTGGTCTAGTTCGTGAACACTCAAATTCTTGCTGTTTTCTCAATTAAAAGCCCTGATATGGATTCTAACTTAGCTGAACTGTAATTCAAATTATGAACAGTTCTTCACAAAGATGGTCACTAAGATATAATCAAAGCTTTAATGATAACAAATCAAGGATATATATCAAACAGCTAAAGACAAGTACATGATGCCCCAGAAGTCTGTAGATAAGTTTTTCTTGTTATCAAGGATGCCTTATCCTCCACTTTTGTATTCTTTAATATTTGATTAATAAATTTTTTTCTTATCTAAAACAAAACAGACAGACAGAAACAGAGAAGAGGATTTTGGATTCGTCAAAATAAAAAGGCAATTATAAACAAAAATAATAATAAAATTAACACTTACGTGTATTTGCGACTTCCTTTACAAAATTTTTGACATCTCTCCCTCAATGATTCAGCACTCTCCTCCATGCTTTGCATCTACATTGCCCAAGGAAGGCATTACAACTGTCACACGTTTGCTTGCACAACCCATACCATAATTTTGCATGAAAACTCTTTGAATTGCTCTCATATCATATTCTTGCAAGCATACATTGCACTATAGACTAGGACATGTTATAAATACAATCATCGCATATGGAACAAGGCAGGATATTTGTGATTACGTAACCTCCAATGTGTACAGAATCTAGGAATAGAGACATCCAACTCTCTGAGCTTACATCACAACATATCCTCATGACAATCATCTAGAAGAATCTGCATAACCTCTCTAAAGGAGGCATCACTGTTCAGCAAGCAGTCAATATGGCCAACATTGCAAGGTAAACCCAAACGTATCTAATTCTAACCCCACAACTCGATTGCCTGAAAAACTATCAATATTCTTCCTCTAGTTCCTTATTGGCACACTAAATCCTTATTAATATTTTTTTATTTTTTTTGTGGATCGTAAGAGCATGGGGAACAGTATCCCCTTTTGACTAATACAAAGCATCTCTCTTTTGTCCCTCCCAAAGAAAAATCATCAAAAAATATTATATAACATGGGTAACCAGGTTTTGCACGACTAATCCCATGGGACTTGAAGTTCACGACCATGAAAACCTGCCTTGAGGAAGCTCAAACCTGGGGCCTCTGGAACAGTTCAAGAGGTCTTACCAACTGTCCAACATCAACATACTCCCCTAGTACCAACATTCTATTTTTGCATTGGCCACTTCAGGCCAGAAACGAGACTATGATACTTCCAGGTGCCCCCCCCCCACCCTACATGTCCTCAACCACGACATGCTCTAATAAGTTACAAACAAATTATGTCCTATCTTAAAGCGCTAATTGTAGTGAACAGTAGGAATCTTCCCTCATCATAAATATATACAATAACCCTACAACTGAAATCATTTCAATACCACATGGCACATACTACCCGCATTTCTCTAATTATCTGAAGCTGTCTAACGCAGAGGCTTTCATAAAGGGGGGGTTGACAATGAAGGTGAATAAGTGTTAATCTGGTAATCAATGTTCCTCCTTACCACAACATCAGCCAGAGGACTAAAGACATTAAGCAAAAGCCAAGTTCAGTCGGAATTAGTAATTAACAAAATCCGAAATGTACGACATTCTAAAGTAAGGACCAAAAATGCAAAGGCATAAACTTCCTAGACAAATTCAGAGTAACTCTTGCTCAGGAGAAAACTGTGGCAAACGTCAATTTGGTTTCTTTTTAGTAAACCCAATTCGGTTCACGAAAGCTGAGACTGAGAGAAAGAAAGAGAGACGAACCTGTTGGCGAAACATAGGAGAGTCATCAAGCTTTCCGAAATGCATGTTTGAAGATTATGATTCTGATCAACCTCGGCGATATAAATAATAGCAATTAAGTGAAAGATAAATTAAAATGAAGGGCTTGGTGAAGCTGGATCATATCAGAAACCCCAAAAGCCAAGCACCCAGACAAAATTATCAACAAGCGCGATCGATCTTCACCAAAAATACAAAACAAGATCTCACATTTGCTTCCAATATTTGTCTCATTTCAAAATTTATCTTATCAACCTCCCTCCCTCCCAAAAATCAACTCCCATAAAATTTATCAAAGAAATAAATAAATAAATTAGGAAATGGAAGTGTGGCTGAATGTGATAGAGAGAAGAAAGAGAGAGAAATCCTAAAAGCAGGAATGGAGAGACGGTAGGTAGAGAGCACCCAAGGAAAGGAAGATATAATCAGTTTCGTGTTTTATCGAAATTCATGGAAGAGAAGGAAGAAGAAGAAGAAGAAGAGCAAAACCCTAGAAACAGCGGGAACGTAGAATTGAGAAATGAAGTTGCAGGAGTAATGTTAAGATCAAAGGTATGTTGTTGTTTGTTTATCGCAATTAATGGAAGTGTTGGGAAATGATTATGCTTTTCATTAAGTGAGAGAGAGAGTGTGCCCATTTAAACCTGTAAATTGTTGTTGAAAGAAGGAAAGAGAGAGAGAACGAAGGAGAGAGAAAAAGAAAAGAAAAGAAAAGAAAAAAGAGAAAGCATGTGTGTGTGAGTATGAGGAGAAAAAGAGGAAAGACAGAGAGAGAGAGGGTGTAAAAAAGCAGGGAGACAGATTGAAAGAGACATTTGTTTAGGGGGAAAACATTTCCCAACTTTTCCCTCATTTTTCCCCCCAATTTCCCTTTTGTTAAATTTTTATTCATCCCCTTCTTAATCTTTAAAATCAATGTCCCTGAGGCCTGAACTCTTGCCAACCGGTCCAACTCTAACACTAGTATATTCTGGCTGCCGGACTGGATAAAACTACCCGGTAGATGTTTCGCTGAGGACGGGGCCTGGAGAGGTTCAGATGTACGCAATGTTATCCCTAACTAGATAAAACTAGTAGTAGGATATTTTAAGCAATATTTGTATCGTCTGCTTACTCTATTTCTCTTCTACAAATTTCGTCTAAGTTGTCAAATCGTGATAATCAAGGAACTTCACTTATGATTTAATTTCACTTAAACTTTTTAAAGAGATCACTCATGACATTTATAGATCAAGAAGGATGTTTTGAACATGTTACTGTATTACGTAATGTGAACCTATATGGTCATCCATAATAGAGGGATTAATTAAAAGTTCAATTCCCAATTGAATTGGAATTTTACTTGCTTCTAGGTTATTAATTCTCCTACATGTTTGACGCACTTATTTTATACGCATATGTACAAGTATAAAACCTTAAGTTCCTAGTAGGAGATAGATTATGATTTGTGTGCATTGTGATAAATTTACACAGATTAAATTCATCTACCTAAGCAACAAGATTATCTCCTTTATATTTCTAAGGGCCCATTTGAACGTTCTACCATATTGTGTTCAAAGTTGTGGAACTAAATTGTTAACAAATTGGTATTCGAGTCTAACCCCCATCTAAAATGTGGAGCTATTCACATAGATCAGATCAGATATGCTTATGAACTTGCATCGAGTACATTGTATTATCAAGTGAGAGTTTGGGGCTCTTCAAGTCTGGAGATTGAATACTTGAAGTGAGACTAAATGGTTCCATCATAGCAATAATCATTTCCCATTTTCAATAGAAGTGAACGTTTTAAATGCATAATAACAAGTTTCCCGGCCAACACGTGGGCTATGTGACAGATGTATTAGTCTTGATTAAATTATTAATAAAGTTAATTATATGAGTAAATGATTTCGCGTAAGACACGCAATGAGAAGGAGACAAAAAAAGAGGTTAGGGTCTTTCTATTTTCTACGCTAGAACTCAACAATGAAGTAGTCAAATTTTTTCTAGGGATAATAACGATGCGTGACTGTTTGAGCCACTCAATACAAACCAAATATATGATTTGATACGCGTTACAACTTACAAGTGGTATTATTATACATTCTTCGTTGTTTAGTTTCTTCGACTGATTCAAATATATAAGGTTATTCTCAATATAATATTTATTTTATCTTGCTATCAATTTTTCGTTTGTGGGAATTCATGAAAGTGTTGTCCATTTACGATAAACATAATTTACAAAATAACTCCAACTACAATTAGGTGAAAAAAACATGAGAGATTGTATGACAAATAAAATTCCACTAAAACACCGCAATAAGAGAAAAGGAGAGAATATAAAAGATCAAACGTGCTTACAAATTTTCCCAGAAAATAAATCCGCAAATTATATATATGTTCACAATTGCATTAATAATAGATAATCCACCTCAACTTGATGAGTTTATCATTGACATAAATTAAAATAAGTAACTCATCGAGCCTTCAAAGTCATGTGTTAATACCTAATTTATATGTTCGACTTGATAGGGCCCCTCATCAAGAGGGTAATACTCTACCGCTAGATACGTACAACTGTAGGTGTGAATTTATCTATGGTTGAAAACCCCCCAATTCTGTACAACGCCTGCTAGATAGCTTTGAAGAATAATAGCAAAAGTTGAATACTTTCAAAGTTTTCAACTATATTTGGGCATTTTAAAAAAGAAAAGTAGGAAAATACATTTTCTCGATCATATTTAATTCATTGAAGGATTTGCCCCAAAGCCCCCAATTCTAGTGTTTTCCATTTTCGAACCAAGTGGAATTTCTGCATGATTCCCTTAAAAATAAATAAATGTCCAATAACAAGTCTTGTGAGAGACCAACTCATAGAAAAATGGGATCATTTTTTAGAATTGTATGAGTTACTTATTATGGACAGTGACCCTTATCTCACTAAAAAATGACGCTCGTCTCATCAAAAGTTACCATAAAACCGTGTTACAAATATTTTTTTTTTTTAAAATCACCTTATATTTCCTTTATAAAAAATATTCCTTAAAAAAAAAAAAAAAAAAAAAAAAAAAAAAAAACCTCAACCATAGTAACGCACAATATTAGTAAGGATAGTCAATCATGTTAACTCATACCAGCAATTGTGCTTTCCACAGTCAGCCCAATTGTTAACTCAACTAGCAATTGTCCTTTCCATAGTCTGCCCATTGTTATAAACTCGACCAGCAATTGTGATTTTCATAGTCTGCCCACTGCAACATGCAAATCTCAAGTACGAGGGGCACAACTTAGTACATGATCCGGGACCATAATGTATTGTGAAGAGGGGACTACATGTACATGACATATCTGAGACAAGGTAATAAATCTGTGGGAGGCGAATGATGCTCATAAAAATAGAATATTTACTACTCTACTACGATAAATGAAGAACTTAAGACTGATTGTCTCATAATTCTGGAATATTCATATGTTTTTTATTGTCTCTGTATACACCTATGCTTGCTCAAATGGACACCCCTCGAAAGAAGGCCTAAAGATTAAAAATCAGCCCCCCCCAAAAAAAAAGTGAAAATGGAGGAGAGGGTATATATCAATCAAAAGGAGATGCAGAAGCATGAGAATATAAATAAGCCTATCATCACATCAACATCGATGGAGCCTTTGAGAGGTAAGTGTGTATATATATTTACACTACTAGTGACTAGTGAGTGAGTACTCCTTATATTTCTATATCCTTTAATTTACCTTTAGCCACTTAATTGAGTTGAATCAATAAGAACTATAACTTATCTGCAATCCTCCCTAGAGCATCAGCAAGCTTGTTGAGAACAGCAACTAAGCTAGTGGCGTGGTCCTTGCGTTCTTCCCTGTCCAGTTTTAGATTGATGTTATGAGCTTCAAGCTGGGCGCTTAAGATTCTTCCATTCCGCTCCAACACATTGACCATTTGATTATGCAGGGAGGCTCCTTCTCCTTCTCCTTCTCCTTCTCCCTTGGCGTCTCCCTCAGCAGCATCTTCTGGCAAAAAGCGTCTTCTCTTCCGCCCCTCATGGGATGTTGATCCTATTTCAGCATTCGCTGCTGGCTGTTTCTCACTGGTTCCTGCAGATTATCAAATTGTCAATATATAATCAAGTGATAGACAGTAGAGCAGGTATATATAGTTGTTATTGAGTACACAACGAAGCATGCATGTATATATCCAAGCATTATGCATAAACTAAAACAAGCAGACCACATCAGCTTATAGCAAGCGGCCTGACCTGCTAGCTGTGTCATATCTACATTTACACAGTACAGAGATAGTATTTTGGTTTTGTCCTCAAAATGTTAAGAGTTTGGAATGTATTCAGCAAAGTTAGGTTGTATGGTGTGCAAGCTAATAACAACAGGAGACATATAGCAAAGTGGATTTTTGGTAATGCAGAAGCAGAATGTGACAGAGCTATATACATGGATGATCCAAGTGAATAGTAGTTGTAGTTGATACTTACTGGGGCAGCAAACAAGGAATCAAGTAGAATTGCTACATGACTAGACAATGGTATAATAGCTAGTAGCTAGTATTGCTGCTGATGATAATACTAGTGTTAAGAAAATCATGAATGAATATAAAATTAAATAAAAAGGAAGTTGCCTGGGGTTGTCCTTGGTTGAGTGAATGGGTGATACTGATACTGCTTCTTCTCTGAGGAAGGAAAACAATGTTGGTATTAATCAGAAAAGTAGAGTAGGTAGCAAATAGTGCTCCTATTAGTATAATCACATAAATAATCAATACTAATACTTATGGAACCTGACCAGAAATGGGTGTAGGAGCCATTGGTATAGGTATACTTGCAGAGGCCGAAGGAGGAGGAGGAGGAGGAGGAGGAGGAGGAGGAGGTTCCTTAGGAGTATTATTTGCAGCAGCTGAATCGGATTGCTCGAAATCGGAGAACAATCCATCATCAGCAGCGGCACTCCTTCCGCTATCGAAAACGGCTTCATCATCGTCGTCGTCGTCAGCCTCATCCAATTCCTCGCCACTCCTTACTACTCTTGTTTTGTCATCCTCCTCAGGTTCTCCATCCTTTAATTCAGTCAGAGGCAGAGGCAGAGGCAGAGGCAGAGGTGGTGCTTCTAAAATGTCATAAACCTCTTTATCAAAAAACCCAGGCAGTTTTCTCTCTCTCCTTAAATCATTCCTCATAACCCAAAACGAATCAGACTCATCTTTAATTTGAGAATCCCATTCTTTAATCTTTTTAAAATCACCAGCCAAGTTACTCCATCTCTTACGGCATTGAACAGGTCCCCTATTAACACCATGTCTCTTACAGTAAGATGACACAGTTGCCCACTTTGGCTCCATCGCTCCTCCTCCATATGAAACTGCCGCGCTTCGACCCCTTCTAACCCGGTTCTCAGCAACCCGTTTACCCTGAATTAAAACAAGAATCTCTTGCCGGGTCCACCGTGGCAATCGAGGTGCTTTATTGTTGTTCCCCTCAATTCCCACACTCACCTCTACTTGTTCTTGTTGTTCTTGTTCTTGTTGTAGTTGTAGAGCCATTCAAATTCAATTTCAATTTCAATTTCAATTTCAATTTCAAATTCAATTTCAATTTCAATCTGCCCTTTGGATTTCGATTGGACCCACCACACCACACCACACCACCTCCTTCCTATTTAACGACTCTTATAACGCCGTTTTTATTTTCAACGGGGCTCCTCTTCTGTTCTAAGTACTCACTAACATGGATTAATTCAGGAAGCCGAAGGACGACATATCCCTCCCCTCCTGGCTCCTCCTCTAACTGAGGAGAGAGAGAGACTACTGACACACAGAGACAGAGAGGGGAGAGAGAGAGAGAGAGAGAGAAGGACAAAGGGTTTTGCCTTTTAGTTTGGGGTTGGGATGTACAAACAATGCCCTCTTTCTTTCTTAAGTCTTAACCCCCCTTTTAATTACCAATTAAGGACCCCAGGATTCTCTAACCTCTCCTATTTACTTCTTTTTTTAATTACTCTCCTTATTAACCCCCACACCCCTAATCCTTCCGTTTATTTCACCATTATTATTACCAGATGAGATGAGATAGGGTCATATCTCTTTCTCTAATCACATTTACTTCTTTAATTATCCTTAAGGACTACAAGGGGGTTACTTTCTTTTCGCTGATCCCCAATTTTAAAGCCCAGTCTCCCCCAAACCCCCCTTTTATGCTCCATTTCTCACTCATACCATATACTATTATTTTCCATTCCTCCAATTTTTGGGGGAAAAAAGAGTCCTCATTTAATTGACCCCTATATTTCTAAATAGTAACTCCATTTTTATGTTAATTGGTGTTACATAATACTTACTCATAGAAAATTAGTTTGATTTAAATTCATCATTTTATGCCGATTTCATTCATAAAAATTCATAAATTACAACACAATCATTTTAAAACTACGCGTGTCAAAGTATTAATAGCTAGTATTCCATGTCAAATTATTAATTAAATTGCAATTCTGAAAGTAGAAAATCTCATCATCTCATATCTTGTAGTATTAATGTTCAAGATAATGATGTTGATAGCAATTAGCAATATGATCCTTTTATTCCATAAGGGTAACCTACCCTACCACTAAAACTAAAGTTATACCCTTTGCAAATCCCTTTTCTTCTCCACCTCATCCTTCAATTAAATTAATGCCCATCATTATCTAACCAAATACTCCTTAGTGTCCCTTTATTAGTGCCTCCATTCTTGTTTTCAATCTACACTTTTTACACTAATGACGACCAAATTGCCCCTATCTACACCATTTCCATATGCCTATCCTTATCATTTCCTCCCTAAAGTCCCTATATACCTTAACAATGTGGCATCCATCTCTAATCAAACACACCTAATTCTTTGTTTTTTTATTTAACATAAAAGATAAAGAAATAAAACATGATAGGGCAAGAGAGAGAGAGAGAGAGTTAGTACAGGGTCATATTCTCCTTGTGAGTTGTGACACCCCATGGGACCACTTGGACTACTCCTCTATTCCTAATAAGTTCTGCTTCTGTTAATTAACCTTACATTGTATTGGTGGGCTATTTGTGATTTTGGGGCACCTATCTATAAATAAGGTCACCTATCAACCTTATTTTAAAATTTATGGATGATAATTTGAAGTTTTGGCTAAACATTGATGTTGAATAGCCAATCACGTTCTTAAAGGCTTTTTATGTATGGCTAATTTATTTATTTTTTGAACGGTGACGTTGTATTATTTTTACTATTTTTATAGGCCGATGCTAAATACCACACCCCTTTTTAATTAATACCGCACTCTAAATATTGAAGTTCCTAAAATACCCATCAAAGTTAAATAATAATATAAAAAAGAAAAAAAACAACATTCAACATCCTTCTTCGCAATCATTTGTCACAGCATCTCAGCAAAATTTATTGTTTTTCAACAATAACATATTGATTATAATTCATCTTTCATAACTAAGATAGTTGTGTGATTGCATCAAACAGTCCACTATAATCCCCCCTCTAGGTTAATAATTACTCCAATTACTGGTTTTGATTGCAACTGTTCAATCCAAAAATGAAGCCACAAAGGTATATGATGGAGTTAGGAGCAATTATGTCTGTGTTCAACCCACAAACACTCCCAGTAAACTTAAGGTGAAATCATGAATCAATTGCTGGTTGAAGTTTGACGCATTAATTAGGTCCATCTAATCAAATGAATTTGTGCCTTCACAAGGCCGAAAGAAGCAGGATCGATCTGCGCCTCAAATGGGCGTAGATGTAAAGTAGTTGCGCGTACAATTGTATTTGCTGCGCCATTTTTTGACGCAACTTGTTCAGTTTTTTTCCCTCTTTTTTTCTAAGTAATGACAAAACATGACATACAAGATAAATTAATACGACTTAAACATAATTAAAACTGGAATAACCGAGTAAGGTATAAAAAAAGGTTGAAATAATTGCACCAAAATAAATAAATAAAAAAAGGTTGAAATAATTGCACCAAAAAAAGAAGAAGAAGTTGAAATAAGGGTAACGTTGGTATAATTTTAATAGGAGTGCGGTATTGTTTAAGTTGGGGTGTGGTATTAATGCGAACCGTTTTTATACTAGACTCATATTTGAACGTTATTATTATTTTTTTCTTTTGTTTCAAGGTTGTTGTTACTATTATTATTTTTATTGTTCTTTTATGTTGTTCTTAGACCTTATATTACACTTGGTAGATATTAAATTGTTTGACACTTTCAAAGTAATATTCCATTTAGCAACCAAATAAAAAAAAATACTTCATATTTCATTATCTTTAACTTGATTTTTTTTTTCCGTCTTACTATGGATTATTAGCATTGCACATGGCTAAATTAGCTTGGCATGGTCAAATTAAAAAGGGAGTATAATTTAACTATTAAGAAAAAGGGGGAGGAGAGAGATAGACACATAAAAGAGTGTATCATACTCTAGATGTATGAGATTTATTTTCCTTAAGAAAAGGGGTTCAATGAGATATATTCAATCCTAACTACATACAAAGGATTAGACGCGTGACTTTACTTTATGTGAAACTCTAGTTGTGGCAAATAGTTGAATACAACTTTCAAAATGTTGTGAATAGAACAGGAGTTTGGGAGCAATTTTTAGTATAAAAAGTCTTCTATGAGGCGACCTCAAAGTGAAGCCCTCTTTATAGCACATAAGTTGATAAGCATGACATCATACTTGTTGAGACTTCACCTTAAGACCGCCTCATACGAGTTTTTGTTTTTTTAGCATGTCAGCCACCAACCAGCATCACTCAAAATACACTACTGTAACTTGTTTGTTTTGGTTGAAGGTTACTAGGCTAGCAGCAGTAGCTTAGCATACAATACAAGGAAAGGCACCCCTTGGCAGGCGATACGGCCAATCTTGTAATTTATTTAAAAGACAACCCTACCCTTCTGCTTTTTTCTCTTGATTCCCTCTTTCTCTTCTGTGAATTACTCAAAACTTTGGTTGCTGGGTCCGTTAGGAGGGCATCAGCCTTCAGTGGTGGCAGACAAAGACAAATGTGAATTCTTCATATATTGAATCATATAACGTCTTTTATCTGATCATTCATATGTGAATGACAGCTTAGTCCCTTAATCTTTGACTAAACCAACTTGTCTAAGTGTGCAAAAACAATGGAGAACATCAACTTCGAATAACTATTTTCAAATGAAAAGGATTCTTCCTTCCAAGTTCATTAATGAAATTGTCTAAGTAATCATGATCACTGTGCTAAAGAAACATTGCTAATCCTACACCTGCGACACCTCCACGTACATAATTCTTCAAACTGGCGTCCCAGCAGCAGCATCACGAATATGAATTGATTTACAAGAATGGAGCCCCGTCACAAGCATTGCAAGGCAACTATACAAATCAACCTGCTGCTCTTAGCAAAGGGATAAAGAACTACGCTTGATGAAACTAATACAAGCGTTTCCGACAATCTGATGTACCACAGCAACATGGCAACACTTTGACTTTACCATCAGGGCCTATAACGCTATCAAGAGCATAGCCATAGTCGTAAGTAAGCTCCTGTTCATAAAGAAAAGATATAGACATTTTATCAAGGTTCTATCAACAAACAAGATTCAGTTCTGAAAGTCAATTTGCATAATTGCTAAGTGGAACTAACAATCAACCGACCAAGGATCATATGTTTTTTGGATAACATGGGTATCCAAACTTTGCTTGACTACTCCCAATGGCCCTAAAGTTAACGACCCGGAAAACCTCCATTGGCCCTAAGGGCCGACCAAGGATCATATGTACCCCAAAGCCATCAAAATATTGCATTTCTAGGTTCAGGGTGTTGAAAATTATTAAGTTGATTCGAAATTAATTATTTAGTTGAAAATTATTAAGTTGATTGAGCATAAGACAGACGTTGCTGCATCACTAGATTCAGGGTGTTGAAAATTATAAAGTTGATTCAAAATTATTTAAATCTCACCACTGATGGTATATTTCATTCATTTACAGAATTATGATGGGATTTTAAGACACCCACCAAAGCAAAAACACGATTTTTTCTGATTACTCTCAAGTCTCATGCACTGGACGTATTATCAGTCTCTCTTTAGGATCCTGCTTGGTGTAGCTAAAAAGTTGGAGAAACAGATGAGGTATTTTCATCGGTATGGTGGGGAGGATAAGAAGGACCAGTTTTGTCGGCTAGGATATTATCCAGTCATTGTATCATATCTCCTTAGGATCATAGTCTGTTTCTTAGAAACTCGTGCAGGAGAAGGAAGCAAAGGAGGACGGCAGAGGGGGAGGAGGAATGTGAGGGAGAAACTCAATATCCAAGAAACTAGGTCAGCCAAACCTTTCGACCTTTTCCTGTCCAAATATGTGTGCTTATTTTGTCATTTAAATTAAACAGGAAATAACTCATAAATAAATCCTAATCAAAATAAAACTTTACAAATTAGCGTCATCTTTCATCAAGACACATATTAAACATAACCACTACGTAAACAATATTGCTACATGACCAAGCATGCCATGCCCTAACACCAGCCTCTCTTGCCTTTGTTACCGCATTATCAGCAATTTCTGCAGAGTACTCGACAATCGACATGCCTTCTAGAGACGACATACAATGTCTTTCCACAATCATTGCAACATTCATCCAACCTTGTGGTCCATCTCACCATGGACTTCAATCTCTAACAGCTATATGCTACAAATACATAGGGTATAATACAATTTCTAGACGTATATAAACATATCAATAATATATTCTATCATAAAAACAATTTTTTATTAAAAGAAAAATTCAAGTTGGCTTATAAATCGAAAGAAAACCAATAATTTAAAGGAGTTATAACGAAATAATAAAATCTCAGATATGTGATAAATATTTGATAAATATCAAAATAAGTCAAACAAAGATATTTATTTAACAAAATACAATTATTAAACTCCTTAATTATTTACAAGCAGTTAAAGAAATATTTCGAAGACTATGGGGTTTAAGTCCAAGTCCATGACTTAGGCGGCAAAATTGAAGAAAGACTCTCAAATTCTTGATGAAGTGACACGTAAAGAGGAGACTACATGATCATGGCCAGTCAACAAAATCCTCTACAAATAGGTGAGGATCAGGGATGAGAAGACAAACGTGCTCACAACGATAAGAAGTCACAAATTTATAGAGAATAGAAGTCAGCATTAGTCATAGGAGTAGAAATCAGAATAGTGTATAATTTAACGAAGTTGCTTAACGTAAATCATAGATTACGTAACGTAAATCTTTTTGGCACAAAACTTCCCAAACTACCATTTTTACTTGTAAAGGAGCATCTCCTTCTTCTTCATTTTTCTCTCTCTCTCTCTCTCTCTCTCTCTAGTCAATCAACCCCTCACAATGGATGATTCTTTCTATCAAAGCAATATCTTTAATCAAATTAATGATGATATAGAGGTAATTATTATAATTTAGATTAATTTCTTTTTCAAAGTATTAATTGTTTAGTGTTTTTTGTGGGTGGTAGGTTAGGGTTTATTGGAGGGTGGTTGCATGGGGGTGACGGACTAGGGTTGTTGGGTGGTGGGGCTGGGGAGCGGATTGTTGGGCGCAACGGGGTCGGGTTGGGGCGTCGGTTGACAGGGGCGGTTGGAGAGAGAGAAAAAGGGTGTTTTGTGGTGGAGGAAGATATATATATATATATATATATATATATATATATATATATATATATATATATATATATATATATATATATATATAGATAGAGAGAGAGAGAGAGAGAGAGAGAGAGAGAGAGAGAGAGAGAGAGAGAGATGTTTGCGTTTGGGATTTGGGTTGGAGATTGGGCGGCGGCCTGGTGGTGTTGTCGGACATCGGGGAGGGGGAGGGGAGCGTGGTGTTGCTGGCCAAGTGGGGCTGGACGCCTAGGCGATGGTGCTGGCGGGGAAGGGGCTGGACGGTGGTGCTCACTCGAAGATTTGTTCGACCATACTTTTCAATTGCAAATCTGACACCACTCTAAAATTCTGTTGCAGATCTTTCAATGCTTCCAGTAGAGAAACGAAATCCCCGAGAAAATCAGTCAAATGAGAATTCAATCCTATATTACTTTGCTCTAGACCCAATGACACCACCCATTGAACTTCATAAATTCAATGCACTCAACTTTATCTCCAGTAAAATAGCTAAAACATAATTACATGTAGTAAGGTCTAGCAAATATTCTCCTTCGATTTTATCAATAAAAAAATAAATTAAGAGGGACTAGTAGAGAGAGAAATTAAAAGGGAGGGTAGAAAAGAGGTGACAAAATGGTTAGGATATTATTGAATTTTTTTTTTACGTTGAGTAACTTTAAGCAATCCTCATTTAATCATTTTCAAGTAGGAGTAGTTGAGTGTAGTGGATCTCTAGCAATGGCATCTTCGACTATGGAGATACAATTGTTTCTTTGTACTTTTATGTTACTTTTGTGTTAGTTGAATGAAGTAGTTTAGTTCTCACTAAACTTGCTCTTTTGAAGTCTTTGTGTGTGCATAAGTTGTGATATTCTAACAAAGTAATCAGAGCTCGAAACCAACTATCACCATTATTCGTGCCCATCAACAATCCCCGACGTTGGGGTGGGACCAGGACATGCTCGAATACGGGGGAACGATCTTCCCTAAGATTTTCCTCGATCTTTTTGGAACTTTTAAAGTGGTGTATTTTTTTTTGGTTCACAACCAAGGGTATCCACCGTCGACCACAATGATTATTTTCCCGCGTTGGCTTATAGGCATCTCAAAGGATGAGACAACTGGCCAAGGAATTTAAAGAGGTGTATTTGATAAGTGGATTGCTTAACGTAAATCACAAATTGCTTCGTAATTTTTTTCCCCACAATACCCCTAATTAGTTTTTCACTCATTTGCTTTGCTCCCTCTTCTTTCTCTCTCTCAGTTCTTCTTTCCCTCTTCCTTAATTAATTAAAAAAAAATCTTCATAAAAAAATAATAAAAAAATAATAAAAAAAGAACGAAGCCCAAGCAAAACGCACCACCTCTCCCTGCTCACCGGCAACCCCACATTGCTGCCCCATCACCTCAATATCATCATTAATTTTATCAAAAGATGTCTTGATCGAAAGAATTATCCATATTGATTGACTAAAAGGAATCACGAGAGAGAGGAGAAAAGGAAAAGGAGATGCTCATTTACAAATAAAAAGGATAGTTTGAAAAGTTTGTGTCAAAAAAATTTATGATAAGCAATTTGTGATTTACATTAAGCAATTATATATTATCTTAACGAATCAGCCCATAGAAATTGGTAGATAAGAAAAGTAATTTCTGTTTTTAAAACAGTTTTATCCATATCTTAATCTCGCACACAAAAAGACTTGATTTGCCAAAGTGAGACCCATGGATTTTGTTGTTTAATCATTTTTTCTGTTTCCATCTCAGTTTGTCTATGTGGTTTGTTTAGACCACCGTCTTCCCCTATTCCTTTTCTATTTTAAAATTTATATATTAGCACTCCTAGTATTTTCGCTTTGTTTCTTTTCTTTTCTTTTCTTTTCCTGTTTAATAAGTATTTGTGTTGGTGTTTTCAAATCCGAACAACCACCCGATCTTGTTTCTCTCTCCTCCCCTGTCTGGGTCCGGTGAGCTTGGTCGGAATCTCGCCGGGAAAGAAGGCCGGTGACTCCATGGATTCCGGCCGGTAATTGAGTTTGAGAAAAGTAAAATGGGGCTGGGGAATTGTAATTGTTCCAAAGGGATTGTTTAATTGAGAAGAAATTAAAATAAAAAAAAAGGAAAAGAAAAAAAAGAGGAGGAGAAGGAGGTTGAGGTTAACGTGCAATGCAGGGAAAAGAAGGGAAGAGAGAGAAGCATCGGATTGGAGGTTGTTGCACGGCATAGATGCCGAGATCCTTCATCACTCCCTTGTTCAATTTCATTCCTTGCCTTATGCCGTAATTTATTCTTCATCAACTTCTGCTTGTTATATTTTTAAGGCAGCCTTCTCCTCTTTCTTCTTCTTCTTCATCCTCTTTGTCTCTCTCTCTCCTTTGTTTCTAGTCCCAAAATTGAGCACAATTAAATCTGTGTTGAGTTTTGGGACTTGCGGAAATCCAAACACCAAAACAATAAAGGTACGTGCGTGTTTTTCTCTCAATTGTCTCTCTCTCTCTCTGCTTAGCATTTTTAATGTTTGTATCCTTTTCTTAATCGCTGAGATCGGTTTTACTTTGGATCTTAAACTCCTTTTACATTTCTGCTTCCGTACCTCTTTATTTGATCGCCTGCTTAGCTTCTGGAATTTCCTGTTTTTTTTTTTTTTTTTTTTTTTTTTTTTTTTTTTTTGTCGGTTTGGAAAGGATTAGAATTATGCTAATTGAAAAATTCAAATTATATTAAAGTGAATGAATGGAATGACTGTTACTGATGATACATCCTTTATTTGTATTTGTTGCAACTGCCTACATCAGCTGCTTAATCTGCCCGCCAAAAAGGAGATTGATTATTATGCCCTCCCAAAGGATGGATCAGCATGCCATGTCTCCCTCTCCTTACTTTTCAGGCGAAGTATTTCACTTTCCATTTATCACTTTAATTAATTAATTAATTTATTACTGTATTATTTTTTATTTATTTATCTTTCGGATTTACAGTTGCTTATTATGCTACAATTTTGTTTTCATGTTTGCACCAGAGACAAGTTGGATTCTGGAAAACAGACACCTTGGGGAATCACTATTGTCAGTCTTCATTGCTGTATTCCCCCAAGGATTTATTTTATATCCTGATTATTGATCATGATGCTGCATACTTCCTGGCTTCCTGCCAGTTAGTAGCCAACTTATACTTTCCTTTTGTTAATTAGTTTATAGTGTCATTGCAGTTTTGTTAATTACTCCATAGTGTCACTGCAGAAAAAAGAAACAGTTGATTAAGTGTTCAACAAAAAAGTACATTTATGTCAAATTTTAAGTATACATTGCCAGTCAAACTAAAGCAGTGGCCAACCAAAATGAAAATTCAATCTCAAACTGAATTGCTACAAATAAATTGAATGAAAAGAATGAATCATCTCCTTTTATTTCTTTGAATTTTTGGTTGCTCTAAAGCGGTATGGAATGTGGTTGAATCCATCTATTTGGTCACACTCACACATATATGTAGTATTATTCTAGTAGAGTATTTGATTGTCTTTGTGTGATCCACCCTCCAAATAACTCCAGTCAGTGAATGAAATGGTTATTGCAGAACTGATACTTTTTTCATTTGACGTTTTGTTCCAAGGTCTGAAACCAGACGCCATCACTGGTGCACCTTGTAGCTTGCCTGTTGCTTCAGCATCCCTAGAGAAACTAATACAATTGGAGTCTGAACCAGCTAAGTGCTTAGAAGTCCCTGAGCAAAAGGTCAATTTTACCTTGCAAAGACATGCAGTAGGAGCAGAGAGAGCTCTCAGTCGCTCCTTGAATATGTGGAGCTCGATGGATCTTGCTTCTGGGGCAAGATGTAATTCCAATGTGCAATTCTCATGTGACATAAGTAATGGAATACCTTCACATTATGAAAATGAAAATGGACTATTCTCAAGTTCACTGTCAGAATTATTCAGCAGAAAGTGTAAGTTTCTTTTCTCTTCATGAAAAGAAAGCAAGATAAGCCAAATTCCTTGGTTGTGTTAATGCTTATAATTCTCCAACATCAAAACAAATGTTGCTTTTATTAATCAACTGAAGTGACATATTCTTTCCCTTGTGCGTAAATGACGTATCAATCCTTGTTTTCTCCCTTTCTTTATTCCAGTGAGATTGGCCTCAAACAATTCTTTCTATGGTCACTCTGTTGATACTGTTGCTTCACACTACGAGGAGGAACCTTTTGAGTCCCTTGAAGAAATTGAGGCTCAGACAATTGGGAACCTGCTACCCAATGATGATGACTTGCTTTCGGGGGTCGTTGATGTCCTTGACCATGTTGGTCAACCAAGTGGGGAGGATGACATAGAAGATCTAGACCTTTTTAATAGTGTTGGAGGGATGGATTTAGGAGATGATACATCATCTGCAGGACCAATGAACTCTGAGATTCTAGGAGATTCTCTGGGTGGAATGAATGTATCACTTACTGGAGAGCATCCTCATGGCGAACACCCATCTCGCACTCTGTTTGTAAGAAACATAAACAGCAATGTTGAAGATTCAGAGTTGCAGGCTCTCTTTGAGGTATGTCTGGGACATCATCTTCTGATTTGAGCACTTAGCATGACTGAAGACCTACAATAACCCAGTATGATCCTGCTGCTGGTGGGGTCTGGGGAACTCAAGAGAATTAATGTGATTGAGTATAATTAAACTAATAGATGTTCTTGCCGTGAATTGAGCAGTTTAATCTGTTTGTCTATGGTTAAATTAATGGATATTCTGCTCTGCAATTTGCAGCAATATGGAGATATTCGTACTCTTTATACGGCTTGCAAACACAGGGGTTTTGTTATGATTTCGTATTATGATATTAGAGCTGCAAGAAACGCGATGAAGGCACTTCAGAGTAAGCCTTTGAGGCGTAGAAGGCTTGATATACACTACTCAATCCCAAAGGTATAGTGTTTGCGCTTCCTTCTTCTTTTGCGTTCATTTGTATTTGTTTTTCCAATTGAGTACATTAATAGAAGGAAGTTACTCACGACCTTCATCCTCATGGTCCAGGACAATCCTTCAGACAAAGATGTAAATCAGGGCACTCTTGTGGTATTTAACCTTGACTCTTCTGTTTCAAATGATGATCTTCTCCAGATTTTTGGTGCTTATGGAGAGATTAAAGCGGTAAGCATGTCTGCTGTTATTCACTGCTCATAACTGCTTCATCTATGCATTTGACATATGTGGTTTGTTTCATAATGCAGGTGCGTGAAACTCCACACAGAAGTAATCAAAAATTTATAGAGTTCTATGATGTCAGAGCAGCTGATGAAGCTCTCCGCGCATTGAACCGGAGTGATATTAATGGGAAGAAGATAAAGCTTGAGCCAAGTCGTCCTGGGGGTGCAAGACGGAGGTATTATCTTTAGACTCTTTAGTGTTTACCCCATTTTGTTTCCTTGGCTGCCCATCTATCCAGCCATAAAATTGAGTCTTCAATTAGATTCTTGTTTCTATTATGTGTATATTCTCTCCGCGCAGCGGCGCAGAATTAATTGTCAGAATTAAGTGACAACCCTCAAAACTAAGGAGTTGTGACATTTGGACCTTTTTTTTCTTTTTCTTTTTCTTTTTCTTTTTCTTTTTCTTTCTTTCTTGCGCAATTTGGTGAAAACCACCTAGAAAGTTACAATTTTGTCCAGTACCCCCTGAATCGTTGTTATTTGTTCAGTACCACCTTAAATGTTCATTCCGCCCTGAGAGTCACACCTTAAATGATTTTCCGGCCAAAACCCATATTTTTCTTTCCCTTTTGCCCTCACGTGTCCATCACATGACTACTTAAATGGTTTGACCAAATGAATTATAAATTAAATGAGATAAAGCTAGATAAGTAAAGAAATCAATTCAAATTTTAATCATTTATTTTTTTACCCATCACCCACCCACCCCCTTCAGTCAAAATTAACTCTCTCTCTCTCTCTCTCTCTCTCTCTCTCTCTCTCTCTCTCTCTCTCTCTCTCTCTCTTCGCCCGCCATCTTTGTCAAAATTAATTCACTTCACTCACTTTATCTCTCTTCGTCCTACATCTTCGATTTCACAAGGGAGGCCCTTTTGTTGCATTTACAAGTTAGAGGCCAAGAATAATGAGTTGAATTGGAGCTTGACATCGTTCACCTTACAAAATAAAACACATTATATGAATTTCGAGATTTGGAAAACTAACCATACTTGAGTGAAAAATTGGGGAAAAAAAAAGAGAGAACAAAGATAATAAACATACAAAAAGAAAAGAGGAGAAGAGGAAAAGAAAAGAGGAGAAGCTTATTTACCTAGATCTAGGCGTTTTTGCTCTCACACTTGGAGATGGTGGATGGAGAAAGGTCGACAATGACAGAGAACAACAATGGAGAGGAAAAATGGAGAGGAAGAATAGAGAGAGGGGCACTGTCGTTTTTTTAAAGTGGGGTTGGGGAGAGATTTTAGTTAGTTAATAACTAATTAATTTCAGGGTCAAATCATTAATTTCTTTGGTCAAATAGGGTTGGTTCTTTAAGTAGTCATGTGATGAACACGTGAGGGAAAAAGGGGGAGAAAAATATGGGTTTTGGTCGGAAAATCATTTAAGGTGTGACTCTCAGGGCATAATGAACTTTTAAGGTGGTACTGAACAAATAACAACGATTCAGGGGGTACTGGACAAAAATTGTAACTTTTTAGGTGGTTTTCACCAAATTGCGCTTCTTTCTTTCCAAATATAGAATAATCTCCAGCAGCTCACAAACCTGGATAAGCTGCTAAAGTAAGCAAATGGTTACATATTGCCCTGAACATCCTTCTGTAATGGTATATCTTGTATTACTAGATGTACCCAGAGGAGTATGATGGGATAATATTACATGCAACATTAAATACCATTTTAGACCTTCGGAATAGCATGAGTGACTATTATTTCTTGGGGGAGGGAATATTTATTTATTTACTTTTTTTGGGCTGCAATCAATGGTCCATTTGTTCAAGCTGCTTGTACTAGAGATGTCAACTTTTCGGGACTCCTCCCCCCTCCCTCTCTACATTACAATTTGCCAACTTTTTTGTTTGTTTTCTAGTTCAACGCAACTGCTGCCCCCAGAGCTGGAGCTAGATGAACCTGGCCTGTACCTGCCGCAAAGTAGTGCTGGTATGAAGCTACAGCTTTCTTCTTAACTGTTGATGACTATGATTAGATAACCTAGTGCAGGATGTATATAATTTAGAAAACATTCTTTGCAGGATTTTCACATGGCTCCATGAATTCTACCAGTGTGGAGAGTGAAACTGGTTTGGGTACAAATGCTGGAATACGAGCTGCTATAAGCCCATTTTTGGAAAGTTCATCACGTCATGGAATCTCTTGTAGTGTACCCAGTGGCTTACCATCTAGTTTTAGAGCTGAGTCAGCTGGCAGTCAACCAAGTCTTTCAGAGTCTGGCAATTCCGTCAACCAGATTAAATATGATTCACATGGCCTACCAACTCTTCACCCTCATTCGTTTCCAGAATATAGTGACGGTTTAGCCACTGGTGCTCCTTGCAATTCTAACAATAACATGCCTTCTAGTGTTAGTTCCCTGCCATCAGAAAGAGTTGAGAATGCTCACTTGGGCAGAATAAGCTCAAGTATTGAAATGGGTAATGGTACGTATGTTTATCAGTCATTGTGATCTGTGTGACTTTCAGTTGTTGAACATCATATCTATATATTTAAGTCGTTGAACATCAATTCTATGCATTTGAAGTATTCCGCACTTGTTCTAGTGATTCACTCAGTTTTGAATATGTTATCCGTATACCGTGTTCTGCATTTTGCTCACTTTTACACCATTGGACGTTTCAAAATTTTGGAGTACAAACTTGGTAGAGCCAATGTCAAAATTGCCTCTTTTGAATGATGGACACGTGGGATTTCTTGCATCTTATTGCCTCTGTTTCATGTACACGAGGGATTTCTTGCAGCTTATTGCCTTTGTTCCATGTACACGAGGGATCAAATGACATCTAAGACTAAGAGTATAGGTTCTCGTTCTGTATGTATATACTGCATTCTGTCAAATTTCAGTGAAGCTAGATGTATAAAAACTAGTGTAAAGCAGCAACACTACCACCACTCAGTGCAATTCTAGAAGTCAAGTTGTATGCTCAACCTTGCCCTCACTGATGAAAACTGGTAGAAAAGCGTCTCTGAAAGACCCATGAAAAGGCATTTTTGGAAAATGTAATCCATTTACAGAGCTAAACAACATAAGAGTGGAATGGATAGTTGTTTGTTGGGCAGGAGGAATGTTTAGTCTTTTGTTTATTTAAATCTATCTCCTGACTTGTTTCCTCTCATCAGGTTTTGGTTCACCTGGAAATGCCAGCGGCCCTCTTGGTGGGCACCCTTACATGTGGAGTAATCCAAAACAGCCTCACCCAGCTTTCATGTGGCCAAATTCACCTTCCTTTGCTAATGGGATTTGTACTCCTCAGCCCCAACACAGGCTCCATGGGCTTGCGAGATCACCCTCTCACATGTTGAACTCAGTGTTACCTATGAACGGTCCTCATGTGGGATCAGCGCCAGCTGTTAATCCTTCTCTTTGGGATAGGCAAAATTCTTATCCAGGGGGGTCCCCTGAAGCTTCTGGCTTCCACCAGGGTCCTCTAGGGGGTATGAGACTTTCTGGTAGCCATCTGCATCATATGGATTTTGTTTCCCATAACATGTTTCCGCATGTTGGTGGAAACTGTGCTGACCTACCGATCTCTTCTAGAAATGTTGGCGTGCATTCCCCACATCAGAGATGTATGATGTATCCTATTAGGGGCCCGATGAATATGGCAGGTTCATTTGAGCCTCCCAGCGAACGTGCTAGAAGTCGTAGGAATGAAAGCAGTTCCACTCAAGCTGACAACAAGAAGCAGTATGAACTTGATGTTGACCGCATTATGCGAGGAGATGACAACCGGACAACCCTAATGATAAAGAACATTCCTAACAAGTATGTTTCTATTCCTTTTTCTTATGTCTGCAGATTTGAAATTTCAGATTTCAAATATTCTCTATTCCCCATCATGTGAGAGAGTCATCATATCAACATCATCTTATAATCTTATGCATCTGGTGTTTGCAGGTATACTTCCAAGATGCTTATGGCTGCCATTGATGAACGCCATCGGGGAACTTATGATTTCATTTATTTGCCAATCGATTTCAAGGCAAGTGTTTTTTATGTCTATGGACCTGTCATGTTGTATGGATAGGACCTGAAATGTTGCTCTGCTTGTATCACTTTGTTTAAAATCTGTTATGCCAGCTAAACTAATTATTTTGGAAGGAGATCATGCTTATATATTTACCCTCATGTTGTGCAGAACAAATGCAATGTTGGTTATGCCTTCATCAACGTGATTGATCCCAGCCATATTGTCCCATTCTCTGAGGTTTGTTCCCTTGTCAACTGCGGACATGTGAACTCTACTTGTTATTTTCTCATCATTTGTTAAATTGTGCTCTTACAAGCAACATACCTCTGAATGGAAAAAAACTTTGGCAGACCTTCAATGGCAAGAAATGGGAGAAGTTCAACAGTGAAAAGGTTGCGTCACTTGCTTATGCTCGCATACAGGGGAAAGCAGCTCTTATTGCTCATTTTCAAAAATCTAGCTTGATGAATGAGGACAAACGATGCCGACCTATCCTTTTCCATAGCGATGGGTCCAATGCAGGTGATGAGGTATACGTTCTGAGTACGATATCTTACTCTTTGGACTTAGCTTTTTGAATATCATTTTGGGTGCTATTTGGTGTAAATGGGGAAAGGAACAAATCCCTTCTGCATCTTACTCTTGAACTTATTTTAGCTTTTTTGCAAAAGATACACTTTTGGTGATGTTGTTTGATTTGGTGTAAGCTGGGATATGGCTTACATTACGAGTCAGTTTATCGTTGTAACAACAACCACCCAGTGTATCCCGCCGAGGGCGGGGTCTGGAGAGGTCTAGATGTACGCAACCTTACCCCTGAGGCCCTAATTAGTCACCTAGCAGAGAGGCGGTTTCCGATAGACCCACAAAAAAAAGTTTGTTCTTTTTTTCAAAAACATCTAAAACGTTTGGAAGTATTTTGAAAGAAGCATGAGTACAATACGAATAGAGAATGAATGTCAAGTGCGTGAAAGGTGGCATGCGTAATAAGTTAGCACATAAAAGAATTGCGAAGGAAATATATAAAAACATAAGATATTAAAGTGCACCACCTAAGGTAAAAATCTATAAATATGAACCTAGATGGAATAGTACAGTACACATACAAGCGAGAAGATACAAAAACAAATAATCAAGTTGATAAATCAAAACGTTGATGCGACTGGGTAATGAAATGAAAGTCTAAAGCAAGGAGAACAAGGAGCAAAATAACTAAACCCCCCACTATCTAGAGTCCTCTACACGTATCCTATCCCGCCACAGTTTCCTATTAAGGGTCGTGTCCTTGGTAAGCTCTAGAAGGGTCATATCATACCTGATCACCTCCCCCCAAGTCTTCTTCGGTCACCCTCTTCTCCTTTTGCAATCCCTTACGGGGTGTTTGTTTAGTGGGAATAGGAGGTGGGGATAGGAATTAGAAAATTAAGATTGTAAAATCTCATGTTTGGTGTTAGGGATAGGGAATAGAGAAGGAGTAGGGAACTAGGGATGGGGATAAAAAGACCTCTTATTCCACGTTTTTAATCCCATAGGAGGGGCTGGTAATTGGAGGTGGGATAAGGATTTTAATAGTCAAATTATTATCATGCCCATTAAAAATGACTGCAGATTTTGTCGCCTCTTTTATTTAGGGCATTTTGATAAACCAACTTTACAATCCCCAATCTATTCTTTAATCTAATACCCACATAACAAACACGGTAGTGGAATTAACTATACAAATTTCCTATCCCCTCAACCCAAATCCCATTCCCATTCCCATAGTTTCATAATCCCATTGCCACTTCCCAAACGCCCCCTTAGTAAAATCCTCTGACACCTCCTCACTGGGGCATCCAGATGTCTTCTCATAACATGTCCAAACCACCGGAGCATTGACTCTCTCATCTTACTCTCAATTTCAGTCATCCCCGCTTTAACTCGTATTACCTCATTCTAGATCTTATCTTTCCTTGTAAAGTTGCACACCCAACGAAGCATCCTCATCTCTGCCACCTTCATCTTTAGCTTGTTTGACAGGCTAACACTCAGCCCCACATAGCATGGCCGGCCTAACAGTTGAAAGAACTTACCTTGTTTGACAGGCTAACACTCAGCCCCACATAGCATGGCCGGCCTAACAGTTGAAAGAACTTACCTTTCAACTTGAGTGGTACTTTTCTATCACATAGAACTCTTGCGGCACTTCTCCACTTCAACCATCCCACTTTGATACGGTGGGTTACGTCTTCATCAACCTCCCCGTTACTCTGCATAACCAATCCCAAGTATTTGAAACACTCTCTCCTCGGTATAGCATTCGTACCCATCTTAATCTCCAAATTGCTAGCCACCATGTCCCTTGTGAAATTGCATGCCAAGTACTCAGTCTTCGTCCTGCTCAATCTAAAGCCCTTTGACTCTTAACGTTTCCCGCCAAAGTTCTAAATTGTAAACGTTTACCATTGTGAGCCATGATTATTTGAATTGATTGTGAGTGGAGGTTTTTATGCTGACTATGCGTTTTGAGTTGGTAAAACTATACATCGGATACAACATATGACTAAAAATGGAATCATTTTATTGAGCATCCTAACTATTCCAAATTACTACGATGAAAACAATACAACGACTAATATTGCAACAATATATGAAAGAATGAAATGAGTAACATCAATAGTGCCTACCAAAATCTTGGCTACACTTAGGAGGAGCCAACTTGGCTACACCCATAATGAAGTAGTGATTGTTCAAGAATGGAGTACTGCGTTATGTATAATGAATTCTACTTCATGTTGAAAAATTTAAAAATTTTAAAAAATAAAATATAAAAATTAATGTGAGAGGGTGTAGCCAAGTTGACTATCTATACATAGGTATAGTGAAGAACCATTGTACTGCGTCAACGCCTTTAAAGAGTCTCCCGCCAACCGGGGTAGGGGGGTTTCAGGTGTACACAACCTTACTCTGAAGGAAGATGTTCAAATAGTTTGATGAGCCATTTTGATTTAGTCCATTATATTTGTAAGCTAAAGAGTAATCGTTTGGCTCCACTAGGAAAATGGATACAGTGAAATGGGTAGCATATAGGACAGTATATTATCATTGACCAAGCAGTGGGTGGTTCTGGCACTCTGCATCGTCTCTGATTCTTTATGACATCTTACTGCAGGTACCTTTTCCAATGGGAGTTCATATTCGATCCAGAACAAGCAGATGTAGATCCAGCAGCAATGAGGATAACCATCAAGATAGCCCCACAGATTTGATGAACAAAGAGGAATTTTCTAATGGCGACTCATCTTCAAGTTCCGGAAAGGAATCAGACTGAGCAAGGCTGCCCCTGTAGGGGCACTAACTTGGATACCTGGAGTAGTTGCATCTGGAAAATGCTTCTAGAAAGATAGAAAACAAAGGGAAAAAGGAAAAAAGAAAAGGAAAGGAGCGGAGCGAGGGCCATGGCTGAAGGTGATATTCTGTTAGCTTGTGGAGCCTCCGGGTGGGTAGAAAAGGGAAGTTTAACTGAGAGAATTTCCTGTTCTCTCGGGTGTATTGTGTATATGACTTAAGGTGAAGGTTAAGTAAATGGAGCAACTGACTGGAGCTTCAAAATTTTGAATGGTGCTGAGTCGTGTTAATTAATACATACTGTATACATAAAATTGTATAGGTGTATCTAATTCGGTAAAGAGAGCTGTTACTGCAGCTGGGGGGAGGCTTCCTGGAAAATTTTAACTTTTTTTACCTCATTGTCCTGTTTGTAACATACTTCTCATGGAGCTTCCTGCTGGTAGTCGGGTCCCAGAGAAAGAGTTGTAATTTTTTAAAATTTTGAAGTATGAACTCCTCACTTCTTGTGATTAGTTAATGCTTTTTTATATGTATTTTTACTTTTTTTTGCAAATATTGTATTAAGATATGTGCTTGCACATCCTGTTCTATATGGAACTCAAGCATCAGATGAGAGTTTTAATCAAACCAGCCAAACTCGGAGCTACTGTGACCAATAGTGACACCTCAAAATCATAAATGTATTACAGCTCAACTTAAGATGGGGGGATTATTGAGAGAGCACCCACACTTCCAATATTGAGGTTAGTGGGTTAAAATTCAATATTTGTTTTTTCATTCTTATTGGCTTTTCCTTTTCCATTTTGAATAATTCCCACAAAAAGAGTTAAATTACAAAGTATTATCGGGATTAGGACGTAGGCTCGGGATTTCACGAGTCTCGTTTTTTTATAAAGTTAGGTAGTTGAAGATTAAGGTCATGTTCTTTTCGTCGTTTCTATGCTGCATTCCATTCCGTTCTATACTACACCGCAATTTCCGTTCCGTTCCGCTTATTATTCCGTTCCGTACCATACAAGTTATATTTATTATTCCATTCCGTTCCGTTCCGCACCGCGCTGTAATTTCCGTTCCGTTCCGCTCCGTTCCTCACCGTCCCGCATCATTTCGTTGAATAGAACATGCCTAAAAACAAGTTTATAAGGTAATTAGCATAGTTTCCGATAATAAATTCTTTTTCTAAAGAAAATAGAATTCCATTATTTATCATACGACATTAACATAAAAAAAAAAGAAGAAAATAAATAAATAAATCATACGACATTTGTAATCAGCATCAAATTCAACAGAATAATAAAAGGGTAAAAGCAGCTAATAAACAGGCCCTTAGCTTGCTACTAGTAGACCAATACGTTTCCTTGTCATTCCCCGTCCCTACTCCCTAGTAGAAGTGCTTGCTACTCGACTCTTGATTCTTGAACGCTGAGATTTTGGAAATCAATCAGTCGATTGGAATTAGAGTTTAAGGAAATTGAAGTAGGATTGGATTTGAAATGGAGAATCAGGAGGAGAATTTGAATTTGGAAGGATCCAATGATTCAAACCCTAACCCTAACCCTAACCCTAATCCTAAGCCGGCAGACGACTGGAAGAATTATAGGGACGATGATATCATGCATCAACACTCGGCTATTCGCGCCGAACAGGCCCACAATATCCCTTTTGTTGGCGACAAGGTTAGCTTACCAATTTCCTTTCTCTACTCATCATTTCTATGTGTTTTTTTTGATGCTTTAATTATGTTTTCCCTGGTTTGCAATTTTCTGGTTTGTGCTTGCTTAGTAACTTTTTTATGCTTTAAATCAGAAATACTGTCTAAGAGTAGCCAATTTCACCGTATTACAAACACTACTAGATTTACACTTGATCTTACTGTTGATCATCTTTTCTCTGGCGTGCAACAACTTATGCCGGTTGTTCAATGAAAGATTGATTTGTGGATAGAATACCATAGATATCAAATTAGCATCCTAAATGGGGGAATTAAAGGCAAAATTTGTTCGATATTGTTCTGTTTGCTTTTGTATTACACTTTGTATCATGTATCAAAGCCATACTCTTAGTACACCACTAGGCCTTTCTGACCAGCTAAGTTAAATCTCTACACCTAAGCCAAAGGTTCTTGATAAAAGTATAGGATTTGTATGGGTTAACGTAAGCCAAACCAACACAAAACAATCCAAGCCTTTTCAGGTTTTACAACACTGTGAAATGATGGGGTTTACCAAAAAGAGAACTAGAAGTGGTGAATGATAGGGAAAAGAAGGTTGCTTATGAGTGGTTTCTTATCGCTTCGACACTCCTTGCCCCAGCCAACAGCCCATGCCAAGGCATATGACATCCCGCTTGCCTTTTCTAACTCTTAATTTGGGGGAAAAGGTGTTGGGAAGAGATAAAAGTAGGGACCGGGGGTCAGGGAAGAGAAAGGATCAGAGATAAGCTAGAGTTCAGGTTTTCAAACTCAAATAATAAGGCTTTTATTATGTAGCAACTCTTGACTCAGGCATGTCACTCAGTTATCTGTATGTTGTGATATTCTCTTTCTTCGAATACTATCTTGTGATTCTTGTCCCTCTTTTTGTACTTTCATGTGTGCATGTCTGGCATATCAGTTGGTGTTTTTCGGGTTGGGCTCTCCCGTACATGGTTATATATGGTGTGTTTACCAATGAAGAATTCTGTTTGGTGCTTATGGTAGAGGGGAATGCTCGGGTGTTTCATTGGTCTTTTCTCTCCCCATAGCTCATTTGGGATAGAGTTACTTATTTAGCATCCCTATGGTCCCAGGGCGGTTAGGGCTTTTAGGAGTTATACGATTTCTGATATTTGAAGGAATCAATTTATAGCTGTTCCCCTTGTGGATGATATCTTGTCCTCTGATGCTGTTACATTCTTTTTTGTATTTATTAGTTTACATTTTCTTCTTCTCTTAAAAGTATTTATGACCATCTTTCCAGTCTTTTTGGTTTGCCTGTGAGAGTGAAGTGTATCTATACTATGCAGGAACCTCTCTTTGCATTGGCTGCAGAGTATCAATCGGGCAGTTCTATCTTGCTTGAAAAGATAAAGGTATTTGTTCTGCCTTGTAATTGTTTTAAAATTGTAATCTTAGTGCATAATTGTTTTTGTTGATCTGTTGAGCAGCTTCTTGGCGAGCAATACTCTGCAATTAGGCGAACACGAGGAGATGGAAATTGCTTTTTTCGAAGTTTTATGTTTTCATATTTGGTAGGATCCGATGGTTTTTTAAATTGATAAATCTGTATATATACATTTATGATCTGTTCTTTTCTCTCTATCGTTTTCATGATAATTGCAATTGTTTAGGAGCACATTCTAGAAACTCAAGACAGAGCTGAGGTTGACCGTGTGAAGGCCAATGTTGAAGAATGTCGGAAGACACTCCAGAGCCTTGGTTATGCTGACTTTACGTTTGAAGATTTTTTTGGGGTAAACTTTTTTGTTTGTTAAAGATTTTGTTGATCTCTTCACGCATTATGCTTTGCTTTTTTTTGGTTAGCCCATGAACTTAGTTTTCACTTTCTGCTCCAAGTCACAAGATAAGATAGGGTAAAAAACAGAAACTTGTGCGTCATGAAAGCTGCCTTTTTAATTGGCTTGTATGCTACACCCTTCTCTTTCAATGTGGAAATTTTCAGTTATTCATTGAGCAGCTGGAAAGTGTTATTCAAGGGGCCGATACTTCAATGAGGTCTCTTGCCACCAAACTTATGCCTTCTGTTATCTTATTTCTCAGAGTATCTTTCAGATAACCTTATGATAGTGATTGTAGTATGCATCATCTCATTTTGGCCCTTTCTTGGTATCAGTCATGAAGAGCTTGTAGAGAAGAGTCGGGATCAATCAATATCCGATTACGGTGGGTCATTTTACCATATTGGCATCGTGATTTTCTGTCCTCAATATTACCATTGACGTATTTGTTGTGTAGTTGTAATGTTCTTTAGATTCGTCACGTCTGGGGAGATACGAAAACGTTCGGAGTTCTTTGAGCCATTCATAGTGGGATTGACACATGCAACGGTAGATCAGGTTTGTTTGGGTTTTGGACGCTGGATTATTACATTTAGCAAATTTTCTGCCTTGTGTGCTGTATTGGTGTGTTTGTTGCACATTTATTCCTAGCATTGCTTTCATTGTAGAGCCATTCTTTTGACTTTTTAATGGCACATATTTTTGAAGATCTTTCTCGAAAATTTTAATTTTGGTTAGGAAATTAAAATGATGTAGAGTTTGAGATACTCAGGCGGTTCTACTTAGAAAGTGGACATTGTCTTTGGTTGTCAAGACAGAAGGTCAGATATGTTTTTTTGGCTCAACAACGAAGTTGATCAACGCGAGGTAGGATTATTGGTCTTTTGGAAGATATTATGTAGGATGGTTTTATACAAGTCATGGCTTGGGCTTACCTGAACAAAAAAGAACTAAGAGAAGCCTTTCCCTAGTTTGTGAGATCGTGTTAGGGGCTGAAAAATTACTTGTATGATTTACTTTGCAAGTCTGTATTACTAGCAGTTCACTCCCTTGCAAAAGGCATCTTAGGAGGAGGCGATAGATTTTCGATTTTAAACATGGCATCTGGAGTAATTCTTCTTCACTAAAATTCGGAACATAGGCTCCTTTTGATTCACCTGGAAAAAACTAAACTGAAAAGAAATGAACTGAACTGAATTGATTTCTTTTAATTGGACCGTTAATCATTTAAAAGTTGTCCAAACATATTCAATATTGGACTCATTTGAAAGTATGCTTTGAGATATTTCTGATGACATAGTCATCATCATTAATTTATTTTGGGTTAAAAAGTTCTCTGAGTGAACCGAAATACTCCTAATATTTACTTTTCTATTTGTGAAAAAAAATGTGAAAAAGAAAAAGAAAATTAAGACAATCTTTTTTTTTTTTGAGGGAAAATTAAGACAATCTTAATATTTGTAATTGTGGTTGAAATAACAAATTTTGGTCTAGGATCAATTTTACTGTATTCTTAGTTTCTCACTGCATAAATGAGCTTCCTATTTTCAGTTAGCCTTGGGCTTGTGATGGACAATGGTTTATAGACTGCTTTGTTTTGTCAAGCGAAGTATTTTATCTACTCCATTATGTCTCTATTAGCTTGGGGTAATTGAGGGAACTCTCTAATCCCCTTTCAAATTCTCAAGCGTGCATTCTTTACATATTTCTAACCTTTTGCCACATCTAACAGTACCCTAGCATTTGTTCATAAATGATAAATGCTACATTCATGTTAAAGAAACGCAGCATTTTGCAACTCTACCTGTGTAGGATGTTCTGTTTCTTCAGGAATAATTCTCTCTCCCATGCAAGACATGTTATTTTTCTTACCTGTTGCCCCATCTTACGGTACTACCCTAGCACCGCTTGCTAACTGCTTCATTTCATGTTAAAGATGCAGCATTGCAACTATATCTCTGTACTTCCAGGCGGATCTCTGTTTCTTCAGGCATAGACATGCAAGCCTTTTTATTTTGTTATTTATTTATTACATGTAGTTCTGCAAATCATCCGTGGAGCCTATGGGTGAAGAAAGCGATCACGTTCATATTATCGCTCTATCAGATACATTGGGCGTGCCGATTCGTGTGGTATACCTGGATCGTAGCTCATGTGAGACTGGTGGAGTTAGTGTAAATCATCATGACTTCATACCTGTTGCTGGGTCGGATGCCGCTGGGGATGATATATCTGAGCCCTATATAACCCTGCTGTATCGTCCAGGTCATTATGATATACTTTATCCAAAAAAAGGCAGCACCAATGCTCCACAAGTGCTGTTGGGAGAAAGGTAAAATTCTTTGATAAGGAAACAGGGGTGGTGCAGTAGATGGGAGTTTTGGGGCACTCTTTTCTTATCACAACTCACAAGATGTCTATTGTCTAACGTTCAATTGCATTGAGTCTGGGGATATGTTGAACAGCCCACAAAGTTAGGGCTCCAATCATTTAGTTTATACTGTATGATCTACCTTGTGCTCCTTGGTAGGAGGATGATGCATTGCCTAGAGGAAGTAAATTTGTATAATCTGATTATGGAATCAGAATGGAAACTGAAATTTTGGTACGAATCAATTTGCCGCTTCCTCTTATTTGCTTTCAGTTGTAATGCATAGTCAGGTGATTGGTTGCTCCTAATTCCTAATCCCCTCCATCCTCTTTGAATATTTGTGAATCAACTGATGTCCGGTTTTAAGGGGGCTACAAGATTCACTACCCAGTTGGTTTTGAAATACTTATGATGGACTAAATCAAAATGACTCGCCGTAATACGGGGGCTACCTAGCGACATTGTAGTTACAAGTAAAGGTGGCCACTGGGCCGGGCTTGGCCCACGCCCATATGAACAGCGATTGGAGTGGGGCAAACTAGTGCTTGGAGAGCAGAGGCACAGGCCAAGTACTGCTACAGCCCATGATCTAGTAGTGCGGGCTTGGTTTGTGGGAAAAAAAGCCCGTCTCAACTTCCCTCGCTTTTTTCTCTATCTGCAACTCCCCACTCCATTATCTCTCCTTTCTTCTCCCAAAATACATTCCCGACAATGGCAGCAAGTATGAAGATCTCACGGAAGAGCGAGAAAAATAAGCGGCAACAATTGCGGATGGACCACAGGCCAAACCTGGGTTAGGCACTGCTAGGCTCGTCTGCTTGACCCGACCATGCGGTTCAATGCCGAGGTAAATGGAGGCACTGCCCACGATAAAGCCCGGCCTATCCCCGGACTAGACTGGCCTGTGACAACCTCTAGTTACAAGTTTCACACTGATTTTTAAAAGGTTGGGGGGGGGGGGAGCTTGATAGTTGGTACTTGGTAGTAATATGGTAGGTTAGGCAGCACGTGATTTTGTGAAGTGAAAGAGTCCGCGCTGCATAGCCTAGCCTAGCCTAGCCTATGTGAATGTGATATAGATATAGTACTGTATTGGGTCGTCGTACATGAGATGATGAAATTAATCATAACGACAGTTTCACGCACATGAGGACGAGGGAGTGATAAAAAGTTAGTGAGATATTCTCACTCTAGTGAATTAGTGATACACCATTATATATTACTTCTAGGATTTTAGAGATGCATGCGCCCGGCCCCTTTGTCTTCTATCGCCAATTTCGCGACTGGATGCATGCATCAGGCAAGCCTATCTAATTACATAAAACAAACATATATTGCATTTCTATTAAAGATATGTAGGGTGTGCTCACAAGTCATAACTCATAACTCGTTGAATGCTTTTATTGTTTTAAGACCTATCTTTTCTTTCCCATGCTACTTTTCAAATCTGTTCTGTTTTGTTTTAGAATATATGTTCTCTCTCCCATGTTACTATTTAATTCAGTCTAATCAAGTTTAAATAAATTCGATGGGAAATAAGCTCTAATAATTATACCCTAAAAGCTTCAACTTCTTCCTAAATTATCTAGTAATTTCAGTAAAAAGAAGTTTAATCGTTCAGCAAACTTTAATTCAATTTGATAAGATGAAGTACGATTTTACTCTTTCAATCTTTTTGTGGATCTAGTTGAAAGAAGTGTTGCTAAGTAAATTTCAGTTTAGTCCAAATTTGTGAAAATAAGTTAAGGTGAAGAGAACAAACCTTTTGTATATTGTGAGTACGTAGTTGTTACTAATGTGTAGTTAACACAAATTTCTATAAGACGGTGTTTTCGTAATTTTTGGTGAGACCGGGGTCACTTTTCAATGAAATATGGGTCACTTACAGTGACCCTATATTTATAAGTAGTGAACCTATTTTTCTGTGAGTTGGTCTCATATAAGACTTATTGTTAGTAGTGACTTTTTTAATTTATTATTTTATTTTTATTGTTGGCCAAAGCCCTTCAAACTGAGAAGGATCAGAATCAAACTCTTATAATAGAGGCGGAGAGGGAGTACAACTGGAGTGGGATGATCTAGAAGCGTCACATAAACTCAAGGAAGCTCAAAACCCTTTTGCCCACCCACACTATATAAAGAACAAACGCCCAAAAGGCACAACTCGCAAGGCTGTAACCCTATTTCATTTCCCCCTATTATATATATACATAATACATGAAGCAGAAGTCAAAGAAGCTAGCTAGCTAATAAATAGCAGAGATGTACAACTCATGAATCTCCATGTATGTATGTAGTTACTTAATTGTACTGATCCGATGAATTAAGATCAATTGACTGAGCGAGCAGCTTTAGCTAGCATACGGAAATCAAATCACCAAGCAAGCAAGTGTAATTGAGCTGTTGATTATCGGGAATACGGTGGATTCAGAAATTATAGGGAATAATGGGAAAACACCAATTTCTCCGGAAGCATCGGAGGAGAAAGAAGTTGCGGATCATGATGGGAAGCACGAGCACGAACACGAGCACAATTATTGCTCCAAAGACGTGACGACCATGGTTTTGTTGGGGTCCAGCTCTAATTTAATTGTTATTTATTAGCTAAATATTTATTTTCAGCAAAAAGAAAAAAGAAAAAAAAAGGAAACAAAATTGATGATTTGAGACATTGAGTTACTGGTGGTTTCGGTTAGTCTTATTTGTTATAAGGTATAGGCATGCTATATGGGCCATGGTATGTTGTGTTGACTTGAGCCCACATGGGCATATTAAGTTTAGCTTCTATAGGAAGCTGGAACACCAGTTAACAAAAGGAACAAAAAAAGGCAAGAAAAGGGTTGTCTTCTTTTGGTGAAAGACCCACGACAGAAGACAGAGAAAAGAAAAGGAGAGCAAAGACACACAGACAGAGAAAGTGAGAGAGAGAGCAAAGTGAAGGTGCTCAACTCAGATCTCTAGCGACACGGGGCAGATGACAAGTTGTGGAATTCAACTCTAGGTCGTGGTCCGGTCTAGTAAGGTGTGTAGTGCTCAATTGGTGGGTTCTTCAACAAAGGTATTTTTTCTAGGGTTTGTTTATTTGGGAGTAAAATTGATAAAGTGTATCAATTTGTACTCGTTTTCTAGAAATTGGTGAATTACCTATTGTTGATTGTTGTTAGTTTCAAGTCTAGTTTCTTGAGACGTTGGCTTTGACGTTGTAGTCACTATTTGAGATTATTAGTGGATTAATCGTCGGTTTGGTCCGTGGTTTTTACCCGTTTGGGGTTTTCCACGTTAAATCTTGTGTTGGTTACTTTGTTGCTATTTTCTGGTTGTGTGTGTGTGTGATTATTGGCTTGGTGAATTTGGTTGAATATTGTTGTCGATCCCAACAACTGGTATCAGAGCATAGGTTGTACCATAGATATGGAAACCGTTGGTAGTGTGGGTAATTCTATGGTGAAATTAACTTCAACCAATTATTCGATTTGGAGACCAATAATGGAGGATTTCTTGTACTGTAGAGATTTATATGAGCCAATTGAGGTGGACAAGAGTAAGGAGGGAACGGTCCCTACTAAACCAGAAAAAATGAGTGATAAAGATTGGGAAAAATTGAAGAGGAAAACGTTGGGTACTATTAGGCAGTGGGTTGATATTAGTATTTTCAACCATGTATCTCAGGAGAGTGACCCGTATGCTTTGTGGCAAAAATTGGAGGGTCTTTATGAGAGGAAAACAGCCCATAATAAAGCCTATTTGATTAAAAGACTTGTGAACGTGACGTTGAAAGGAGGGAAGTCTGTGTCAGAACACTTGAGTGATTTCCAGAATATTGTTAATAAGTTAACTTCTATGAAGATTGTGCTTGATGATGAGTTGCAGGCACTATTTCTTTTGAGTTCCGTTCCAGACAGTTGGGAAACATTGGTGGTGTCCCTTAGTAATTCAGCTCCTGGTGGTGTGTTGTCTTTGGATGTGGTCAAAGATAGCATGTTCAATGAAGAGATGAGAAGAAAGGAGATGGGTACAGATAATTCACAGGCTCTTGTTATGCAGAAAATGGGTAGAAGTGATAATAGAGGTACCGGGGACGCAGCAAGTCTAGGGCTAGGTACGAGTCGGGTGAGTTCAAGGAGACCCGAAAGTGCTGGTTTTGTCAGAGACCTGGTCATATTCAGAAGGATTGTCGGTATTGGAAGGAAGCACAAGAGAAGATGAGGGGAGAAAAGGAGGTGGATGACAAGAACACCTCAGTTGTGGTGGAAGGTTCAGATGATGAATCGTTGGTCACTATGATTTGTGCGACCACTGATGGTGCACATGTTAGTGACTCTGATATTGAGTGGGTTGTTGATACGGGGACATCGTATCATAGTGTTCCAAAGAGGGAGTTACTTCAACTACAAAGCGGGTGACTTTGGTAGTGCGAAGATGGCAAGTAAGAGTATCGCTAGTATAGTTGGTATTGGTGACATTGAGGTTGTGACTAGTATTGGGTACAAGTTGACTTTGAAAAATGTTCATCATGTTCCTGAGTTGGACCAAAATTTGTTGTCTGCTAGGGTACTAGATAAGGAAGGGTACCGATACAGTTTTGCCAATGGTAAGTGAAAGATGAGCAAGGAGCAAAGTTGATTGCTAGAGGAAGATTGAATGGCACCTTGTACAAGACACACTTGAAAGGGTATGGTAATAGTTGTCATCGGAGATTGGAACACAAGAGTGAGAAGAGATTGAAGTTCTCACATGAGGTTGTAGCGTATGATGAGAAGGGGGAGCGGTCTACTTCCCGGATGTCACGTAGAGAGCAAAATGATAAGGGTGTTGCTAGTACGGGGGAGCTAGAGAGTCCCTATGAAGTGTAAAGAAGCAATGTTGGGGAGTGTGCTGAAAATGTGAGTGAGTTGGTTGCCTACGGTGGTGGTAGTATCACCAGGATGGTCGCTAGATAATTGAAGAAGCGACGTATCTTCTCCTAATTGAGCTGGAGGGGAAGATTGTTGGGGTCCAGCTCCAATTTAATTGTTATTTATTAGCTAAATATTTATTTTCAGCAAAAAGAAAAAAGAAAAAAAAAGGAAACAAAATTGATGATTTGAGACATTGAGTTACTGGTGGTTTCGGTTAGTCTTATTTGTTATAAGGTATATGCATGCTATATGGGCCATGGTATGTTGTGTTGACTTGAGCCCACATGGGCATATTAAGTTTAGCTTCTATAGGAAGCTGGAACACCAGTTAACGAAGGGAACAAAAAAAGGGCAAGAAAAGGGTTGTCTTCTTTTGGTGAAAGACTCACGACAGAAGACAAAGAAAAGAAAAGGAGAGCAAAGACACACAGACAGAGAAAGTGAGAGAGAGAGAGAGAGAGAGCAAAGTGAAGGTGCTCAACTCAGATCTCTAGTGACACGGGGGAGACGACAAGTTGTGGAATTCAACTCTGGGTCGTGGTCCGGTCTAGTAAGGTGTGTAGTGCTCAATTGGTGGGTTCTTCAACAAAGGTATTTTTTTTAGGGTTTGTTTATTTGGGAGTAAAATTGATAAAGTGTATCAATTTGTACTCGTTTCCTAGAAATTGGTGAATTACCTATTGTTGATTGTTGTTAGTTTCAAGTCTAGTTTCTTGAGACGTTGGCTTTGACGTTGTAGTCACTATTTGAGATTATTAGTGGATTAATCGTCGGTTTGGCCCGTGGTTTTTACCCGTTTGGGGTTTTCCACGTTAAATCTTGTGTTGGTTACTTTGTTGCTATTTTCTGGTTGTGTGTGTGTGATTATTGGCTTGGTGAATTTGGTTGAATATTGTTGTCGATCCCAACAGGTTTCAGCCCTTACTCATCATCAGGTTATTGGATCTGATCATTATTATCATCATCGTCAGCACCATGACGACTATGATGATGATGTGCCTACTGATGCATCTGCTAACATCGCACAAGCAGGTCATAATAATAATCCTCAGCTCCAGGTGCAAGACCACCAAGGTACATTTGATTTGATTAATTTTGATGTAGGTATGTATTACATACTCTACTTGACAAGTAGAGTCATATATATATATGCATGTGCTTCTTGTTTCAATAACATGATACATTATACAGCACATATATATGACAATTGCCATATATGGCATCATGGCATGACCTATATATATTTCTGTGAATAGCTTGAGCAGCCAGTATAGTTCAGTTCCATGGGAGTATTATTTAGCAGATTCAGTTCACGCCTAACGGACGTGTGTAAAACACCCAAGTGGTTTGGTAAGACAATGTTATGGGTTCGAATCCTCATTTCTCCATGTCTTGTGTCTGCTAGCTTATAGGAACTATTCTAGCCTCTTGTTGGTGCTATGTTGACGGGGACAGTGCTTGCGCTGGTTGTTCAGCTAGTCTAATATGTTCGCTATTGAACACGAGAGTCCGAACATGATATAGCAGGGGATGCTTCGGTCGCTATTCACTTACATCCTCTTTTTGACGAATATGTGTAAAACAACTAAAAAGATGTAGGGATCGGAGAGTTAATTATGAAAAGCTGCTAATTTAATTTAATTTGCTCATACTTTCCGTAAGGGACTCTCTTTCCGCATTTATTTATAAAGTCATGTCGATCAATTGCAAATGTATTGCCTCCCTGCCTAACTGATATACTCGAACCGTACATGTAATAATGTGTGTGGTATTGTAGAAAGTTAGACAAAATGAAGATATATTCTAATGAGTAATTAAGAGCATTCTTTTCATCCAAAACTAAGCTTACGCAGCTTAGGTTAGCTTAGGTTATTAGCAAGTCCCTATCATAATATGCCCATTGATCTCCTCATCTTGACGGTTTACAATTAGTGGTCCGCTGGGTCCGGGAATATATTTTTCCTACAAACGGAAAATGGAAAAATCGTTTCCCCCTTTTCTGAATTGAAAATATTTTTACCTATATTTATAAAAACATTTTTATTCTTATGATAACTAAACAATGGAAAAATGGGAAAACAGTTATCCTACCTCAACTAAACAAAGCCCCAAAGTGTCCATGTGTGTCCAGCCCAAAATATGTGTAGCTATTTGGAACTCCCTTTACTCTCATTGTTAACTTACGTATTAGTTTAGCAAGTCTCTATGATAATCACCACACACATGACACATAGGTACATACCAATTGATGGATGGATCTCCTCATATTGATATGAATATGTGAATGTGATGAATTGTCAGGAAGCAGGAAAAAGAAGCATTATAGAGGGGTTCGGCAAAGGCCATGGGGGAAATGGGCAGCAGAGATAAGAGACCCAAAGAAAGCAGCACGAGTGTGGCTTGGGACGTTTGAGACGGCTGAGGCAGCAGCCATGGCATACGATGAGGCAGCAGCCATGGCATACGATGAGGCAGCCCTCAAATTCAAAGGCAACAAAGCAAAGCTTAACTTCCCACCCCAAACATTATGTTTGGTTCATAATAATGGTGATCAATACAACGACTATAATATCAGCATCAGCAACAACGAACTCCTCTACATCACCATCACCATCACCATCACCATCACCATCATCTACGCCAATACTCGCTCATCATAATCATTCATGGTCGTCTCACAGTAGCTATCATGATCCCACTTTGATTCCTTCCTCTTCAGGAGCAGCTGATCTACCTTTTTCTGGTAACAATAATAATATGATAATGTATGATCCCCACCTTGTGCAATACGCACAGCTTCTCTCAAGCAGCAACGATGATGCCAACTTGCCATACTTGATGTCAACTCTCTACCGCCCGCTAATTAATCACAATCACAATAATCCTATCATCACTGCTTGTCAATCTTCCACTACTTCAGAGCAGCCAGCATTAGTACTCCCACCACAGCCACCTCGCTCTCAACATATACAATGGGACTTCCACTGCTTTCCTAATTCTACCACCTCCTCTCAAGACCATATTCCTACTTGGCCTAATAACCACCATCCTTAATTCCCCAAATTAAACTAAGCCACACCTATACCTGGTTATTATTACGTTCTATCTACTAGAAATTCTGATTAGTCCTGGGTTGTTTCCCGTCTGCTAGCTGTAACCGTACACGCTCATCTCCAGTGGCGCTATATATATATAATATATATGTACCTATATGAGTTTTGTGTTGTAACCCACTCAACTAAAAATATGTTTAAACCGATGTTGAAGGCACAACTAATGTTATATTCCTTATCATGCCCTCTCACACGAGTGCTCATTCCGTTTTGAAGTATGAATAATGCATAGGCCTCTCATGCCATGTTCTGAAATATTCCATTAAGGGAATGGGGGCTGTCAAATCCTGCCGGTCACTGACTCTAAGACGATATGTTGGAACCAACTAAACAAAAGTTTAAAATAAAATGATAGTTGAAGGCCTAACTAATGTTGTATTCCTTATCAACTTTATTCACTAGTGCTTACTATTTATTCGTAGTGAGCTACAAAATATATATATATATATATATTAAAGTGATTGTCCCACATTCCACACTTATTTCTTTTTTGGCGAAAACACTCCACATTTATAATCTATATATGATCATGACAAGTACTAGTCATGGAAAATACTACAAGTTTAAGGAAGTGTCCAAAATTATTTAGTTGTACATTTGTATTATAAGAGCTTCAAGTTCCTAAATAGAGTGTTTATTTGGTACTCTATTAAGTGAGCTTCCAACTAAATATAATGGATCAATAACTCTTTTATAAAGAGTCTAATAGTTAAGTTATCACTTTATTTTTACTTACAAATATCACGTCTCATACATATATAAAGACGGCGAGTTTTTGTCATGGATTACAACTTTTTTCATTTTTCAGAGGGGATGATGGACTATGACTTTTGAACATTTGCTGACCAGTAAAAACGATAATGGTTGCACCGAAAAACAAAGAAGTAAACAATAATAATGATAAATGGTCCAGGGAAATCTGGATTTCTCACCCGTAAAGCTTATTGTACGTTGCGCATTTTCTGCTTTCGGCGGGTCCACCTGTAATTGTAGTAACCCGCGTCAAGCTTTGCGGCTGATCTTGTCTGTTCCTCCAAGTAGAATAATGATAATAGTTTAATCTCGATATAATTAAACTATGTGAGTATGTGTTATGTTTTACTAATTTGATCTGACAAGTAATTTTATATCATTGAACAATGCAAAGAGATCATCCATGGCTCTAATTGGTTTAGTTAGTGAATTTGAGGGAAAATGTTAAGCTTACACTTAATCTAATACTAGTATACACTAGTGTGTTCTTAGTCTATCTCTCTCCTCTACTCCATACCCACAATACTTTCATGAAATTCAAAGGGACCCATGGGGGGAGAGAGATAGACTCATAGACACAATTGTGTATATTACAATGGTCGTAAAGCAATCTTAATGGCCCAAATTTGAGGCCCCCATCCTTCAGATTCCGCACTATGATGAGTGTCTTGTTTGCGGACTTTATTAGTTTCGCAACTACTAGATTAGTTTATTTAATTTGTAATTTGCTTTTATCTTGGAGTTGCATGCCTTCCTCTTCACAAAAAAAGAAAATTTTGATCTGATAAGTAAGCGAACTCCAGACTAATCTGATCTAATTAAATAGGTATTTTCACTAACCGAGTGAATGATTTTCATTGATCTATAAAAAAATGAAATATATAAAAACACCTACAAATTTTATAAAGAGATAAAAATTTATTCCATTTTATAGTAAAATATATTAGAAATCAAGATCAAAGGAAATGAATAACAATAAAAAAAATCGAGACTAGTTGTAGTCTAAATCGGCGTTCCTGACCTAAAAATAAGTTGTAGTAGTAATTAATATTAGTAGCCACTAGGAATTTAGAGAAGACGGAGGAAAAGCAAATAAATTGTGATACTTAGGTTATCCTGTTATTATTTGGCAGTTTATGGTATTTGTGGAAGAATGGGTGTGAAATAGGGGTGGGCCTGGATGGGAAGAAAAATGTGAACCCAAGAAATGAGCCAGCCCAGATGGAACATGGTGGAGTCCATTGAATTGGAACCACAAGGAAATACTAAGAAGATAAGGCGGACGAACAAAAAAAAAAAAAAAGAAAAGAAATGAAATGAAATGATGAGAGTAGTGGGAGTGGGAGTAGCAGGCAATCCCATGGCGGCTGCTTTGCGTTTGCAATACCATCATAACAAATATCATCATCATCATCATCATCATCATCATCATCATCATCATCATCATCATCATCGACCTCTTCTTCCTTTTACTAAACTTGAATTTGGTTATGGTGGTGGCAGAAAACAATCATCTACTACTACTAGGGTTTTGGAATTCCAGGGAATTGGAAATGGAAATGGAAATGGAAATGGAGGTTATTCGCATTTTCAGAAGCAAAAGGCCATATCAATATCAACATGCTGCCAAGCAATGGACCAATCCCAATCCCAAACTGCCTATCAGGGTGTCTACGGACCCTGGACTATCGACTCCTCAGACATTCGCGAGGTTTCTTTCTCTTTTTCTCTCTCTCACTCTCTCTCTCCTGCTTATATTATGAGTTCATAATGCGAGCGCATCCCCTTTACATTTATTTATTTGTTACTCCTGAATCAATTCAAATGGATATGTAGGTGATTTCATATAGGAGTGGACTTGTTACAGCAGCTGCCTCCTTTGTGGTGGGTGGTTCCACAGCATTTTTGCCTGCGGACTCTTCATTTGTAAGCCAATATCTGGATTTGTTGTTTGTATTCGGAGCTGCTGGTCTCGGCGCCTCCCTCTACTTGATTCACATCTACGTAAGTGAGATCAAGCGCACACTCCAAGCACTCTGGGCCTTGGGTGTTATTGGTTCTTTAGCTACCTACACCACCCTTGCTCGACCAGCCGGTGAAGGCCTCGTACAATACGTTGTTGATAACCCAACTGCTGTCTGGTTTGTTGGTCCTCTTTTCGCTGCTCTCACCGGACTCGTTTTCAAAGAAGGCCTCTGCTATGGCAAGTTAGAAGCCGCCTTACTTACCTTCATTATACCCACTCTTCTCCTTGGCCATCTGGTACTCTTTTACTTTTACTCGTACCATCTTCATTTATTGTCATATTACAAATGTCTGGGCCTTGATGCTAATAATTGTAACAGACTTGTGTAATGGATGATGGAGTTAAATTCACCCTCCTAGCTTTGTGGATGGCCCTCTTCACCATTTTTGCTGCTAGGAAATTCACTCAGCCTATAAAGGTACGTCTTTCTGAGTATCACATTGTTCTTCATCTGAAAATGCTTTCCTTAGCTTGGACAACACAAGTGCACTACTGACATGATAATTTCATTCTATTGTATCTGAAGGATGACATTGGTGATAAGTCTGTGTTCATCTTCAATGCTCTTCCCGAACAGGAGAAGGCAGCTTTGCTTGAGAAGCTTCAACAGGAAAGGTTTTAGTTTGTATCTACATATGTACATACAGACACACCTTCGTGTCGATAACTTGCTCAATTAATGTAAAATGTTTACATTCAACTATTTATCTCATTATGGAACTGGAAGACATGTCAAAGGTTCGCAATGACATACTGGTTGTTAAAGAGTACATAGTAGATATTAGCACATTCTGAAGAATCTGATGTATCATCTGAGCTAACAAGGCATCTGCTTACAGAAAAAAATGGAGAACAGTATATAAGATAAGTATATAACAATGAGAAATTTCCAATTCTGGCCAAAAATATGGTCTGAATTGTCAAAAACCCATACCTCGTTGAAACACCATAACACCAACCTGTTCTTTTTTATCAACTAATACCAACATGTTACTACTGCAATGTCATTAACCAATTTTATTAATCATGTGCCTGTATAATCAAGAATTGTGAACTAAGAGGAAGAGCAGCAAATTTTCTAGTGTTAAGGTAGCACCACGTTAGCAGCACCAGCTGGTAGCCTGCCTTGATTTGTCAGCAGCATAACCGCGGTTTTCCAGTTTGAGTAGGTAACCAAGCCTCCAAGCATCTAAAATTAATTCGTATATATCAACAGATAAGTCATGAAAAAAAGATCCTGCAAGTACAGTTTTGTGCCTATTGCATCTTTCGCCACTAGTGACATACTGTCAACCTGAGTCACAATTCACCAGAGTAGAATACAGAGGAAAGCACGAAGCCAAGATCAACTTTCCTGTATGGGGATCAATGCTTGTTTGCCTCCATATGTTACAGGAAGCTGGCTCTCATCAATGTCAGCAAGCAAAACAGGCCTCAGTTTCTTGTCCTCAACAAAAACTATCTGCATAGATATGGAAAGATAATCAAATTTGCATATTATTTAGTAATTTTTAACTATTACATTACAACAGGCATAACGCAATTATGAATTCAACAACGCAATAAGAGTTCCAAATCAAAAAAAATCCATGAAAAGATTTCACTCATACATAGTAATGCCATGAAAAGATGCAAATCTCTTGGAAAATCTCAGTGCTCACCCACTAACCGCAAGAAAGAGACATCACACCATATTTTGAGACTGTGAACCCGCCAGTGATAATAATGCAGTGAATAGATGCACATGTAATGGAAATATTAATCTTGATGCTCACCCCCTAACCTCAGTGAAAGAGATACCACACCATATTTTGAGACCCTGGCCTGACCCCAACGAAAGATATTGCAAGCTTGTTTTGAGATGCAATATAAAAGGCATAGAATAAAGTAAATAGCAGCTGTAAAACCTGATTTAAATTTCCTTCAGTTGATTCTTCACGCTAGCTTGTTGGTGAAGAATATACATAGCAAATGCTCTTATCAGGTGTCCAATGGAGGCAAAGCCGCAATGGCCTAAAGCTTGGTAGGTCTAACTTAGTGTAGGCAACATAAGGCATTTCCGTCCAATAAGCTAGAGTGCTGTACAACGTAATAGAATAAAATTGGATTTGCAGGCTGTTGCACTCAAAGTACTAAAGTAGAGGATTCACCAGTTTGGAAACAGGACTTCAGGCAATTATTGGGAATTTATGTCAAGAGAGTAGTTTTCTCAGCTAGTCGCGTTCAACAGTCTTGATTTCAGAGACTATGAAAGTTGAGATCACATCACAACCAATAATATGTAGTTCTCATGTCTTAACTTGTGTTTGAATTTCTCTCCATGTTTCTGTTCTTTGAAAGAACCAATTTCTTTCACTGAAGTCTGGGCCACTACTACTCAGTACTCCACCCCCCCCCCCTCTTCAAGTTCCTTTTCATTTTGCCTACCGCCACATGTTTAGACTTTTGCAGTTTTGCTCTTTAGGAAATGACAACATAAACTCTCAATTATTCAGCGATGGGGAGGGAACAAACTTCTCTAGTATAGTAGTATACTAATAGCAACATAAACTGACCTCTCTACGGAGTACTTTATAACGTAATGAAGATATAAGAGCACGGGAGCTGCTGAATTGTTACCAGGCGTACGTTTTTCTTGGTATTGTTATCAATGAAAGGGTAAATGACCTTCCATGCTGCCATAAATATGTAAGGGGCATGTACAATGAATAACTTGCCTAACCTCTCTGGGTAACAATCCTGCCATAAGAACAAATACTGTATATGTTAGTAAAGAAAGTTGTGCCAACACAAATCCTTCTACTTCATATGCATGCACACGTCAAGCACTTGACTAAATGCTGTATTAGAATCGATAGTATCTGAGATTCGACCCTCTAAGAATATGGACAAGGAAAGTTTATAACTTAGACATATTTATGTCAGTAATAGTTGAGAGTAGTGTCAGTCTACTGACTAAGTGCATTTCACTGAGAAGTATCAGTAGATCTCTGTAATTCTGTATACAGCAACCAAGTTCACAGCATTTCCAAAAGAAGAACATTTCCGAAAGAAGAAATTAATATATGCCAGGCTAACCTGCAAAATCGATAGAGCTGCGAGGTATCCACGAATATCACTGTTGGAATACCCCCATCCTTCAAGATCAGCAATGCTGACAAACTTTTCTTGCCCTTTTGGCATTCTGGAAAGGAAAGACAGCAACAAATGTCATAATTGTCGCATACTAATTCTGTAAAGTTGAAGAAAAAAAAGACACACATTTTGAAGCGATATCTTAATCTTGATATCATAAAACTCCTTTTCATCTTGAGCAAACATTGGATTTATCCTTTCATATATACCACCACTATAGGGTGTCTTGGATTCACTAAATAAACACAGATGCACTTCATGCTCCTCCTCTGCAGGAGATTAACTCTACTTTTTTCTCTTATTCAAGGAGATAAACATACTAAATACAGTAGTCAAAGATGTAAGAAGAAAAATCATTAATTACAAGGCTGAGAATGGAGTAGGGATGGCAATGGGGCCAGGCGGTAGTGGATATAGGTAGATCCATCCCCACACCCACCTGGATATTTCGATTCCGCCACCCGCCCCATCCCCACCACGGGTCGGAGATCCCAAATCCACCCCCGCCCCACTTACCCGCCGGGTATCCACCTCCGCTCCATTTATCGGGAGGACATCCATATCCGCTTTATACCCGCCCGAAAAGAAACGAAGCCCACATCTGAATCTACATCAAATTCACCCAAGATAATTTGCACGGAAAAATTTGAGCTTTTTGATAAGCAATAGCAGTAGAAAATTTTATATATTTGGTAAAATATGATTTTATATATTTATATTTTACATTTTTGATTATTATGTGGGTATGAGGCGGGGCGGGTAAGCGGGTATAAGGTGGGGCGGGGCTCCAACGGGTATCCACTGGGTGAAGAAGGCAAACCACCTCCGCCCCATCCCCACGGCGGTTTTGCTTTATCAAAACCATCCCCGCCCCGCATCCGCCCCACTGCCATCCGTAGAATGGAGTACCTTGCACAAATTTTATCAAGGGTGTAAACAACGAAACCTGTATAAAGAGAAATGAAACAAATAAATGATAGAAAAAAAAGGAGTAACATAGTTAGTTGTGGCTCTACCATATAATGTGAAGGTGAAGCATTGCAATTTGTTGGAAGTGAGGAGGATATCAGGAAAAGGCATACAGTTTTAGCAAGAAGGAGAAGTGGAAAAGAAGCAGCTTTGAAATGTAGAATTTGAAAAGAAATATATATATATATATATATATATATATATATATATATATATATATATATATATATATATATAGTGCAGGAAGAAAGTAGGAAGGAACTAACGAACGTTTGAATTCATCTAAGCCTCCTTTAAAAGGTATATGCCTGGCACCATATACGAGCACAATAGGACGACCAAGCTTATCGAGTCCTTGCATGAAGAGCTTGTTGTGAGAAAGATGATTGGATATGTGTGAGGGAGAAATGTAGTTGTTGGGTACAAATGAGCGTCTCCAGCTAAGGCAACTCAAAAGAAGGGTAGATGCCTTTTCAATATTAAAATCTCGAGCTCTTAGGAACCTTCTCATCATAAGATCATCGACTTCCTGGACATGGAAACACCCAAACAGGCAAATTAATGGACAACATACTCAGTCATGGAGATTTTATAGCCCAATTATCCAGACCCAGCGTATGTATAGTAGTAGACAGGACACAATGATGGCATACTAGATTTATAGCCTTGCTCATAGACGAATTGATCGACAAGTAAAAGTATGGAATTTCCAAATTAATGGACAACATACTCAGTCATGGAGATTTATAGACTTCCTGGACATGGAAACAGCCAAACAGCCAAATTAATGGACAACATACTCAGTCATGGAGATTTTATAGATTTCAATTTCCATTTCCATTTCAATTTCAATTTCCATTTCCATTTACCTTTTCCTTGTGATCAGATCAATAACAATTGAAGCAAATAGGTAATTAATGCAATTGGTCTATACAGATAGGAACTTAACTAGGGCATTGAAATAGCATGAGACACACACAAGCCTATGCAAAAGAAATATTCAATTGAAGTGATTGGAAGTTAAATTTGAACAGGGGACAACAAAAAAGCTTCAAATTTGGGGAAGATAGTACTGTATTAAGCAACATAAGCAGTAAAAATCTAAAAGTAGGGGGAGAGAGACTCTGTGTGTATATCTGTGCTCTTACCTTGGCATAAGGATCTTGTGATTCAACAAAAGCTCGCATAGTTCGAACCTTGCGCTGCTCTTCCTCATCCTCCATATCCATGGCGTCGTTGCTGTAATTGGGTGACGTGGTCAACTCCTCCATTCGCAATTTGAGAGAGAGAAAAGAGATAGGAAGAGCAACATCTCCCAAATATAAAGCAAACGGTCGGCTCGCATCGGGTTCGAGTTCCGGCTGATCACTTTCATTTTAATTTATCAGGCCTCTCATTAATAAAAATTGTTTTTGCATTGATTGAATGACACATTGATTTTGCATCATGTAATAATTTATTCTTAGTGAGTCTAGTCATTTTAAAAGGGCCTTATTTTAATATTTTTTTTCTTCTTTTTCTCATCTATTTTAAATTTTAGACTTTAGTTAAATACCCCAAAAAATTCTAAGAACTATCCCATAAAAAAAAATCAAATTTTTTTTCATGATGATTTAAGAGACGAGTCACATAATTATCAACCCTATAGAAAAAATATGTTAGTCCAGTTTTCAGGCGCTTCCACAAATTATTAAATGTGTTTTAGGTTAGAAAAATATACTGCAATAAGAACGAGTATAACAATATACTTATCAACCCTTTAAATTAAGTAGGTTTAAGGGTTAAAACAATAAAAATGGCCAAAAAATGCAACCATGTAAATACGTAATGTCCATTGGGTCAAAGAAAATACGTGGAAATATCCTAATCGTCTGCTCCCATATACGATGTACCTCTTGACTAAACTAAAGTAACTACCAATTTTATTTTATTTTTGGCTACAAGGACGCATGCAATAGCCCGCAAATCACATGCGTCGAGCAAGCCAATCCATTTTTAATGGACCCACGGGTTTAAGTAGAGAAGGAGACCCTCCATACAAAAAAAGGTAGAGGAGATTTTTATTATTCGTCCTACATGAGAATTCGAACCCCTGACTATTGGATTATAAGGGGAGACCTCAAAAGTGATTACCACTTGACCAGCAACAAAAGCCACCTACCCACCCAAGCCCGGCTACCTGCCAACTCAAGTACGACAAGATAAACAGATAAATCTGTATACTAAAATAGTAGTAACCAATTGCATGATTGTCTTAACCCAAAAAAAGAAAAAAAAGGAAAGATAATCAAATTCATCACAGCAGTTGTATTGCTAATTTGTATGTAAATGTGTTTCATCATCATCCTCTAATAAAAGAGAAACCCTAAGCATTTGGTCTGCGCAGCGAACCGATTTCTGGTTTCTCTCTCTTTCTCTTTCTCTTTCTCTTTGTGGTATTTATTGTCGATCGTATCGCATGGCGACAATATCAAAGCTATCAAACCCGATCGCGGTTTCATCATCAGCAGGGGTGAAGAGCAACAGATCTTCATCTTCGAGTAAAGTTTTTCTGATAGATTTGAATGCAAAGTCTGTCTTGAAATCCAAGCTCTCCTCTTGCCGCTTATCTTTACCTACCAACCGCGTTTCCGTCCAACCTTTCCTGTTAAGTATTCTCTATTCATTTTATTTTTATTGTTAATTTAATTGTGATTCGTTTCGATATTCGATTTGATTTGATTCGATTCGTTTTGATTTGATTATCTCTCTGTCTGTGTGTCAATGTTAAACTGTTTGTGTGTTTAGATTTACTACAATATTTGTTGATGGATTTATATATGTATGTATGTATGTATGGGGGTTTGGTAACACAACAGTGTGAGATGCTCTGAATCCTCTGGAAATGGAAGTCCTGCAACGAGAACTACGCTTCATGATCTGTATGAGAAGCAAGGACAGAGTCCCTGGTATGATAACCTCTGCCGACCTGTCACTGATTTGCTCCCTTTAATTGCAAATGGTGTTAGAGGTGTCACCAGCAACCCTGCGGTAATTTCATGAATCTCTCTCCTAAAGTATTTACAATTGCTTTTCTCTCCTAGAGTAATACAGTATTCATCATTTCATTTTTGTTTTTGCTTTCAGATTTTCCAGAAAGCTATATCAACTTCTGACGCATACAACGACCAATTCAGGTTCTCCATTTTACTTTATTCTCTTGATTTCCTTATTTTTATGGATTTAATTAAGTTAATTTATCCTGCTTGGTCGTCTTGAGTTGCTGATACATGAATGTCTTACTTACATCTCCCTAGGGAACTCATAAAATCCGGGAAAGACATTGAGAGTTCCTACTGGGAGCTTGTCATTAAGGACATTCAAGATGCTTGCAAGCTTTTTGAGCCTATTTATGATGAGACAAATGCTGCCGATGGCTATGTTTCTGTTGAAGTTTCTCCAAGACTTGCCGATGATACTCAAGGCACTGTCGAGGCTGCTAAGTGGCTTCATAGAGTTGTCGATCGATCCAATGTTTACATTAAGATTCCTGCTACTGCTCCCTGCATTCCTTCCATCAAAGAAACTATCTCCAATGCCATAAGTGTCAATGTCACTGTAAGTTTCTTTTTCAGGAAAACTCAATCATTTTTATGTTGGATTTTGCCCATTTTTGGCTTTGATGTCACTACTTCTTTTGTATGTGTTGCACAAGGTTTTGTTCAATGCTGCCTTTGTTCATTGCCTTTCAACTTTTGTTGTTATCTAGAAAATTGTTGTGTTTTTGTTGTCACATCCGGCTTATATGTGTTGCACTACCTGTGCCTGACATTTTGGATTCAGTGATTTGCAAATTTGCATGTTTTGCATGAAGACCACTGTTTTTTTTTGTTTTTTTTTTATTTATTTTGAGTGTACAGTTCAATATGTTGGCATGCTAACTGTGTGATCCTTTGTGCAAATGCACAGCTCATTTTCTCGCTTTCCAGATATGAGGCTGTGATCGATGCATACTTGGATGGTCTAGAGGCTTCTGGCCTCAGTGACCTTTCTAGAGTGACTAGTGTTGCCTCATTCTTTGTAAGTAGGGTTGACAGCCTTATTGACAAGATGCTTGAAAAGATAGGAACCCCTGAAGCTCTTGATCTCCGTGGAAAGGTAACTTGATTTCCTTTAGTGGCATGAACAATTCGAGGCTTCTAAACACCATATACAATTGCCTCAATTGTGTGACTTCTTAACTATTGTAGGCTGCTGTGGCTCAAGCAGCTTTGGCATACCAACTTTATCAAAAGAAGTTTTCTGGTCCAAGATGGGAGGCCTTGGTGAAGAAAGGTGCAAAGAAACAGAGGCTGCTATGGGCTTCGACTAGTGTGAAGAATCCAGCCTACCCAGATACTCTCTATGTTGATCCCCTGATTGGACCAGACACGGTGAGTACTAGTTCTATATTTTATTGCACTCAGGTTGTTCTTGTATGAGGTGTTTAAGAGGTGATTGAATCCTTTTTGAAAGCTGTTGAAAGTCATTCAATATGTCATTTTACCTGCTCTTTTTTTTCCAGGTTTCAACCATGCCTGATCAGGCCCTCCTAGCATTTATCGACCACGGAACAGTTTCGAGGACAATTGATGGAAATGTATCTGAAGCTGAAGGCATTTATAGTGCACTTGAGAAGTTGGGTATTGACTGGAACCAAGTAGGGTCTCAGCTAGAGGCAGAAGGAGTTGGGTCCTTCAAAACTAGCTTTGACAGCCTGCTAGTGACCCTGCAAGAGAAAGCCAACGCTTTGAACTTAGTCAGCCATTGAGGGTCATGTTGTGTAATTCCGTATTTGAAAGACTTGAATAAAAAGGGCTGGCTTTTCTGTCTGTATTGAAGTGTGGCATTTGCACACGCTTCTGATATTTCATCATCTACTAGTGTCCATTAGCCGTTTTACCTACATTACGGCTTCCTCACTGCATAGCATGTAAAAACAGTTGCCTTTATGCTATAGTTTGCATTAAGACGTGTTAGTTTGTTCTATGAATATAGGAGTGAACCGACATTGGGGATTTCTGTTGTCACTCCACCCATGACTATGAGGTCGGGGGAAAGTGGAAACACATCCCCTGTATGGTTGAGGGAGCTATATTTTATCTATATAAGGGATTGTTTGTATAATTGTAGGTTCAATTAGTTCCTTTTGGTTTTGAGATACATGTTAAAAATTGGCTTCAAGTGTTTGGCGTAATATAATCTCACTTCGGTTACTGTATGTTTACTTTGCAAAGTGGCAAATGTTGGTGTACTAATACTAATTATAATTAGTGATTAGTGTCTGAAAATTAGCCATCGTGAATCTGGGAGGAAGTGGTTGCATTGTATTACGACAGTTCATTTAAGTCGTCATTAGTCATTCATCCAACTCACTTTCTCTTACCCTAACTTTTATTAGCGGTGTGTGTTGGGGTCCATGCAAGGTTTTAAAATGTAAGTTAGTAAGTATATTCTAGCGTTTTCGGAAGTGTAGAGCCGTACAAGGAGAGGTTGATATAGTTAGTGGTGACTGGTGAAAGGGGCGACTTCCGAAGGTGAGGTTGAGGGACTTGGTACTGTCTAGCTCTTTCTCAATTCCTGCTCTGCTCGCCTCTCTCACTCTCTCTCTCTTCTCTCTCTCTCTCTCTCTCTCTCTCTCTCTCTCTCACTCTCTCTCTCCTCTCTCTCGTGGTGTGGTTGGCAATGTCAGGTGGTGCAATTGCAATAACATCATCAATGTCAGGCTTGAAGTATTGTTGGTGTATCAAAACCAAAACAAAAACAACCACTGCTCCATGGAATTCCGAAACAGTAATTGCCTCATCAGCTTCCTTGTGTAGTACTCGGTATTTTATTTAGAGAAATTAATTGACCAATTATATGTACATTTCTGTTACTTTCAGAGTTGGGAGAGAAGATCCAGGCTTAGCTGTTCGTATGATTCCCTCAAAATCAAATTTAGTTGTAAGCTTCAAATTGGAATTGGGAAAATCGGTTATTATTATTCACTTACTTACTTACTTACTTACTTACTTACTCCGAGTATTCAATTCAAATTGGAATAGGTAGAAGCGAAACGGGTATTGGTAGTAGCAAAAAGGTAGAGATAATGGAAGGTTCAAGGGAACGAAGGCAATTCATAATTCTATCATTTGGATTAACAGCTGCAGCGCTTATCCATGTCTCTTCCTCTGCTGCTGCTGCTGCTGCTGCTGCTGTTTCTTCTGCTTCGCGCTCTGAATTTGCTGACAGTTAAGTTTCTCTCTTTTCTTTTTTTTTTAGATGCTTCCTTTTCACGCTCTGAATTTGCTGACAATTTATAACCTAACATCTTAAAACTACGGTATGTTTAACAATCGTTATTTGGAATGAATTTCAGTGCCAGCTCTTAAGGGAAAAGATTATGGCAAGACCAAGATGCGATATCCCGATTACGCTCAAACTCAATCTGGTCTACAATATAAGGTCATCCTAATTAACTCCTAAGGTCCCATTTTCAACTTGTCTACCAAGTACAAGTAACAAACTTACCAAATTTTGCAACGCAGGACTTGAGACCGGGAACTGGACCTAGCCCCAAGATGGGGGAGACTGTGGTCGTAAGTCACCAGGCTATTTGTTGACACACTCATGATTTTTCAATTGCTTGTCTATAACATTACCTTTGCTGTTCAATTGCTTGTCTAGTGCTTTAGTATTTCTGAGTCCTTTCCCATTCTACAAGGATCTTTTGTACCATCTCGATTACTATCAAATTTCAGGTGGATTGGGATGGTTACACCATAGGATACTATGGCCGTATTTTTGAAGCTCGAAACAAGACAAAGGGAGGTTCCTTTGAGGTATGCTATTATGCATGCTCTCACCCTAATCTATTCCTTATCATGTGGACGTGATGCTGATCAAACTGTTTGTGGCTTTCCATTGTGCAGGGAGATGACAAGGAGTTCTTCAAATTCAAAATAGGATCCCAAGAGGTGATGGATTGCTAGCCCTTTTTCTTTTTCATTTTTTCTTTTGTTGACTACTGTTCCTTTGACTCCCACTTGGCTCCAATTACCTTGGTTTGTATTCCAATTTGAATCTTTGGTTGAAGTTGTTGGTATTGAGGAGGAAAGGTGCAACTGCAAACTGAGGATTGCTTGATTAAAGAATAGAATCTGAAAGCTTGTTTGCATATATAGGTGGTTTTGATAGTAAATCATATTAACCTTCGATTCTTTGGTTGCTTCATCTATTCTTTCCCGTTTCTTTTCCATTTACCTTCTACATGACTGTGGGACAATGGCAATGCGATGACATTTTACATGTTCTAAATGACATCCATTCTAATGTGAATTATGCAAACAGGTTGGAATCTTCAGAAATTTTTGTATTGCTAGCAGTAGGATATAAGATTCTGTGATGGAAGCTATAAGATATAGCAATTCTGTGATGGAAGCTATAAGATATAGCATTGTAACAGTGATGCCTGTTCCTGAAAATACAGGTCATTCCAGCATTTGAGGAAGCTGTCTCAGGCATGTCTTTAGGTGGAATTAGAAGGTAAACTTGGGATATTTTTTAAGCAACGCAGTGTTGTTGCAAGATCGACTTAATCGGCATCAATGTTAACGGCCAAAAGTACTTTTATCTCTCGAAGTTAAAGATGAGAAATGATGTGTAGGTTGGCATTCTGAGGCTACGCGACTGCATTATTGTTTGCTGTGTGAGATAGTTTCTCTGACTTTGTAAACATCTCGAGTGTTGGGGTGGGGGGGGGGGGACTGGGAAAGTAAATCTGTATATGTGTTGAGCAAAGCCGTCTCATGGGATTTCCGTTGTGATGCAGGATCATAGTGCCCCCAGAACTGGGATACCCTGAAAATGACTTCAACAAGAAGGGCCCCAGGCCAACAACATTTTCGGTAGTGTAGGATCTCAATGCTTCCGATGCATTTATGCATTTTTATGCGAATTTTGTTGATGAAGTCATCTCCGCAGGGGCAAAGAGCATTGGATTTTGTGCTGAGGAACCAGGGATTGATAGACAAGACTCTGTTGTTTGATATTGAACTCCTTAAAATTGTACCAAAGTGATCTGATGCTGCTCCTGGAGATTAATTGCTGAAACACCAGATTTTGTTCAGGTATATATTTTTGTAGGAAGCAGTTATGACCTTCAGCTGCACTTAACTTTCTTAAGTCTGCATGTTCAAATTGCAACCTGATTGGATTTTGTCACTTGGCTGGTGCTGAAGGGACTCAACTCGTCAGAGATCAAAGCAGAGTGGCTCAACTGCTTCAAAATTAAAAGCAGATGGCGCTGTTTTACACCTGTTGCTTTCTTTGGATACATGAGATGGCATTTTTGCCAGCCTTGAGGCAAATGAAGGAAGGAAACACAATACATAGATTTGATCTCTTCTATAAACCTCTTTCTACAACCTTCAACATTGGTGTATTACGTTTACGATCAGCCAATGAACTTAAAGTTCCTGTTTGTACATTATAACATCCTGGAAGTGACTTCACATACATCTTGTACAAGTTTTCATAAGTAAGAAATATTTTATTAATGAAAGGGTTGTAAAAAGTACAGAATGTGAGGACAAGGTGTCAATTAAAAAGCAGAACTAGTTACCAATGTATTAGAATCACCCCCCGAAAAGCCCCAGCCGCTTTGGCCCAAAGAAGCCAAATAAACTACCCTATCACACGCATAAGCAGCAGGCTTGTCAGTGCCAATAAAAACCCTCGAGTTCCTCTCTAACCTATAAACACCAAAATTAGCCATACAAATGCTTCCTCCTCCCCATATGTACAAACCGCATCTGCATAAATTGTCCAACCGTCGCAGGATTAGCAAAATGCTCCCCACGGAACAACCTATCCCACAACAGATCACTACAGCACCGCACCCTCATATTATTGCTAGAAATTGGGGCAGCTTAAATTGCTGCATGAGCAGTGCTGTCAAGCTTTACAATATACTGAGAACAGCAACTTTGATGGCATGTAGTCCTGTACAATGTACAATCGCCTTGGGAAACCTAAAATTTTGTTATACAGATGCTAAACAGAATAATTATTCTGTTATTCGACTCTAATCTTGGAGTGCAAGCTTGAACCTTCAGGAATGCCCAGTGATGGATCTTGACAAGAACAATTATCAACCGTAAAGAGTTCCCACTGTTTGATTCCACACTTTTCCAGAGCAGTAGTTAATCGAGAATTTTCCACCTCACCAGGATACCTCCCATCCGGACTAACAAGAACTGCCCCGGTATAGGATTGCCCTGCAACACGAGCAGCACCATGATAATGAAACAATCCCCAGCTAAGGTCATCAGCGACATCCACAATTGTCCAGAACTCATTTGAAACAACACCATTATCCAAAACACTGAAGAAGAACGTGCCTGGAAGTTGGCCCCTCTTCACTCGATATTTTCTCCTTCTCCACACAACTCTTCCATCCAATGTCTTGACTTGAAAAACTGGTTCATACCAGAAAGAACCTTTGGCCTTTCCCCTATAAAAGAGTTGGTACTGGCAAGGAAATTGATCATAAGCCGGATTTTGTCCGGCAACAACACGCCAGCTCCAGTCCAAATATCCCAACCAACCAACAAAGAGATCTTCGGCAGTTTCATGACACAAGGCCGAGCCTCGAAACTTGGCCATAGTAGGTACATAAGGCTTCTCAGGGATTTTTGCGTCGAGCTGCAAACAATTATGTTTTTGCAATACACAGAGGGAGAAAGCTTCAAGATGCGGGCTCTCGTAGGAAGCAATGCAGCGATAGTTGCATACCTGATCAACAGGACTGCAGTTATTTAAGCACTGAAGGGCTTTCCTACAAGTTGGATCCAGCAAGCAATTGAGAATCTGAGGACCGCAGTTGTTTACCATGCAACTGAGGGTTGAAAACCCCTTTGATCTGAGATTCTTGAGAATTGAAATCGGCCTTATATAGGCATTGATGATTACTAATAAGCAGAATCTAATATCATCTGAAGTATGTCGTTGCCAAGCCTCAGTAACAGTTTGTACGAGTTGAAATGTCTCGTTTGCTTTCTTTGATGAAGAAAAGCCTGGTAATTTGCTGAACAAACCCCCTTTGGTTTCAGTGCTCACAGTGACAAAGGATCCTCCTAGTTTATTGACCAAGGCAGTGGCGGACTCAAAGCATATAACATTAGGAATGGTGTCAGTGTGATTCTGAATCCAGCTGACAGATTCTGTTGCGGTCACAGCAACAATCAACATTATATCCGCAAGCAAAAGCTCACTCTCTATATTGTGGGGCGTTTCTTGAGAGAGAGTATCCGGGAAGACAAGCATCTCAATTCCTTCGTCAACCCATTTCAGTCTTGTTGCCTGCTCAGATTAAAGTCTTGGTAATTCTTGGAATAATGGATAGAACGGGTCACAAGCACAATGAATTATGCGATGATAAGCTAAATTATATTCAGGTATAAGTTAAAAGGCAGGCAGCAAAGTGTGGAGTACTAAAACTGGAAACTTACAGTGTGGAGCAGAACGTGTTGCCAAGGGACGGAGCGAAGAGGACTGATGCTGCTTCCTCCAACGATGCTGACTATTTTAACTGGACGTGGAGGATTATCAGTTTGGTGTGGCTCACAATTAGAATCGTCAACTTCAGATATGATTCCATTTCCATTGGCAGTTTTATCATTTTGAGCTGATGAAATTGTTAGTTTGAGCTTGGGATCAATTGCACAAGGCCAAGGGGTTCTCCATGGAAATAGAGACAGAGGAAGATTTTTGCAGCTGGCCCTCTTCTGTGATATGAGTGATCTGCACCCATTTGTTTCATTCACCCAACCTGAGCCTGAGAACCAATTAACAGATGATGACATTAACATCCCGTCAAACACTGATATACACACACTCTCTCTCTCTCCTCCCTCTCTCTCTCTCTCTCTGGCTTCACTAGTAAAAGAACTAGAAAAATGTAGAGTAGTTGAATCCTGGACTGTTACCGGTTACGGGTTACCTAAAGGCTAAAAGCCTAGCCGTGAATTTTCGACTACTTTCCGGAAACTGTCCGATTAAATTTTTTTTTTTTTTTTTTTATTTTAAATTTTAGAATAAGGGAAATTTGAATAAAAGTCCCCTAAGTGTATCACGAATCGTCCGAATTTCTTAAATGATCACTTTTCTTCTATACCTCAGGTCATCAACTAAAATTAAAAATATAATCATGAATATTTTCATGGGACGGAGAAAGTATACAAATTTAAAAATTACTTTTTATAATGTGAATGTAGGAGCTCCTTATTTATGAATTTAATGTCAAAGTTGGATAAAAAAAAACCACATAAGCGATAAATTATAGGAGTACAAGACAGATGATGTGTTTCACCGTTCCCTTAATATCACTAAGGAAGGGCACGTTGGCCCCACACCCACAGAAGAATTGCATGGTATCCTTTGATCTTTCAAATAAGAAAGACCTAGCATGTGAAATTATTATACTCCAATCCTGTAAAGTTTGCAAATCTTTTTATTTTTTAAATGTCTCAAAATATTTGCAAATCAACTTATAAATTTGCATTGAAATTCCAAATATGCCAAAAATTAAAATTGAAGAGTAATATGGGTGCAGCTGCGATGAGTGAGGTGGTTGGGCATTGGAATTAATGTGGACCTGCCCCTGCATACTGCATTGCTACTGTATCTTTGTGGGGGCGGCCATCCCCAATTAATTTCCTTGTTAAAACATGTTGGCTTTGCATTTTCCATTTTCAGAAATATCTGACCTGTAGAGTTGGTTGCAATCCTTTATTGCTAGCATTAGCCTTCATATTCATTGACTAAAAAAAGGTTTGGGTTGGGTGAGTTTTCATCTCTTTCAACATCAACATAGCATTACTCTCAAGTGGCTCAGTAAGACAAGGTCATGGGTTTGAATTTTCGTTCCCCCCAATCCCCATGCCTTGTGTTTGTTGGCTTCTAGGAACTATACTAGTTCCTTGTTGGTGCTACGTTGACGGGCTAGTGCTTGTGTTGGTTGTTCAGTTAGCCTGATATGTACGTTGTTGAACACAAGAGTCCGATCATGACGTAGCAGGGATGCCTCAGTCGTCATTCACTTACATCCTTTTTTGATGAGCAAACACATCAACATAGCTGATTGAAAAGCCTTGAATCAATCAGATTGCTAAGCACTTCCGTAAGGCAAACATCTAGCCTTGATTTATGCACCATGCATTCAGTCTGGATCATAGATAATCTAGACCCCTAATGCTGTGAGTCATATTTAGGAGAAATGCACTACTTTTGATTGAACCAAGTAGCAATTAACCACCTTGGTATGAAATATGGATGCTACTTATACACTCATTTTTGGGGCCTTTAAAAATAATTGAGGGTATATCCAACCAACTTTTCTGCCTGTCGAAATAAATAGCAATCAGTACTCTATAAAAGTGGTGCCCACTGCTAATGCCATTTAGATCACAGTAGTACGCTATACTTTGCTAGCCACCATCAGCTAACAGATTTACATAGCTCAACATTAATGGCTTGAAATAATTCTTCAGCAAAATTCTCAGTTTCCCTTTATTTAAACCACACTTGCAAAGCACAACATTAATCATTTTGGCTGTCATGACATAGTCTAGTGTATAGACCTTGGCAGTGAGGCCAAATACTCAATTAGTAAAGAGCGAGCTAACAAATTGTTGCTGGCCGGGACTTTGCAACGGCAGCCAAAATGGGTAGTACAGAAATCAAGTCAACTGATGAAGATAAGGTCCTTGGAACAACCCCTCCACCTTTGAGAGCAGATGGGAGTGGTACCCGCAGCTCCAACACGTCTAGGAGGAAGAAGCTTTCAATCTATTTCCTCGAATCAGATGACCGACGTAGAGCGATTGGTGGAGGCTATACTGTTGGAAGTACACCAGTCAACATTCCCAGGAAGCCTATCCCTGATTCTGATCTCTCTAGTACTGGGGGCTGGGTTGCTGCATTTTTCATCTTCGGTAGTTCATTCAGCATCATTATAGCAAACCTTAGTGATATACTCTATTTAGTTTCTATTACTTGATTCAAATTTAAGTCCAGTTCTGCAGTACAAAATAGATATTTCTAAGAATTACTACTATATTTGATGAAGCACTTCCCTCGCAGGAAACGAGATGGCTGAGAGAATGGCCTACTTAGGTCTTTCAGTGAACATGGTGGCTTTCATGTTCTATGTTATGCATCGACCCTTCTCCAGTTCGGCCGATGCTGCTAACATTTTCTTGGGAATATCACAGGCTTCCTCTGTTCTCGGTGGTTTTTTGGCTGATGCTTATCTTGGTCGATATTGGACCATTGCAATTTTCACTACCATCTACCTCATGGTAAACAATTTCCACCCTTGCTGACTTCTTGTTGTTTGCAACCAATTCACATAAAAATTGCGGTTGGGATCTTATATATATATTTTTTACCTGTATGCAATGTAAGGGCTTGACAGGGATAACATTATGTGCAACACTGAAGTTCTTAGTGCCAAACCAAGATCAGTGTGACCAGTTTGCACTCCTCCTGGGAAACTGTGAGCCCGCAAAGCCCTGGCAGATGCTTTGCCTCTACACAGTTCTCTACTTAACAGGGTTTGGAGCAGTAGGCATAAGGCCATGTGTCTCTTCTTTTGGAGCCGATCAATTTGATGAAAGGAGTAGAGACTACAAGGATCACCTGGACAAGTTCTTCAATGTGTTCTACCTGTCTGTCACTGCTGGAGCTATTGTTGCATTCACTGCAGTTGTCTATATCCAGATGCAACATGGATGGGGATCTGCGTTTGGTTCCTTAGCCCTGGGTATGGGCATATCTAACGCGCTCTTCTTTATCGGCACTCCTGCCTACCGGCATAGATTGCCTGGGGGAAGCCCTTTGACACGAGTTGCACAAGTTCTGGTTGCAGCCTTTCGCAAAAGAAATGTTCCCTTTTCTAGCAGCGAAATGATTGGCCTGTACGAACTTCCAGGGAAAAGATCTGCTATTAAAGGTAGTGGGAAGATAGCTCACACCGAAGACATCAGGTAAAGCTCCCAAGTCCCTCACTTTAAATTGGACCAGCAACTCCAAATCCCTTAAACTTAAATATCTTGTTGGAAAGAAACGATCACAAATCTACAACAACTCCTATCAACAGTAGGCAAGCACAGACCATCCTCTTGTTTAGAATAAGGTACACTACCATATATTCTTCGTCTGAAACTTGGTTACTCTTTCGTGTAGATGTTTAGACAAAGCAGCCCTACAGCTCAAGGAAGATGGTCTTGATCCAAGTGCCTGGAGGCTGTGCACAGTGACCCAAGTGGAGGAAGTGAAAATCCTGATAAAACTCCTGCCAGTACCAGCCTGCACCACCATGCCGAATCTCATCCTAACAGAGTTCCTGACTCTGTCAGTACAACAAGCATACACCTTGAACACCCACATAGGTCATCTCAAAGTACCAGTGACCTGTATGCCTGTGTTTCCTGCCCTCAGCATCTTCCTTGTGCTTTCCCTTGACTACTACATATTTGTCCCCATATCACGATGCATCACAGGACATCCTCACGGAGCCTCTCAGCTTCAAAGAGTAGGCATCGGCTTGGCAATTTCTATCCTCTCAGTTGCATGGGCTGGAGCTTTTGAGAGGTTCAGGAGAAACTATGCCATAATTCATGGGTACGAGGCAAGCTTCTTGACCCCAATGCATGAACTGAGTGCATTTTGGCTGCTGATTCAGTACTGCCTCATCGGCATCGCGGAAGTCTTCTGCATTGTCGGGTTGCTCGAGTTCTTATATGAGGAGGCGCCCGATGCCATGCGAAGCATAGGATCGGCCTATGCTGCGGTTGCAGGGGGCTTGGGTTGCTTTGCTGCCACTTTTTTGAACAGCATTATTAAATCTGTCACAGGGAATGATGACCGAAGGCGCCCTTCTTGGTTATCCCAGAACATCAACACTGGTCGATTTGACTATTTATACTGGCTTCTGACAGGACTTAGTATCATCAATTTCTGCGGTTTTCTTTATGCAGCCCACAGATACAAATACAGGAAGTCCATACAGGATGACAGTAGATGCTATGAAAAAGCACCCAACTCAACCCTTTATGAAGACTGTGTTCTATGATCTTAATTAAATCAGATGGGATAGAATTATTGATGGAGAATCTAAGTTCAACCTTAGAGATTGCAAGTTAATTATACAGATGCCTTTTCACAAATATCTTTGTCGAGCTACATCAAATTACTTTCTAGTTCTCTGCTACTTATAAGATTAATGTTAGTTACTAATCTCTCTTTCCAATCAGTGCCAAGGATATCATATGCCGTTCTAGGAGATTTATTTTCAAACAAAGGATGTTCATGTACAGGATCTCTAATGATTATCAAAATGCGTTTGTCAGACACCCTTACAAGTCACATGCCTTGCTCATAGATCAGACCGTGTAAAGTAATTATTAACATATTGAATCATCTTATTTCTTGCCTTATTTCTGACAAATCAATAATTTGGGCCTTTGCTTTTAGTGATGGTGTGGTTTGAGTACTTTCAAGAAGTGAAAGTCAGGGAGTGTGAGAATGTGTTTTTCCCACTATGTGAAGAAGAAAAATTCCTGTTCGAAACCCACTTGAGAAGTGGGTATGTCTTTTTTACAACTTTACATGGACCTATGCTAGTGGCACAAGTACCACACACACGGCAAATACAGAACACTTGCCACTTGGATACAGGGCAGGGGCAAGGATGGGGGCAGTTCATCGGCTAGTTTTTCCTGTTTCGTTTTGTAATTATGTTTGTAACCGAACTTAACTGTGAGATTAAGCTATTTTAAGAGCAGGATAGCAGAAAAAATCAGTGTTGACAGTAGAAACAGGGGAGGAGAAAAAAATTGATTGTAGAAATTCAGCGACGTGTGGGTTGACATTCAAATGGGCCTCGAAGATTATTTGTTCCATGTCAACGTATTGGAAAGGTTGCCATTAAGGATGGGAACGACGAGGAGAGAATGGAGCTAAATGGAGGGAAAAACAGAGGAGTATGAGACTCTGTTGAAGGTGAAAGTAGGAGAGAGAATAATGATGGAGAGAGTTGCGTTGTGTGTAAGGAAGAGTTTTCCAATCTCTACCATGGAAAGTATGTGGCCTATGCCCATAATGTATACCTTCTTCATTTCTCCTCTTTCAGCGCAATCCTCTCCAACAATCGATATGTTTAGAAAAGATAAGGAGGAAGAGGAACACCAGGTTAATTACTAGATTTTCTCCTACACAATTGTAAATGAGTCTCATGGTCATGGATGATACAAAAGTAAGCCCAAATTGCCTGAGAGAATGGTTAAGACTCTAGAAGAAGTAGGAGATGATTTTGGGGGCAAAGGCATAGTAGTCAAAAGTTGGCTGCTTTTGGGTGTTTCTAACTATCCTAGGATGTAAATTAGTGGCAGCACCTCATACAAGTTCAAAAAACCTATGTTACTTGGTCTCCTAATATCATCTTAGGTGCCTGAGTCAGATTCTCGAGACTCGAACGTGGATATGGACACTTGACACTTGAGTTCAGGCCAAAAAGATGCAATTTTTCATATTCAATAGTTCATGTTGCACACTTGTAATCATTAAGCACAAAATTTAGCATTGAAGTTGACAGACTAAATTGCAAAGTAGAGATTTATTTGAGCAGCATATGTTTAAAGCAAAAAACATACAAAAGGAGGTGAGAAAGCAGGGGGCATAAGGTCATACAAAGGCCACTGGATGAGGAGGTCTGAAGAGGGGCAGTCCCAAAGGAGTATCAGATTGAGTAAGCGGGGACTTGTTATCAAAGCAGTAAGGAGGAGCCTGCCAGTGGGAATCCTCCAGCACGGCGCCGACCTCAAATGTCATGACATGAGCAGCTCGGCCTGCCAAAAGCATAAGATTAATAAGAACATCAGAGCACATATCTATGGAGTATTGTTGATAAATGAAAGAGCATAAACTAACTCCATTGTCATACTCCATACCTGTGTAGAAGAGCCAATGGACAGGCCTCTTAGTAAGAACATCCTCATAGTACCAAATGAAGTCAGCCTTGTACCAGACATTACAAAGGAAACCATCAAGGTGGCGCTGACCCACATAGCTGGCCCCTTCAAGCCAATTGGGTCTCAGGATACCCACATCGAAGTGGACCTTACGACATTCGTTACTGCCGAGAGTGTAATAGTATGAAGTCCCATTGTTCCACTCAACGTCGTACAATTGCTTGCCCAACTGGTGTTGAATTAGATTCAAGTTGCGGCCGTTGGTCCAATCATACCACAAATCAATTATCTGCAGCTCCGTCGTCTTTGTGTTATTCAAAACCAGAACTGCGTGGAATTGCTCCGGCCAAGCCCCAGGCCTCGGGCTCGGGCTCGGGCTCACAGTGCTCCCCACTACTGTCATCAATATCAACATCATCGTCATTGTCAACAACATCCTCACACTCTCGCCTCTCAACCCTAATTGAATTGATTCCCCAATTCGATTTTCCCATCTTCTGATTTGCCGCTGCTTTGCATTTCCCCTCCAAATAATGTCCTTCCTTATTTGTTAACTTGAGAGTAGAGTCTAATCCAATTCACACCACTCAATAATTTTTTATTAAAAAAATGAAAAATTTCTCAGTTTGGTGCATATCATTTGTTTAGTGACCTTCAAATTACTTACGTGGTCACTTTTAAGTGTAGAGTATAGCTAGCCCACATGTTCATTGACCAAAATACCCTTCACTTAAGTCACTTTCTTCTCCCAAAAAAAAAGAGGATTTTTTGTTCAGAACTACCTTGTTTGGGGTGGGTTTTGTGACTTACTACCTTAAAACTTTTTTTTTGTGGGGAACTACCTTAGAAAGCCAAAAACCTTGTTGACCAGTACCCTTGACCATATTTTCGGGTATATTTTTCTGAAATCCCGAAAATGCCCTCACGTGAGGCGCACGTGAGAGCAGTTAAATGAACCCCCCCCCCCCCTTTTTATTCAGTTTTAAGCCCACCGTCGTTTTAAACCTTGTTGCCGATCTCCATTGAAGGATCTCCATTGAAGGCCTCTCCTCAAGTTCTCTCTCATTCTTCTCTTTTGCAAAATTGACGAGCCAATCCCAGAATTGACGAGTGATTCTCTAAAAGGTATGAGATTGTGCTGGATTTTTTTTTAAATTAGTTTAAATTTGTTTGAAAATCGAAAATTAGGGTTTATGCTTATGATTTTGGGGATTTCTTAATTGTTTGTTCGAATTGTGCAATTGAAGCACGAAATGGCAGGAAATTGTAGATGTGGTGTACCTGCTGCTATTCAAACTTCATGGACAAGTGAAAATCCGGGTAGGAAGTTCAAGGCTTGTTACTACTATGACCCAGAGACTGAGACACGCCTTTGTAAAATGTTTAAATGGATTGACCAAGTGCAAACTGAGTGGCAAAAGGATGTCATCAACAAACTGGTTTTAGAGAAGAGGCTGCTAAAAATGGACGTGGTGAATTTGAAGGCAGAGCTTGCTAAGAAAGAGGACGGGAAGAAGAAATTGAGGAACGACAATGAGAAGCTGAGACAGGCAGTGAAGATGGCACAAGGTGGTTGTAGAGGCATGGGGAGGGCAGTGTTTGCCATTGTGTGTGTGATTTTAGGGATTATAGTTGGCAAAAATTTGGCTTGATAAATCAGTGGTAATGGTGATAAGGAGAAATCAGTTGAGTATTTTGTGTTTATGGCTTATTGTGCAATTGTGATGCTGATTTCTGGTTGCTTTTGTGTAATGAAATGTGATTTATGGAATGAAATTGTTGTGGTTAATGTCCATATTTTCTGTTTTGTGCATCAATTATTTGCCAACAATATTATCATTTTTTCCCAATAATATTGATTTCTGTTTTGCCAAAAAAAGAGGCCATCACAATATGGAATGATTTTTGATAACAATATGCAAAATACTATGACAACAATCATATCCAATATTGGGCAAAAAACCCTGTTTCATATCACCAGAATACTTGCACCATCATATCCAAAATACAGAATTCTTATAGTAGCCAAATTACACAATATTCAAGCTTGAACTACCTAAGTCAAGTCAATTATATACCCAAAAAATATGCCATGACAGCTACCTAAGTCAGCCAACTATATACCCAAAAAAGAGGCCATGACAACTACTAAGTCAAGCCATGTAGGTAAGTCAGACCCTAAGGTCTCCAAACAGGCTGCTGAAAACCCTTCACTAGTGGTCCTGCATTCCTCCTTTGTGCTTCAGTATCCACAGGTTCAATAGTTGCATCAAGTGAGTCAAGAGAAGGATCCACTTCCCATCTAGGAGTAAAATCATGCATGACTTGACTTTCAAACCCTTCAAAACCACATGTCTCATGTTGCTCAGATGGCTGCTGTTGAGGCTGCTGTTGATCCGTTTGCTGCTCAACTTGTTGCTGCACAGTTGCTTGAGTTTGTGTGTTAGCCTGCAAACAAAGATCATATATGTTAGAAAGAGCAGAAAGTGTTGAAAAATTACAGATTAGGTCAACAAAGATCTAACCTTTCTCTTCTTCCTCTGCATATTCACTCCCTGACTTGGTGGCCTTCCACCTTTTGATTTAGGAATCATTTCCTTAGGCAATGTCATGTTCTGGCATATAGTCTTGTTGTGTCCATATTCTCCACAATTTCCACACTTGTTTGGAGCCTTCTTCTTGATCACAGGACCATCTTCTCCAGCATTCTTCTTCCTATTCTTGTTTGATGGTCTACCTGGCATCTTTCTATAATCAGGTGGTGTGGGCTTTGGTTTATCTGTTTTCTCCCAACTTTCCATGCTAGGCATTGGGTATATTATAGGGGAGTAAGCTTTGACATAGGTATCCTTAGTGTTTGCTTCATCCACATAATCTAGAGGATCATGTCTTGCTCTCATGATGCAAGAAAAAGCATGACTGCAAGGTATCCCTGTCAAGTTCTATCTGAAACAAGTGCATGATTTCTGAGCTAGGTTCACTACAACACCCTGATTGCCAAGGGAAACCTCAAATAAATCAATGTCTGCTGGAATTATAATGCAACCCTTAGCATCATCAGCTACCTTACGCAATACCTTCATTACAGATGGCATAACTCTCCCCTCATAAGTCTCACATCCCTCTCTCTTCAAGGAAAACCTCTTCATCACATATCTCCTAATCCATTCCATCATGCTCAGGATGGGTTTATCCCTAGCTTGCCTCAAAACATTGTTGAAACTCTCACAATGGTTGTTCAACAACATCCCTGACCTACAATGGGTACTAAAGGCATGTCTACTCCAGTGTTTTGGGTCTATCTTAGCTAAGTAGGCATGAGCTTCTTTTGATAGAAATTTGACACCCTCCATTGCAGCCTCAAATTCAGCCTATATAAATATAATAATTTGCTGAATAATACAATACAAATAAAATTAAACATGTAATTAAAAGGGCATGTAATGTGCTGAATAAATATTATTCATACCTTTGTGTATGCCCTTGCACACTTCCAGAAAGCTTGCTTGTACACTTCACCAGGATAAGTTTGCTTGAAGTTGGTCCATATGTGCCTAGCACAATATCTAATTTCTGCCCAATCTGCAGCTTTGTCCAAAGCATCTAGTAGCCCCTGCACATATGCAAACACAACATTAGGCAATATCAAATTAAGTTCAAATAAAATTAAGTTAAGCTAACTTACTTTCTGCCTATCTGACATGAATGTTATTGGCTTTCTCCCATCAACTGAGTCAAGATCCTTGACAAGAAGATCCAAAAATCAGGTCCAACTATCTTTATTTTCAACCTCTACACATGCCCATGCCACTGGGAAGATGTTATTGTTTCCATCTTTTCCAATGGCAGTCAGTAGCATTCCTGGATACACACCTTTGAGATGACACCCATCAATGCCTAAAATTGGTCTACATCCCTTGACAAAACCCTCCTTTCACCCTTGAAGACAAACATACATTCTTTGGAACACTGGTGGAGGCCTCAAAATCCTTCCACATTGAACAAAACCTGAACTTCCAGGGTTATACTTCTTGATTGCTTCTATGTAATCCCAAACCCTCATGTACTGCTCAGCTGAACTCCCATGTATCATGTGCATTGCTTTGTCCCTAGCATAATAGCACTTGTAGTACCCAGCTGAGACTCCCATTTCCCTCATCACTGTTGCTTTGAATGCAGCCAACTTTCACCAAGGATTTTCTCTCCAATGCTCCAAATACCTCTCAGCCAAATACTGTGATGTCACCTTAGAGTTACACTGTTTAAATCCACAAGTATGCTCCAATCTGAGTGACCTAATCTGAAAGGTGTCTTCACACTTCATTCTCCTAGCATGAACTTTGAACCTACACTTTTGTTCATTACAAAAACATGCAACCCTCTTCCCTTTCTTCCAAGTGCACTTGCATCTGAATTTACAATAAACACTCACCCTCTGGTTTCCATTGTGCAAGAAATAATAATCATACCTGTTTTCAATTGAGTGATGTATAAGTGCTTTCCTGAAAACATTGTTTGTACTAAATTTCATTCCCTTTGTCAGCTTGATGGGCTTTGTAAAGTCTACCTCAGGATTGAAAACAGTGTAGTGGTCAGCCTCATCACCACTACCAATATCACTTCCAAGTTCATCTGAGTCATAAAAATCAGTATCCTCCCTCACTATCACATCATCTTGATCAGCTTCTTCATAAAATGGTTTGGGCTGTTGGACACCCAGACTTGTTTCAACCTGCTTTAACAGCTCACCAGCCTCATCAACCTCATCATATACCTCATCATCACTAGCATCTATGTCCCCTTCACTCAATACAACATCAGAGTCACTTCCACTTGATTCTGATGATGTTTCATTCACACCTTCACCAGCATCTTCATACCCATCTTGCACAACAACCCTCTTGCTCCTCTGCCTTTTTGATCTCCTATTACAGTGACCTTTACTGGAACTCCCTTCCTCAAACACTCTGTTTGGCAGCTGGTTAGGGTTTGAGGAGGTTTCAATATGAGCATGTGGGGTTGCTTTTGCCTTGTGGGCTACAGAATCCTTCTTTTCGTTTTGGGGGCATTTGGTTGCCTTTTTCTTTTCAACATTACTGACAGTAGGGTCAGCAGGAGGGGGGGATTGGCTTTGAGAAGATTCTAATCCTATTTGGCTTTGGGATTGGCTTTGGTGTTGGCTTTGGGAGGGGCCCATATCATTTTGGGTAGTATTTTCTGGTTCTACCAAATATATAGTCACAAATCCATTTATGTCCTTAGTTTGAAGAAGCAATTTAATGTCATTGTCAACCTTAATAAGCTTCCTACCACAATGCATACTCAATCCTTTCCTTCTAAACCACATTTCTGGCAGTCTTCTATAAGTCATTTCATATTTCACAATATCAACCAAATTAAAGTAGCAGAATTCAGAAGCTTGTGGCTTCATATATATACCTCCATCATCAGATATCTTCACATAGGTTGTTTTTTTTTTTTTTGACTCAAACTTACCACCATGATAAATTTTCACATTAACCCCATGATCCATCACTTCTTTATGCACAACATACTTATATTTTGGATTCCTATACATCCTGAAAATTTAGGGTTTTGCAAAATTCAGACATGGAAAATAAAACACAAGCACATCACAAATGTAACAACATGCTAACTTTAATTATCAAAATGCATTTTACAGGTCTTTTTTTCATCTACTAATTTCAACAACATTTTCATAATTAAACAAACCTAATCTGATATTTATGCTGAAAATTTAGGGTTTTGCAAAATTCAGACATGGAAAATAAAACACAAGCACATCACAAATGTAACAGGATGCTAACTTTAATTATCAAAATGCATTTTACAGGTCTTTTTTCATCTACTAATTTCGACAACATTTTCATAATTAAACAAACCTAATCTGATATTTATGCTTCCAATTTCATAAAGGTGAAAACTTTAACAAAATTACAGAATAAACATGATTTTCATCCCACTCTAAACATTTACAACCAAAAATATACAAAAATGGTAACTATTTAAACCTAACCTAATGAAAAAAAAAGAGACAAAGAACCTTACTTGAATGTCGTCCTACTCAGCATGCAAGACGAAATTGGAGTAGATTACGGTTGCAGATGTACGATTGCAGGACCACAATTTTGCAATCCGTCCGCGCAGTTATGGTGATGTGAAGTGAGAGAGCAGAGGAGCAGAGGTTGAAGAAAGGTAGATGAAGAATCATTACGAGGGAAGAGGGGGGAGTAAAGAGGGAAGATGGGGCGGGGTGTTTTAAATGGTCACGTGCGCCTCACGTGAGGGCATTTTCGGGATTTCAGAAAAATATACCCGAAAATATGGTCAAGGGTACTGGTCAACAAGGTTTTTGGCTTTCTAAGGTAGTTCCCCACAAAAAAAAAGTTTTAAGGTAGTAAGTCACAAAACCCACCCCAAACAAGGTAGTTCTGAACAAAAAATCCAAAAAAAAAAGTGAATTGCTATTTACCGCCCAAAATTACTCACCACCGCCCTTGGAAATTACCCATTTGTCCTTCACTCTCACTCACTCCTCACTCACTCCTCACTCCTCCTTCCTCTCTTCCTCACTCTCCTCACCACCACACCATCACACCGGCATCACACCGGCAAAACCACCACACCATCACAACGGAAATGTCAGGGGCTAGCGGCAGCGGCAGAGGCGGCGAGCATCGCGGCGGGGGGGTATACATTCGAAATTTTTTTGCTTTATTTACTCTAATTTGCTTTGATTTTTACGAAATGTGTTGATATAGGAGTGTTTTTATTCAAGGTTTATAGACAATTGAATTGAATTTGTGTTGTTTGAAGTTGTGTTGATTGATTTGTGAGTTCGGTGTCGTTTTTTTCGAGTTCGGAGAGTCGGGCGTCTGCAATTTCCGTCTGCCCCATGGGGCAGGCGAGATCAGCAGACGCCTCGCCCATGGGTGAGGCGCCACTTCCAGACGCCTCACCCATGGGTGCGGCGCCAGTCGCAGACGCCTCAACCATGGGTGAGGCGAGATCGGCAGACGCCTCACCCATGGTAGAGGCGCCATTTGCAGACGCCTCACCCATGGGTGAGGCGTCTGTAGCAGACGCCCGAGACAAAAAAAAAAATAGTGTTATTATTATTGTTATTATTATTAATATTAGTGTCATTATTATTGTTGTTGTTATTATTATTGTTATTATTATTTGTTATTACAATTATTATTAGTTGTCAATTATTATTTTAATTGTTTATTACTGATTATTGTTTAATTAAAAATGTGAAATGATAGAGGAGAGGAGGAGCCGGTAAATCGATGCCGAGGTTAGTCAGTGAACTAGCTGGTTCAGGACCGCGTCACACGAGGACGCGCGGGATTGATGCCTCTGTACGGAGACAGAGAGAGGCAGTTCGGATGAGGGAGATGACTGACCGTCACTTATATCGCGGTGATGAGGCTGAGCAACACGATTACGGATCTAGCGAGTTCTACTCCGGGGATCAGTCCATGGACGATGATCAGATTGGCGTCGAATCATCCTCAGATTGGCGCGTGGTGAAGGGCAGAGGCGGTAAGTTTGTTAGTACTGGCTCGTCTAGTACTAGCAAACGATCTAGAGCGAAGGACGACAGTACGTGGCTTGTTACAGGGAATGTGGCCGGTGGACCGGCGGATGATAGCGTCATACCGAGCTTCCTGGGCCACGTAGCGTCTCGTATGTGGATGGGAGAGACGAGGGGTCTGTTGAAGTGTCAGAACCGATTCAGTGTCTGTCAGCGGCTGAGTGAGTGGCGAGCGGAGATGTCGCCCGAGGTGAGGGCGCAGATCGAGGGGACTGGGTTATCACACCTAACAGACATTATGTTCAGACATATCGACTTCCCCCTGATATCTGCATTCGTTGAAAGGTGGCAGCCGGATACGAACTCGTTCCACATGCCGTTCGGAGAGATGACCATCATGTTGCACGATGTATGGCATATTCTTCGGATTCCTGTTGAGGGACAGCTCGTTTCCAGTGAGGGACGGGATGGGCAGCTGCAGGCGACGGCCATGGAGGTTCTCGGGGTCACCCGAGATGAACTGATGCATAGCCACTGGCAGGGCGGTGGGGTCCTCACGGAGTCGGTTTTTGACCTTTGCCGAGTGGAGGACTGAATGGAGGACATCCAGGCGGTAGGTTGGATGTGGTTACTTATTGGATCCACCTTGTTTGTCGACAAGAGTGGTAACCGTATTAGACCCTCCTGCGTGATGGAGGTGAGGGACGGTGTCGGAACGGCGCATGAGTTCTCTTGGGGATCTGCTGCCCTCGCCTTCCTATATCGTCAGCTCGGTATAGCTAGTCGGGGGGATTCTCAGGGCATCTGCGGATGCCTAACTCTCCTCCAGGCATGGATATACGAGTACTTTCCCTGCTTCCGACCTCATTGGGAGCGGATGGTTGTCGGGGACGGCGAGGCTCCCCGTGCGTGCGTATGGAATGCCCAGGCTGAGGGCAAGGACGTGGGTCGACTGCGCTCCTTACGTAGACGCTTGGATCAGCTGCAAGCGTCAGAGGTACGTCATGCAGTTATCGGTGTTCATGATTTATTTCGTCGTTTGCTATGTTTTTTTTTACTTCACCGTAACTTGAACATTTCTACGTAGGTGGTGTGGCTGCCATACGGTTCTGACCCGGTTGCATCTGTACCGAGGACTGTATTCATTGGGTGGCTACGATATCGGGATATTATCGAACCGTACATGCCTGGTCGTTGTTTACGACAAATCGGGTACGTACAGAGTATCCCTTTCCCGATCACTAGGCCAGAGAGAGCGATCAGGTCATGGAGCAGTCGTTCGTACAGGGTTGTCTACCCCGTATGAGTATCATCTGATGCCTGGCGTATGTTCCCGGGAGGTTACATTCTTGGTCTCCATGGGTTTCAGGCATCCACGTCAGATCCCACAGCATGTACGGATGACTACCTCGAGTGGTACTACCGTCACTCCCACCCTCTGCTGACACGTGACGATGCAGCACCTGGATCTGTGATTCCTCCACGATCCAACAACGATTATGTAAGTGATTAACTAAAATATATATTTTTTTACATATTACATATCTCTGAACTCACACTCATTGTTACTTTTTTGCAGTGGGTGAATCGTCTAGCCGTCGCATTTGAGTCTTTCATTACTTTGCTTCCTCCGGAGCAAGCGGAAGGTCCTCGATCGGTTATGGAGGAGTATATGAGAGATTGGCGGGCTGCCAAATGATGTATTACTTATATGACCCTAGATGAATTTGTTATATATTTATATAAGAGTTTCATTGTTATTGTTATTTATTTGTGTTATTGTAATTTGTTGTTTCTTATTTACCTTTTTTGTTTTATTGTAATTTGTTGTTTTATTTACCTCCAAATCACGAAAAAATATAACATGCAAAATATAACAATCACACAAAAATGTGACAATGATATAAGTAGAAAAATATAACAATCACGCAAAACATTCAATTACGTCGACCTCGCTAAACGATCCCAATGTGCTCTTCGCCTAACATACATTTGCTCCCAACCAGCGACACTATCAGAACGGGAAGTAAACCATGCTGCGCATATCGGAAGAACAGGGAAATCTGAGGCTAAATTCAGACGGATATAATGCATGTACGAATCACCTAAATGACCTATGACAATTTCCCTACTTGGACGTGTAGCAATCGAAGGTGCTTGCAACGGTAGCACTGTGTAACAAGCATATAACCCCCTTCCGCTGCCGTATCCGAATAACATAATCGCTGCATTGAAGAGGTTGGCAATCGGAAACAAATCCTCAAGTACTATCATCCAGTGATCATCGTTACACGCACCTTCGTCCCACATAATACGGCGGTAACCAACATCGACCCCGTCAACGTATATGTTTTCGTACAATGCTCGGTTAGCTAAGAGTTCGTTTGCAATGCAAACTCTCGTCAATCGCCATTGCTCTTGGTCTCCGAAAACGTAGTCCGCAATGACACGGAAACCGCAATTACCATCCCCAAGCACATCGAGATATCCTTCAATGAAAGGTATGATGAATCCCGGAATTTTGTTAACATGATAGAATTCAGTGATATCTATTCCGTGTCCAGCTGCAAGACAATATAATAGAAAGTCATTAATAGTACTTATCAAAAAGTAATTAACAACATTATGTACATGTTAATAAATTATGGGTTTTCATACCAGTACTCCGCACGACGTTACTCGATGAGGATGAGCTACGACCACGCCCGCTGCTCGAACTGGATGACCTAGGGCGACCACGACCCCTCTGGGAGTACTCCCATGAACTAGGATCACGTCTGGTAGAGGAACTCCCTCTCGGTCGACCTCTGACTGTCGTGTTCGCTTCCGGCTCGACGTAACTCGCTTCATCAGGATGAAGCTGCTCATTGATAAGGACAGATATGTTGCGCACAACTGCCCAGTCGCTTGAGTTAACCTCGTGGACGAGAGAGTGAAAGTACCGATGGTCCTCAGATGGATGCTCAGTTATGTCAAGCGTATCTATCTCCACTGCATCACTAATAACCAGTGTTCACCAAAATTTGTGGACACTATTCAAGCTAATTGGCGTGCCCGTATCCGTGGCCGTTTTCAACTCACACGCACACGGGATCTGATGAGTGGATCTCAATACACAACCGCAACGATCAAATACTTGGTCACTCAATTCTCTCATCCTCTTCAGCTCATCCGATAATATTCCTAAGCAGTAATGGGAAACATACCCGCTCAGATAGTTGAATGGGAAACCCGAGTACATCACACCTCTTCGTCTTCTGCACTCTTCAAGTGTGTACTTGATCTCAGTTAGTTGTGACTCGATTGACTTGTTGACCTTGTTCCAAACATTGTCCAAAGCTCCAGTTGAGGAGTTCAACCACTGTTTTAGCGCGGCATGTGCACTCTCCACCCTGCAAGTCGTAGTGTTGCCAAGGTGTAGCACCTTATTCGTCCACGCAGCCACAAACATCTCTTTGTATCTCAGCCAGGTCTCCTCTACATAGGATATCACGTGAGGGTAATTCCTCCAAGTATCCTTCATCATACGCACTGCTCTATCGTACTCAGCTTCTGTGGAAGCTTCCATGATAGACTTCCACTTCCCGTTCTTGAACCTCTGCGCGCCGACCTTATCTTTTCCACAAAGTCTGTACACTTTGTCTTCAACGACTTTGTTAATGTGCCATGTACAGAGCAAATGGGCACTGTCGGGAAATATCTCTCTAATAGGTGTCATCAACCCTAGCTCACGATCGGTCAAAATTGCTGTTGGGTGTACATCATTTCCAATAAGCATCCTCAACTTATCTAAGACCCACGCATAGCTTGCCTCAGTCTCATCCTTCATAATGGCATAAGCTATGAGGAAGTTCTTATTGCTTGGAGTCATCCCCACTATCTCAAGAAACGGCATCTTATACTTGTTTGTTTTGTACGTGGAATCTAAGCCAATCAACCAAGGAAAAGACCGAAGTAACTGAATTGATGTAGGGTGTGCCATGAACACGTGAGTTACCTCATTAGTAGCTGGGTCGGCTCTTGTCCAATGTACGTACTTATTCTCCACAGCTAAATGATGAAACTGACCAATGACATCTCTTTCTTCAAAATCAAGTTTCCTTATACGATCTCTGTAGTTGTACACATGCCGTCTAGTTGCATTGTCCTCGGGAAATTTTTCCTTAATAGCGGCCAAGATAGCACATGGCTTTGTTTGTGCCGAAGTCATGTCACGAACGAGTTTCTTTGACCCAGGACTAAGACCACTCATCTGACGATATCCCTCAGGAAACACAGCAAAGTCATGGTTGTGCGTACCCCTAATCCCAGGCAATGTGACAATCATCCAACTACTGGACCCATACACTTGCTCAGCTCTTAACTGGAACGTACATTTACAAGCCTTTGTTTTCGTATTCTTCCGAGCAGCAGTATCTAAGTCTCTTAATTCCCCTCTGTAGCGTTCACCTCGATTGCATCTTAACAATTTTACGCTTCTATTGTTCTTGTGTGACGAAATTATCAACTCAAACCCGATAGTAAGGGCAATTTGTTTTGCCCAATTAATTGCATCTCTATCACTATCAAATAACTCATCAGTGACGAAATGCGTACTGTAATCAACACCATCACCACCGAACCGCCCCAAAGGAACCTAACGAAAACAACGAAAACAATGTTAGCTTAATCTTAAATTCAAACGTCTATCAAAACCGACTGAACCAAGGGACAGGCGTCTGAAATTTTCGCCTGGACCATGGATGGGGCGGAAATCACGGACGCCTATGCCATGGTTGTGGCGTAAATCTCAGACGCCTGATCCATGGTATAGGCGTCCGTGATTTACGCGTCCACCATGGTGAAGGCGTCCGTGATTTACGCCCCGTCCATGGTCCAGGCGGAAATTCCAAACGCCTGTTCCATGGACGGGGCGTAAATCACGGACGCCCGTTCAAAATATGCGGAAAAAAAATTTACCTCAACCACCATCGACGGCACTTCTTGGTCGTCGGAAGACATTTGCGGTCGTTCCTTGCTTGCCGGTGAGAGAATGTTGGTGAATGTGGGTGGGTGTGAGAGTGGGTGGGTGTGAGAGTGGGTGAGTGTGGGAGAGTTAGAGAGGGAGAGGGAGAGTGGGAGAAATGGTGAAAATGTGAGAGGGGCAATATTGTAATTTCCAAGGGCGGTGGTGAGTAATTTTATGGCGGTATATAGTAACTCCCAAAAAAAAAGTCACTTCCTTCTCCACCAATTCCCTCCAACCGTCTCTCTCTCTCTCTCTCTCCTAATCTCAATCAATCCCTCGACATCTCCTCTTTCATCAACTCAACAACCTCCCGCTTATGCTCATCTGAGTCATCTCCACCGGCATTCATGGCACAATTTCTCTATCCTCTCTTTTTTTTCCTCCTTCTGTCTCGTTCTATCTCTCCACTCTTCATGGCAAACAGAGGTCAACGACTATAATGGCCAAGATCAAGCTTCCCCCACCGGCGTTAATGGCGAAGTTGGACGACGAAGATCGATGGTAGTGAACAGCATAGCTCGACATCAACGTTCTAGTACCAGAAATTCAAGGGTTTTTTTTCAATCTTAATTTTCGAGATCTGAGTGGAGTATTTTGTTTTATTTTTATTAATTTCATTTCTAAATTGAATGGATATGTAATGTTTCGAATTTGGTGGGGGTGAATGTGATTGTAGGTATAAGTCGCTTGTTCATGATGTGCTTGGTTTGAAGTTGAGTAGGGTGAGTGGGTAAGGGGAGAAAGGTGGGATGAAGTCGTTTGAGATGGATGGATCGGATCATTTTTGGGTGGCAAATGGGGGACTGGATATTGCCACTGTGTTTGCAGTGTTGTTGGGTGAGATTAAGGAGAGAGGAGGGGTGAAGATGATGAGAGAGAAAATGGGGGTTAAGTGGTGGTGGTGGAGGGGAGAAAATACGTGGCAGTGCTGTTGCGTGGTGGTGGAGATTGGCGGTGGTGGATGAAAGAGAAAATATGGTGGTGGCCGGTGGTGGTGGGGATGGGGGAATGAGAGGAGAGAGAGGAAAAAGATGGCATGGAAAACAAAAAAGACCAATCAGCCCCTCAAAAAAAATAAAAGGTCCCACTTGTCCCCAAAACTTAACGGAGGGGACAGAATGTTGCTATGTGAAACAAATTTAGTTAGCTCAGGTAACCAAAGTGAAAATATAAAAATCACAGGTCACTAAAAAATGATTATGCAATACGTCAGGGCACCAAAGTGGAAATTTTCCTAAAAAAATAAACACATGAACTATTTTTCAAATGGTTAAATGTCAAAACCGAAAAAATTTATACCCATGATTCACTGGTAAACAAGTTGCAACTTGTACACCAGGTCATGAGTTCATACTACCGCCTCTTTGCCAAACCAAAAACATTAAAAACTGAAAAAATCGAAGTGGTTACTCTGTATTGGTGTGACCCCGCATTACACTCTTGCTCATTCGGTCCTAAAAGAATACTAGGATGATTTGGACAAGTTATAAAGACTCAACCTGTTAGCCCGGATCAGCCAACGAGCCAAAAAATTATGTCAAGTGTCAAGTGTCCCACTCTCGCTGCAAACCCTCTTTTAAACTAGTTTCGTTATGAGAGGAAGGTTTTCATATTCAGGATATTTTTGGGTTTCAACTTGTTGTATCCTTTTTTATTTGTTATTTTGGATAGAAAGGGGTGCCAGCCTAATTGTTAAGGGCTGAGGGAACGCATTCTCGTACCTCTTACCTCAATCCGTAAGAATCTTCTCAAAAACAAATCAATTTCAATTGGATATGGCAAACCTTACCCCCCCTCACCAAACAAGGCTCATACTCTCCTCCTTTCCCCACCATATTAAACATTTCTTTGCTAAGATCTGAGCCCATGCAACTCAAGTTCCCAACTACAACTTGCCTTTTGAGTAATCGTCTGCTTAGAATCAGTGTAACCCAGTTCACTTGGTAAACCAACAAATTTGGGATAAACTAGGCGCAAAACCTCAATGCTCTTAACATGAAACCTCTTCCTCAGCTTTGCAGAATTTGCTGAGCAAACTGCAGATTGCACATTCTCCACTTAAATTAGAACTCCCAACAGAATGTGAAATCAGCTTGCAAACAAGCAGATTATATCAGAGGAACCACCCAGGAAAACATAAGAATACTGTCAGCATGCTACCAATTCTATTTGTACCACCTGTAAGCCTAAAGATACTTTGGCGAACAAGTATTCACCTCTGATTTTGATAGTAAACACTGCAATGAACTTCGAAATATTGTGTCTACCTTCGTTAACACGTATTCTCCCATATTAGTGCTTCAACAGCTTCATCTCAAACACACGCCAGGAATCCTTTTTACCCCCATTAGTCATTTCAAGGCGGGTGGTAAATAAGATATCTTAACAGCGCAATCAGATGTCAGATCATTTCAAAAGTTATCAAAAAGAAAATGAAGGAAAAAGCACATCTCAAATGTTGTAGCCTTTAGGCTCAATGGATGTCTCTGAAAGTTGCACACACAAATACAACCAAGTCTGCAGACTTCACATAAGACATAGTTCATAAATGCATAAGGTAGACAGCAAAAGATAAAGTAATGAGAAAAGGGAGTGCATGGAAATTACTTGTACCAATGTATAAGACCCAGGTTTTTAGGATTGTAAAAACAATCATTGGCATTTGCCAGCAATCTTAATTACCCAAGAAAAGCAAGTCCCAAGTGGGTGCGGATCAAACCCCCTACCCCCCCCCCCCCAAACCAAAACACACATAAAAAGCTCCTGCCACCCATTGGATTGTACTTGCTCCCTCTCTATCTCTTTCTTTCTTTTTTTCAGATGGGAGGGGGCTTAAAGAATAAAGCCACTGGGATGTAGAACAGAAATAGGTACTTCAACGTAATAAAAGTGACATAAGAACCCTAATTTGAACAGTCAAACAGTGAAGTGACATACGGGAATTTGTATTTCGGCTACTGAACACCGACATTAATGTCTATGGACAGCTCAGGCATCCTGAAATAGATGAGTGAAATAGATGCATCTAAAATAACTCAAAAATTAGACTGAAATGGATGAGTGGTCAAAGGCAAACCTGAAATGCTCATTCAAAGATTGCAAAAATGTATTGGTACAAAGTTTCAGCAACTCTAAATATATTTCAGTCCTGAAATGTATTGCTGTCTTGATATCAGATATTGGGCCAAGGAATAAATAACTCCTAATAGCCCCAGTATTTTGACCTTGATCACATCTGTGATTATGATGGCTGGCAGATTGAGAGGTAGAGTGAGCAGAGATGCTGTATCTTTCTGCTTTGTGTAGCTCCAAACAAACTGGTTGAAAAGGATATGGCTTGGAAATGTAAGAATCAGGAGAGCCACATTTTTTACTGCAAAAAACCAGTCTGGTCCACCAATCTCCAGGCCCCAACCAGCATTTCCATGCCACACTTCTTCCCAAATTCTATGTAGAGCAGTTAGGACTAAATAGGAAGAAATAACAACAGTCACAGGAAAGTATCTTTGTTTATCACCAAACCCAGCAACAAAATCAGAATCTTGGTTGAGTAGCAGTAAGATTGGTGCCAATAAGAATATCGCACGGTTTGAGCCACCAGTTAGGTTAACATTCAAGATCAAACATATAGCAAAGCACATAACAGTAGCCACATTACCAACTGCAGGCATCCAGGCCCCCTCGGAAGCCATCTTCTTAATTGTAAAAGCCGGCACTATAGATGCTCTACGCTGCTGCAAGAATCTCATTTTGGCAGGGAAATTTGCGGAATTACTATGACCAGACTGGTTCTGTTTAGTACCTCCTCTTTCAATAGCCTTTTCCCGCATTAATGAAGCCAGCTCAAATTTTATTTCCAATCCAATAAGCATAAAGATAGCAGCATACAGACCAAGGAGAGATGTCCTTGCACCCTCAATAGCCAATAGAGTAGTTAGCTTTCGTTCTTCTTCTGTGATATCTCCACCATCCACAAGGCTTTTGATTCTAACTTGGCCCTCTAATAAGTAGGTGACAGGAAACAGTGCGACAAGCAGAGCAAAGACCCATGGCAACGTCTTTGTGCTCAAGGCAGAAGGAAAGTGCGCGAAAACGAGAAACACAGAAGAGCAAATCATTGTTAAAACAATGAGAGCCTGCAAGATCAAGGCCTGAGGGAAGTACTCAAAAGAGATGTAGACACCCACTGCAACACCAACAGCAATTGAATAAACTGTTCTTAGCTCAACCATGTACTTGATTGGGATGAATGAGGTAGCAGCAGCGAGTGTGAGCAAGATGGCCACGATAAGGAGCCAAGATGGCCATGTAGGCTTTGATGCCATAAAGCCATAAATAGATATGTCGTCTCCAGTCTGATGAGCCGCTTTGATGACATCAGAGTGGTATGTCCATGATAATGGAATGGGTGGCTGCAGCAAAATAAATAGCAACCCGGTTGCCACTACCAGTACCAAGCACCTTTTGGCTAACTGCAGACACAGCATGAGACATTATTCGACCATATCAACCATGACAGAAAATGAGTCCCAAGACTCCCAAACATCTGTAAGAAACGTCATTTTATGATATCCAAAAGACCTTGTCACTCTTATCACAGATAAATAATTTTTAATTAACAATAGTTTTGAAGCTTAAAATAGATGGCAAAGGCTTTAATGCATTTAAATTTCGCTTAAAATATTTTCTAGTGGTAGCAGAACACTAACTGATGTACACCTTTTACCGCTTTCCCTAAACAAAAATCTGGGGGCAGATGGACAATAGTGTATTGAACTGCTAACTAAGCATTGCAAGTCCTTTCTTCAATGCTCATACATCTCTGGTTCCTTATAAGTGTTGTGATCAGCAATAACAGACAATAATAAAACGCCAAAGAGCTCTTATTTCCAAGCAATAGAAGAAACCATTGATTAGTCCACATATGACCAAAACCACCTCGATCAGTTAGCTTTAAAAAAAAGCACATTTTAGAAATTCTTTTTAAGCAACCTAGGGCAATGACTTTTTGTTGTTATTGTTATTTATAGATAACATGGGTATCTAAGCTTTGCTTGACCAATCCCATGCGCCCTGAAGTTAATGATCAGGAAAACCTTCAGTGGCCTAGAGGGGACTAGACCTTTTGTTGTTGTTCACCACCTACAGACTTGGTGAAAATTTAACTTGAATGACTGTGTTGCCATTGTCTTTAGCCACATTTTGTAATTATAAATATGTTTTTACCTTTACAAGAAGTAATTGTTTAATTAAGATAGACCTTCTTAATAAATGCTAGATTCTGTGTTTTGCTGAGATAAACGTGACATAGTCAAAGTGAATCAATGTGCAATGCCTAGGAGTGATGATTGCAAAAGATGGATTGGTAATTCCTTGAAAGAGTTTATTTGCAAGTCCTTTCTTCAATGCTTGGGAACTCCACTCCCTAAGTTCCGTGCAGCTCCAAACATTATTTCGAAGGCAAAGGCTAGCCTCTTCATGTGCGGGCTTTAGTGTGGAATTTCGCACGGGATAGGATCAAAATTAATTATCTGCGACTAGGGTGCACATATAAATAGTGGACCACAATGACTCAAATTCAGATGAAATTTTTTCTATTGTCTTAAGGATTAAAATATAACCATTGTCATTTCTACATTTCTGCCCAAAATTTATACAGTATTATCATTTGCATCACACCCCACCAAACATATAGTTAGTTTCCCTGGTTTAGCCAAGTCATTTCAGACACGCCAACAGACAAATAAGATTTGGGAAGCAATCCCTTAATTACAACAGAGCATGAGCTACATGACTACATGAGGCATCAATTTTATTTTACTTTTATAAGAGAAGCATCAGATTTTTGGCCTTACTCCGTTTATCAAATGACGTGAACTAGTGAAGAACAAATCATTAAGAAAAGCTACACAATACACATATGAAGACCAGAATCATACCAGAACATGAGAGAAATGGAGAGCAACTATAGGAATACAAGCCACTCCTATCAAAATGATGCAGAAACCCAAAAGCAGGCCATCAGATGGATGTCTGCCATGCCACCATTGAAGAGATTCAAAAATAGCTTCCCGACAAAACCAGACAGCTAAAGCTACCACAATAGCATGTGCGTATCCTTGCCATGGTTTCATCTTTGAGGCTGTTTTGGACTTGTCCCTGCAAGTTCCAAAAGTAGACAGTTACCTCACTCCCTCCAAAACAGTAATTAACTTTAGAAGTAAAGAATGTTGTGGAAAGGAATGGAGAACCAGACAATACTTGTAAAGAAGCAGAGGTGGAGAAACAGCCAAAAATAGAACAGCTGAGACCCAAACTACAGCCTTCGATGTGATAAATAGCATTGCTAGCTTAGAAGTATACAGGCAAGTCAAAATCCAGACTGCCCATGCCCCAATTCTGCTATCTGTATGAAGCCTCCTCACTAGGGCCAAGCCCAAAATAGTTGTCACTATGACCATGTAGCTGGGGTACATAACATCATCCTCCAGACCATAATAGTATATGCTGCTATAATTGAAAAATCGATTCTCAATGTGGCATAATAGCACAGCATGGCTGACTAAAGCAATCTCAGTCAAGAATTTAAGCTTTGGTGGGAGAAGGGCCAAGCCAGGAGTAGTCATGGCAAGGACAACTTCTGCGACAATCAGCTTGCAAAAAGATTTAAGAGACATGCCTGCCAGCCATATATTGAGATCCCAGAAGCTATGCATCACAAACCACATAACCATCAGGCTCCCCAGCACAACAAATACAAAATATGATGATAAAGACTTCTTTACGAAAAAACGAGCCAGATAAAACCCTGATACTGAAGGTAGTGGAAGCAGCTGCAAAACAAAAAAACACACAAATCAATGTTAATTGTGAACATGCATCGTTCAAAAGAAAAACAGGACATCTAAATTTTCATTATGCATCACAAGCTTCTATTGATAGTTGTAATAGGTTTACATTGATAGTTGAAACTTGAAATAAAAGAGAACTAAGTTGACTGTAAATAGCTAACACTGATTGAATCGCAGGAAACATATATCAAGTTTTTGACTTGAATCCGACTTTTACAAATTTTTAGATCACTTTCATAACGCTTATTGAACAATAGCTGAAGTGTTAAAATGATTTGTCATTGGTATTAAAACTCACCAAAGACAGTAACCCCCCCCAAAAAAAAAAAAAATTACAATTGTAATCAGATTGATAAACCAGGATATTTTGTATAGCATCCTGCATCCATGAGATGTCACTTACAAAACTCCATGTCATCGTTGAGGACTTGAGGTACCTTCAGACCTGTGATTTATAATAGTTTTTGAAACGCGTATATTCCTTTAAATCATAAAGGGGCTGCTTATCCAGAGGTGATTGTTGTAGTCATTGTACCCATACGCATTAGAAAATTTTTTTTCCCTCCTCTTTTTATTTAGTTTCAGGAGGAGGTTGTGGTGGGGGAGGGCGGTACTGTGGTAAGTTGAAGATACAGTAGTTTTTGTAGAGGCAACCAGTTGCAAAATCAAACAGCTTGGTACAGCAAGGGTCTAAGGATACTTACTACCAGAGCTAAAACCTAAAGTTCCTACAAAATGGAAGACCAAGAATACACAATCCATCATCAAAACAGCTTCTCCGATAGATTCATACAACCCCAAATAAATATTTTTACTTCCGATTCTTGACACTGTCGTTACCAAAGTGGAAACTCTCATCCGCACCATGACATGTTGCTCAATAGTCAATACTATGTTAAATCTGCTGAACTGAGGATCCTGACTAGATAACACTTTGTTCCTATGCATCTGTAAAATACTGTAGCAGCACAACTTTTAAAAACGGAATCTAAAGAGTTATCATCCAGCAAAATTCACTTTCCCATTTTGCTACTTGTCTATATTTTATTTCCAGTAAGCTTTTCTGCCATACATGGCAAGACATAGGGGTGTTAATAAGATTTACTTTAAGTATCCGTGTCGAATACAGCACTCCAGCACAATGTATCGACTATCGACACTTGTACATTTCAACAGTGTCCACAAACATTCAAAAAATTTCAGAAATGACAGAGCCCAGCACTTTGGACTGTCCTTGTGTTCTATAAACGTAGCCAAGTCTATGCAACAAGCTTCTATCTCATTTACTTTCTCGCATTTTATCAATAACGGAAGTTCATAAAGACCCAATGGTTATAGAGAACTATTGAATAGTAGAAATATTCCTCATCATTATCATTGCTCTTCTCTATGACTCTTGCTTGTTTTAAATAAAATATTGCATTAATAAAGCTGAAAGACAGCATTAGAGGACAAGTAGCCCTCACACAAAGGTACAGTTACGCATTAGCCTAGTTTCTCTCACATCGGAAATCAAATACCTTCCAAGGCTCCTCCCGCCCTAGCCCACAAAGAAGCTATTGAATTCACCCTATCCAATACGACCTCACACAGCACCCCAAGAATACACAATCGTCTTCAGCTCCAATCAAATGCAAAAGCAAAAAAAAAAAACCCATTGTGCCTACTTCTTATCTCTTCTTCCAAAGCCCACAAAGAGGACCTGCAATAGAGATATGTCTTGACACCCCAAATAAACAAAGCCACCCCCTACCCCAACCTTACACACCAAATCCCAGCTCACAAGACTTCTTCCTATCCCAAAATGACATTTCCATCATAGATGCTGCCATTTGATTCCATTCTCTACAAGGCTCGTTAACCAACCAAAAAGGCATTGAAGAAACAATCTTAGTTTCCCTGCATCATTGATCACTAAAGTTAATCGTATCGAAAATCCTATCAAAATAGCTCCAATACACCTTATAATATTATACGCATTCTCAAAAATCAAATCAAAGACCAGGATCACTTGTATGACCCATCTCATCTCATCCACCACAATATTAGTAACCAAGGCTGCATAGCATTGGCAACAGTTGACCCAGAAAACTTTAGGGAGCTAACAAATCTTGGGGCACAAAACTACAAATGATCATTAATTAGGTACTAGGAACATGAATGAAGTTTATTGAACTGAATATACATATTACAGAATACAGAACATCAAAGTATTGAGAAGCAGGACAGAATAACAAGTATAATAAAAGAAAAGTGCAGTACATACCCAAAAGGGGAATCCGACAACAATAGCAGCAGCAGCACTAGCTAATACAGCCAAGGTGGTAAAAGCGAGGGAGCTGAGAGTATCAGCAATCATACCCAAAGCAAGTGCACCGGCAGCAGCTGCGCCTCCAAGCATGGTAGCAGTGACTAGGAGATAACTAAAAGGAGGCGGAACCTGAATATAACGGGCAAAGGAATGGAAAACAACCCTGATTTGCAAGCAGATAACAACAACAAGTAAGGCAAGAGCCCCATTGACGATGCGAATACTGTGGAGCTGGTTAGCATTCTTAGTGACCCACCAGAGGGAATTTCTAGTGGAAGCATATAGAAGAAAGAGGAAAGGGATGAAGAAAAGAAGAAAGAGATCAGAGACGGAGGAGGCGGAAGAAAAGAGGAGGGAATAGTGAGAAGCAATGTGGAATAACAAGGGGAAGAAGAGCAAATAGAGAGAATGGAAACAGGTCTCGAGAGGACCGAGAATGAGCATATCATCAGGAATTTCACCGCCATGGTAAGCAGAAGACTTGAAGGAGGAAGTACGGGGAAGGGAGTAAAGCCAGTAGAAGACACAATTGAAAGACATGAGATAGTAAGAAGCATTAGACATACCAAGAGCAGAGATAGTTGCCCAGGTGAATAAGGATGATGCAGAGATAGGGACAGAAGCAAAGAGAAGGCGCTCAAGGGCAAGAACAATGGAAGGGTTTTCCATCTGAATCCATTTGAACTGAAGAGAAGACCAGACACCGATTAGAAAATTGGTATGGGCGCAGAGGAAAGCGGCGAGGATAGCAAGTGGGATTGAAGAATTGAAGGCGGAGATGAGAGATGAACTGAAAAAGAAGGCGATCTGAGCGGCGAGGAGAGAGAACCAGACTCCAAAGAAAGCTCCAGGTTTGAAATTGAGAGAGTCGAGGATGTATGAGCACATCAGACCAAGGGTTAAGGTGGCAACCACAGGAGTGCCTCCGAGGTCAAGGAGGAAAGCCGCGCAAGGGACAAGCGCCACCGCGATCCGACCATTGTGGATGAAGTTCGACGGAGAGTATCGAGAATTTGTATGAGAATTTGAAGTTGAATGAGAATTCGATTGGCTGCTATTGCGACTGCTAATTAGTCCCACTGGCGGACGGACAGTTCTCCATGGGGATTCCATGGAGGAGTGGAGAGAGAGAGAAGACTGTCTTAATTTAGGGTTGAAGTGAAAGCTCCTTGACTAGCCACCAGCACTATGGTGCTTGCTCCATGCCAATTACGAGTACCATTTTTAAGGGCAAAACGGGGTTAACGTAACAAATTATTGAACATTAGCACAAATAGGAATTAACGGAGGAGTAGAGGACGTTGACTCCTGGTTCACTAGCCGAAATAAAACACCTGGAATTATTTTCACAAATTTTGTGCTTGGCAATATTATTGAACGTCCACTAAAACTTTGGATGATAAAAAAAAATGTAAGAAAAAATAAAGTATAAAATGCGAAACGAAATGACGCACAACAGAATGAATTGGAACGAATAGAACAGATGGCAGCATGAAAACAACGCAAAGAGCAAAAGCTTATTGAGCATTCAAAGAGAATACACATTCTCATCTTAAAAAATCTTGCTAGAGGACGTTGACTCCTGGTTCACTAGCCGAAAGTAGCTACTTTGTACCTTTCCTTTTTTTTTTTTTGTGAGGGGAAATAGAGCATTATATTGATAGTTTATCCATAAAAACATACGGGGAGAGATCCCCGGGCATACAACCCTTCCACACTTGCTCTAATCCATGAATATCTAGCCTAGCAAGATGGTGAGCAACAGCATTCTGCATTACCATCCCTTTTAACGTGTTTCCAGCTAACATAATCGAAACAAGAGGCATAAAATAAAGTATCACTAAGCACAACATCTATCTCTTCCAAACCAGTCACTCCCTTCAGCAGGCGAGAGATGATAGTCAAATTATCTGACTCAAGAATTATCTTAGATATTCCAAGTCGCTGTGCCAGCTTCACACCAAATTCACATGCTCGTGCCTTTGCTAAGATTGGTGTCCAGCAAGCTTTAATTCTCCTCACAGCAACAAACTTAACATTTCCTTCATTGTCTCTTCCCATTGCAGCAACAGCCACCCACCTATCAATGATCATATGTGCATCAACATTTATTTTAATCAATCCCTCCTCTGGTAGTAACCAAACATTGCCACCCACAAGTGAAATTGAAGGAACAGGGGCATGTCTTTTTTCTTCTCTATCTTGGAGAGCTCATCCATGAGCCTGAGAGCTCGTGACAAAATTACCTCACTAGATGTCAGCTTTCCTTCAAAAACCTTCAGGTTCCTAGCAAACCAAATTCCCCAAGCTATAGTGCAGGCCAGTTGAAAAAATTCATCAGATAACTCTTCCTTCCACCTAGTCACCAAGTCACCAAACGAAATCTCTTCATTAACCTGTACTGCAGTTGCACAAGGGCTCGCCATCCACACTCCTTTCACCGTCTCACAGTGGCAAATTGCATGAAGCGTAGTTTCAGGAGCTAGATCACACAGTGGGCAGCTGTCATTCTCTATGATATGCCTATACTTGAGAAGGGCCCTTGTTGGGAGAATATTCACACTTGCCTTCCATAAAAAGTTCTTCACCTTGGGTATTAAATCCGCATCCCAAATCGCTGGCCAACAACTTTCCACTTCATCAAAATTTATCCCTTTCCCCAACAAATATGCAGTGCGTACAATATAGTGTCCATCTCGCAAAAACGCCCACCTCAAAATATCTCGAGGTGCTCTTTCACTCACAGGGATAGCCAAAATCAAGTCTCGGTCACGATCATTGAAAATAGAGTCAATTAACTCCACTCTCCAGCACCCTCTCTCCCTATCAATAAGATCTGCCACATAAAGTTCCTCGTGATCAATCGGGCAAGGCGTGGTGGCCATACGGCCACACCCATCAGCCAACCATGGGTCCGCCCATATTTTGATACTACGCCCGTCACCAACCCGCCACAGCAAACCTTCATTTAAGAGAGATTTCGAGCCCCATATACTTCGCCACGCATGACTTGGACAATGACCCAGATATGAATCAAGTACCCAAGTTTTAGCATAGTACTTTGCCTTATAGACCTTACCGCAAAGAGTTTCGTCGCCATGAAGCAACCACCACACCTGCTTTGCCAGTAATACATCATTAAAAACAGAGAGATCTCGGAAGCCCATGCCACCAACACATTTTGGCTTACACAAAGAATTCCAAGATTTCCAATGTATCCTTCTTGAGTCACCAGTTTGCCCCCACCAGAAACGAGCCATAAGGGAATGGATATCCTTTATCAAAGTTATAGGGATTTTAAAAACCCCCATGACATATGAAGGGATAGCTTGGATGACAGATTTAAGAAGAACCTCCTTCCCCGCCACCGAGAGCATTTTCTCCTTCCATCCCTGTAATTTCTTCCACACCCGTTCCTTTATAGTTGCAAAAATAGTCCTCTTTGAACGCCCAACAAGCGTTGGAAGCCCAAGATATTTTTCATGTTTATCCACAATCCGCATCTGTATAATTTGCCGCAACTCCTCTTTAGTGTTTACAGTGACTCCCTTACTAAAAGAAACCTCCGACTTCTCAAAATTAACCTTCTGCCCGGAAGCCCTCTCGTATTTGCCTAGAATATTGGCAATTTCTTGGCATTCCCGTCGGTTGGCTCTTGTGAAGAGTAAACTGTCATCTGCAAAAAATAAATGAGAAATCTCTGGCCCACTCCTACTAGCACGGATCCCATGAATAACCTTGTCCTCAGCCGCCTTTCTCATAAGACCAGAAAACGCCTCCGCAACAAGAATAAAAAGATATGGAGATATGGGGTCACCTTGCCGAAGGCCACGAGAAGGTACCACCAAACCCCTTGGTTGCCCATTAATAATGAAAGAATAACGTACAGAGGGCACACATCTCAAAATCATACGTACCCAAGCACAATCAAACCCCATCTGTAACAAGCATTTCTCAAGAAACACCCACTCCACTCTGTCATACGCCTTACTCATATCTAATTTCATCGCCATCGAACCTTTTCTTGACTTAGACCTTGCTTTCATACTATGAAACAGCTCCATTGCAATCAATGCATTATCAGTAATAAGTCTCTTTGGCACAAAAGCACTTTGATTTTCAGAAACTATAGACCCCAAAAATAATTTCAATCGATTTGCCACAACCTTTGTAAGTAATTTATAAATAACATTATAAAGGCTAATAGGTCTATATTCTGATATTTTTGTAGGGGACTTTACCTTGGGTATGAGAGCCACATGAGTACTGCTAACCTGGATCATCGAGCCTCTGTCATGCAGCGAAGCATTAATATAACCCGCCACGTCATCTCCAACAATATGCAAGTAGTGCTGGAAAAAAATAGCGTGCAAGCCATCCGGCCCCGGTGCTTTTGTGGGGTGCATCTGCATAAGAGCCTCATGAATTTCAGCTGAGCTATATGGTCGTGTCAACACTCGATTCATACTGTCACTAACAACGGGTTTCACACCCGCTAAAGCTTCCTCAAAGTTCGTTGGGTCGCTTGATAAGAATAGATCAGAGAAAAAATTTGTTACAATTTCTTCAATCTCCCTGTCTCCAGTACGCCAAGTACCCTGATCATCCATTAAGCCTTTGATCAAATTCCTCTTCCTCCTGTGTGAAGCTTTATGATGGAAATAAGAAGTATTACGATCACTCTTTTAACTCTGCTACTCGAGCTCGCACATGCCAGTAAGCCTCATTCTGCTTGTGTAATTCATCTAGCTTTCCCTCAAACTAAATACATTCATCAATAACCTGCTGTGTAGGCTGGCGTTGTTGAGCTAATGCCAACCTTTTTTCAGTCTCCCCAAGTTGTTTTCTCAAGTCTCCACAATTTTTCATCACTCAATGACAATAGCGAATCTGCACAGTTTTGAACTTTTTCAAGTGGGTCAATTAGTCCTCTATCTCTCCATGCCGCTCTGACAATCTGTTCACATTCATCATCCTCGAGCCAAAAGGTTTCAAGTCTGAATTGTTTCTTCTCTCTCCTAGTTCGCCTCTTTGCACGTGTATTTAGACAGATTGGAGCATGATCAGATTTATACCTGACCATGTTCTTCACCCAGCACCTAGGGAAAAGATTTGCCCAAGCAGAGTTGCATACAAACCTGTCAAGCCTCTCACGAATACAAGTCTCCATACAAACCTGTCAAGCTCACCCATTAGCTCCCAAGTTTTAAACTTATTTTGTGCCTCCGGCCACCCATAAATGCCAATGAACCTCCACCGTCCTCTCACACCATCAACAACATCTCCTGCTATATGGTGTTGGGAGTACGATACCACAGTAAAGTCACAATCACTCTTCCAAAAAACACATAAACCACCCGACCTACCTATACTACTAACAGCAAAAGCATTATCAAAACCCAACATCACTTTTTTATTTTCCATGTCCTTGCAATCCAACATTGTTTCGGACAAAAAAACAATACTGGGGCTAGCAACCTCACTCCACCTACGGAGCGCTTGAACTGTCCAAGGGTTGCCACACCCTTGGCAGTTCCAACATAAAATATTCATGGCGAACAGCGGGGGCAACCTCCGCCTTTTCTTCGTGTGAGACCATGGACGTGACCTTCTCAGAGCACCCACGTTTCACGCCTGAAACCATTAAAGCTTCGTTCATCATCTCAGCATCCACATAACCATCAGACTTCCTTTTCATTACTTGGGGAAGTTGCTGCGTAACCAGCTCACGTGAGCTTACGTTCCTCGCACGTTTCTTCCACGTTCCTCCTTTCCTTACTTCCCTCTCCCCACCGCCAACCCCCACATTGAAACTTGGAACCACCACTCTCTCTCCAATATCCTCGCCTACACTTGTTCTTTCGTCACCAGACCTAGACTGAGAAATAGCATCGGCATGCAGGTCGTGGTCTAGGCGTAGACCAGAGGTTTGTTGCACCAGATTTGTAGCCAGAACCAAACTCTCTAATTCACCCTTGTCCACTGAATCTAACTTAGTAGACCCACTCCCATTCTCAACAATAGCACCCTCCCGTTGTTCCTCATTGGTCCCAACAACGTCCTTCTCAGAATGTTTAAAAAGTGCCCTCCGAACCGAGCCTGGGGGACAATCTTGACAGCATTCGGATCATTATACCGAACCTCCTTCTGAATCTTTGATCCATCCATCCTCTGAAGTCGCTTCCTATCAATCTCACGTTCCACTTCATTCAACCTCAAAGGTTTCCTCGGAGACGCTTTAAGCCACGGGCCATATTGGAAAACAATTGTGTCTTCCAAGTCTTCATCTTTCTCTGTGCAATCCCTCTCGCCATGCCCCAGACATCCACAGAAATAACAAAAAGCAGGCAAACGTTTATATTTAAAATCAATCCACTTCGTCACTCCTTTGCTGGTTGCAATCTTAGTACCCCGTCTCAGTGGCTTATTGATCTTCACCATTGCCCTAAAACGCAGTGATGGCTCCCAACCAAGAGGATCAGACTCATCATACTCCAAAAAACCTCCCATCACGTCTCCTAATTCTCGAGCCATGTTTGCATTCCTGCGTCGTAGTGGCACATCATACGCTCGAATCCAAAAAGGCGAAACATCAAAAGTGATTTCCGACGGCTGTTCGTCCCCTTCAATCTCCTTCAGTAGCAAAAGGTCATTATCAAAGGTCCATGGCGAGCCTTCTAAAATTCTTCGTTTATCACTTTGGGTGTAAAACTGGAAAACAAACAAGTTTGTGGCTATATCCCTGATCGCCATACCCTCCTTTGTTTGCCAAATTTTCTGAATAGTACTCTTGAAAGCACCCACATTGAAGGGTTTCTCAGTATGAAGTTTCCCTACCAGAGCAAGGGAAACCTTCGTATCTGCAAACCCATCATCCTCCTCACTGCAAACACCAACTACAACGTCTTCTTCCTCAGTCAGACGAAGTTTCCTCCAACTAGAAACCAACTCATCAGCCATTGTACTCACTAAACAAACTCAACACTGAAAACTAGGGAACAATCTGATCAGAAAAGGAGATTTTCTGATCAAATTTACTGACTGCGTGGGGAAGGACCCACTGAAAACGCACTCCCACAAACCCTAGCGGCTAGAGAGACTAGCTACTTTGTACCTATATATATATTACACACACTTATTTCATCTTGCACCATTCTATTTTGAACAATAGGATTTTTCCGTAGTCTAAATAAAAAAATAAAAAAAGAAAAGAATTTTCCCGTAGAGAGGGGAAAAAGGGGGCAAATAACGTGGATGATTTTTCGCCCTTCAAAATACAGAATTTCTAAATGAGCACGACTGTTTTGCAAAAGAAACATATACTCCGTACCCAAAAAAAAAGAAAAAAAAGAAAAATGAAAATTGCATGATTTTGTTTTTGTATTTGCCTGATAAGATTGAAAGAAAGAGAAGAAGAATTAAGTTAGTGGGAGCGTGGCGACCGGCGAGAGGGAGAATGGCCATGGCCGGCTGGCTTACGACACCTTCTCTCCAAAACAGACTTTGTTTAAGTTTATGGCAAACTCACATTCAATATCAAACACGCATCAACAATCAGAATAATTTCGAATTTGAACATCATCGATATCGTAGTCGTAAATGTTTGAAAGGTCCTTCAATCCCTAGCCGTGGCCTTGATTTTCGTGTCTATTGCAAATCCGATAGTTCAAGTCGCAAAGACTCAGAATCAACCGGAGTTCAGGTTTACAGTGAGGTTGAGAGGTCAGAGGTTTTGTATCTTCTTGCTCTGATTGCAATTGTAGTTGTTACTGTTACTAGCTTCTTTTTTTTTAATCGAATTCATCTATTTTGATCGAATTGATCTATTTTAATCGAATTGATTGTCCAGCAATCAAAATTGGTTTCCCTATATTGTTGTTACCCTAGCATACCGAAGCAATATGGTCTTGTGTATGATTATATGAAATACCTGTTAGTGTTACATGACATGTTTGCTATTATAAATTATGGAGGAATTCTTAGAGGCCACTGAGAGGTTGTACTCCTTTCCTCTTGTTAATATAATTGCTATTATTTTTGAATTGGTGGGGGTAGTCTCCTACTAGGCCATTTTTGTTCGGAGATCAAGGACAAAATTTGGTGCCTTGGAGACCCAGGATATGCTTTTATGATTCTTTGGTGATGAGCAAACTACAATCCAAAATCAAACTAGCTTCTGTTGTATGTGATATTGTGTGGATCTTCTTTTGCTGTTTGCTTAAGTGGTACTCCCTCCGTCTCAAAAAAACAGTTTTTTTGAAGGTCAAACTTAACAAACTTTGACCATTAATTTATGAAAATATATAAAGATTCACATTATGAAAATACTTTTGTTAGATTAATTTTTAAAAGTACTTTCAAAAAATCGTATTGTTATAATTTTTATATTCATATAATTGTAGTTATTTACGGTCAAAGTGGTGTCTTGGAGACCGTGAAAAAAACAAAGGTTCGGGTTTTTTTGAGACGGAGGAAGTATTTTTCTTTTTTGCTTGCTATGTTGGAGAAACTGCTGTCAATATGCATATTGTTAAGCAATTGGCCACCAAAGCCTATTTATGCAAGTTGGAGCATTGCTTGTTTATTCGTAAGATAGTTGTTATGAAGTGAAAATTGTTGTTAGTATGGGAATATGTAGGAGACTAGGGGTAGGATACCCTGCAGATTAGGTAGGTGATTTACATTAGTATTGTTGTTGGTATGGTTATTTAAATCTAGTAATAAATGCATTGTAGCTTTTTCTGAGTCTATATCCTCTTAATGATGCTTACCAGAGTGAATATTGAACTGGCCAATGTGAAAATCCTCCCTGCAGATTAGTTACAGAAATTGTAAAACAATCACAAGATGCTTGGGGAGGAGCTAGCAATTGGAATGAAGTTGAGGTGCTTTCTCAGTACATTGCTATTAGTATATATTTGAAATGGAGGTGTTGTGTTCAGCTTTATGTGGCAAACTGCCAAGTGTCCTATGTATTGTTAATGTGAAATTGTATCTTATCTGGTAGGAATATATTTTACTACTATGATCATAATTAGCTAGATGATCTATTATTAACGTAGAATTAAGATAATAATATAAATTACTATTCAGATAATGGGCTGAGGCCCGAGGGACTAATCGAGTGTTCTTCAAATACCCCAAACAACTGCATTAATATCCCCCACACAATGGGCAATGCAGAAACAAGTAGTCATTTGTCTCTCCACTTATAATGAAAGTTTGTACCGTGGTGGTCCTTGCACACTGTTAGGGGACTCTGTTGACTTGCTGTCTCTCAAGATTTAACTGTACTTTGAACTTTCGACTGCAATGTTGCTATGTGCCTCAAAGTTCACTTACGGGTTTGTGTACGTTTACTAGTCCATAGTGTCTAGATTGCTTGCTTAGAGAGTGGTCTTTTTAAACTTTAAAATATGTGCTCTCTTTGTTATGTAAATTTAGTTGGAAGGAATAGATTTTTCGGGGTGAGAGTGATTAAAGTACAATAGAACAAGGTGCTTTAAGATATATAACTTCCAATTTATAAATCTTGAGCTTATAGATACTGATATTTGTTTATTTGCATTGAAATATGAAGTAGATGTTTTCCCATAGATAGACCACATCCATGACTCTAAGAATCAGGACATGCATGTTACTTTTCACATGATGACTACTACATCTCACATGTGCAGGGTGCTTGGGTATTGGAACCAAGGCATTCAAAACCGTGGTCAATTGTACATTTCATTGGTGGTATATTTGTTGGAGCTGCCCCGCAGCTTGCCTACCGTCTATTTCTTGAACGCCTTTGTGAAAAGTAAATGCATATTCTTGCTAAGCTGGATATTGTTTGTCAAGAAGCTTTTTTCTTACTATAGGCATCTTACCAAGCCTTTCTCAGTCCTTGGTGGGAGCCTCGTTGGGGGCAATAATAGGGTATCGTATTGTAGGCAATCTACCAAAATTTTGTAATAACGATGGGTTTTCCATGATAGAGGTATTTTGGTGATTGCTACACCATATGCGAGTGGGTTCGATCACTTCTTCATTGCAGACGAGGTGCAATTTAAATTTGACCGGTGTCTTCGGGCTCTGCATGAGACAGTGAGTCCTGAATTGTCTTTCTATGGAATTTGTATACCCACTCTTATTAGTATGTAATGTACTGCTTATTTATGTAGGATGAAAAACTTCCAATTTTCGGCATTGGGCATTCATTGGGATCTGTGGTTCACCTACTGATTGGTATTTTACTATGTGCATAAAGCAATCAGATTGACTTTTATCTTACAGGTATTTCATCAGATTAATGTGCTGGTTACCAGGGTCAAGGTATGCCGTGCAAAGAAATGGGAACATATTGATGGCATTCAACAACAAGGTATTTGGCCTGTAGTGCCGCCTCATGAGTTAAGACTGTTGATTCAGTATTAATTACTAACTTTTGTCTCGGCATAGTGTGAATGGTTATGCATTCCTTTGTCTTGATGATTAGTCTGTTGACAATTGTTGATCATTCCTTCACCGGATTTGTTTTTCAATATGGCTAAATCTTCGCTTCACCTGAAATTCCCATGTCGGATCCTCGACACTCTCATGTGTGTGGATACTTAATACTTCATTTTAAGCCAAAAACACAAATAATTTTCAGAATGTGGCCGATTCCGATGCTTGCAGCCAAGTCTGGTTAACATAGTTGATGCATGGCAGGGTCTCGTTCAACTTGATTAATGTTTGGTTTTGACCAAGGCTACCATCAACAATAACTAGTCGTTCTAGTAGTTCTTAGCTCTTTACTAGTTAGCTATTTTCTCTATTATTAGGTAGTAATGAGTAGTGGTTATTGATTTGTCTTAAAAAAAACGAAGTGTTTGGTAAATTACATACAAGGATATAATTGTTTCACATAAGAAGGAAACTTATAGTCTGAGTAGAACAAAAAAATATTTAAGCTTGGGGAAAGGGACACACCTACTTAGGCAATTAGGGGATTGGGTGTTGGAAGGTTGGTAATCAAAAACAAGTTGGTGGTTCAGTGGTTATGGCGTTTTCTTTTTGGAGTCCGAGTCCTTATGGCTCCTAGTAAACAGAAGCAAATATGGTCTTTGGAAGAATGGGTAGGACCCTCATGCCGAGTCTCTTGTCGCCCATGCTTGCCCATGAATGATTTTGTCTCAGGTTTCTCTTTGGAAGCCCCGAAGTTTCTGATTGTGGGCCACCCTTTTACTGAGAAGCGCTATGCAGACTTGCCCGCAAGGCCCTTCTTCAATGGGTTTCTGGCGCTGTTTTTTCCATAGTCTGTGAGGGCAAGGGCGTTATTGCTAATTGTAGAAAGCTCATTGGAGCCAACAAGTGGTCCAACCCTCTAGCTTCAGAGCCTGGTTCCATCCAAGTAGATATTGCCATTGACATTGGGAGAAACGTCATCCATGGAAGTTGTTCTGTTGAAAATGGAATGAAAGAGATTACTCTGTCATTCCCTGAGGTTTTGTCAACTGTCTGAGCAGCCTCCAGTCATGGTTCTACAAGTAGAGTTTGACCTGCTTATACTCTTTTAGCTGTTTAACGTTATCTGGGGCTCATTTAGTTTATCTTGATCTTGGGCAAACATGTTAGGCTGAGGGAACTCAATAGTTGTGTCAGATGTCTTAACAGACCTTGGTTTTGGTTTGTGGCGTAATTCTTGATGTCTTGGTGTAATTTTGGCAGAGAAGATCATTATGGCGGGCTAGCTGCCAAATGAAATAGTTGTCAAATGAAAATGCATTGTGTTTTTCCTAAACATTGTTACCTAAAAGTCTAAAACTGGCCAGCTAGCTGTTAATGTGGAATGTTATTTTGGCAGTTATTATTCAAAAACCTTACCTCAACAACTACTAACCATTACATTTAAGGGCATGCTTGGAATGGGGGTAATGATTAAGGGGGTAATAGAATGAATTATAGGCTAAAATGGGAGGTGTGGGAGGTGGTGGGTGTTAGATTTTGAGGAGGGTAATTATGTAAGGATTCGATGAGCAATTCCAATTGCAAGTCTCAACAATTATGAAAACAGTAAACGGCAAACAAAACAACAAGAAAACGACACAAAGAGTTTTTACGTGGAAACCCAAGAACCGGGAGAAAAACCACGACAATCCACTAGGAATTTGAATGAGTACAGATGGAGATTTCAGATCTCTTAGAGCTTTTCTCTTGGTGATCTCTCTATGGGCAATACAAAGAATAAAACCTAGAGTACAGCAAACTAGGTATTTATATCACTTAGTAATAGAAGCAACGTAGGAAAGAAAATAAGTCTGCAAAAGGAACTCGGATTAGAGGCTTGCAGGCTGGAAAAATATTGTTGCGCGGCCGGGCGGTTTGCAGGGCAAAATATCGCGCGCCCGTGTGAGTGCAGCTCTCACAATTCGAATGCTACTGTAAGGCTTGCCCGACCATGCACAATTACAGCGCAATTCTTGCACGACCACGCAACTGTTACACTGTGACCTTTCCCCTGAATCCTTCTACACAGGCTCCACACCCAACAATTATTACCCCCATTTGGGGGTAATAGTTACCCACCTCCCCCCCTAGGGTACTGATTCCCCCCCGCCCCCCAATTTTCTCTTCATTTTCTCCATTACCCCCTTTATTACCCACACCACCTCCACCTTCCTATTTTACCCTTTAATTTGCTCCATTACGCCCTCTAATCATTACCCCATTCCAAGCATGCCCTAAAGTTTAAACAATAGTTTACTATAGTAGTGATTGAGTGTTCAAAACGCTAACCATTACTCTAAAAATTGTCGTTGTCCATTAGGGCCTAACTATAAACAAACATTTGAACACAGCTAAAGTAATACCTATGAACACATAGGACAAGAAATAATTAAAGATAAACAGAGGGCCTAAAAGTAATATTTTTCTTTGATGTGATGTGGCCCATAATCTTCGGCCCATTACATGAAAGAGGTGGGTGTCCAAAGGCCCATAACAACAAATACCACCCTCAATTCGAAATTGAGGGCAATGAGCCTCAAACCACCAACTTAGAGGTTGGAGGGGTGAGAGTCTTATCCACCTGAGGTCCCACCTTTTGCTTGAGTACTTGGATGGAGAGGCATCTTAAGGTCTATAGACTGGAAGAACAAATTTTAGAATGTAGAGTTCTGGTTTACCCTCGATCTCTTTACGGATTTTTCGCAGACTTGCTTTAGCAATGGTCTTTTTGCATACTTTGGTGTATTTGGCTGGAGAGGACCGCATGGGTTTTCAATGTCAAATCTACCTCTCTAGTGGGATAGAGTGACATTCCTAGATTCTTTGCTGTCTAAAGAAAGTGGGGCCTTTTTAAGCTATTCTGTTTCAGATGTCCAGCGAAACTTGGCCAACTTGTAATTTCTATTGCTGGGTTTTCTTTGTGAACGTTCAAGTATAGTAATTTCTCCTACGGGATGGAATTGCGGGAAATCCTTTGGTAACATGGATTCGTATGTTGGTATTCATCGTTATAGGATATTTGAAGTAGTTTTGAGTTTAGATTACTTTGATCGATAGGGGTGCAATTGGTGTGGTCTTTTGCACAAAAGTTTCTTTCTCCTCTAAAGATAAATGGGCTATAGATACGTTAGTACGTGAATGTGGATTCTTGGATGGTGAAACTCCTTTCTCTTCTACATATCCGCGGGTTTTTCGTTTGTCCACTCTTCATGGGGCGCCGGTGGCTGATTTTTACTCAGAGGCTGGTGGTTCCTGGGACTTACACCTTCGACGACCACCCCGCGATATAGAAATGGAGGAACTCGTTTCCCTCTTGGGTGTCCTCCACACTACTCTTCTCGTCCCTAGGGACGATTCTCGGACTTGGATTGGGGACTCCTCTTGGGTTTGGATTGGGGACTCCTCTTGGGTTTTCTCTTCCAAGTCCTTCCTCCATCATCTTAGCCTTCCGTCACAATTTCCATATTTTCCCCTTTCCTCTTATATTTGGAAGTCCAAGGTTCCTCTGAAAATTCGTGCTTTTGTGTGGACTTTGGTGCTTGGTAAGGTGAACACTAGTGATATGGTGCAACGGCAAAGACCACATATGTGTCTTCTTCCCAGCATGTGTGTGATGTGTCGGCAAGACGGAGAGAGTTGTTTGCATTTGTTTGTGATGTGTAGTTTTGTGAGGGCCTTGTGGGATGTGTGGGGAGCCTTTTGTGTGCCCTGCTACTGTGGGGCAATTCCTACAGATGCGATTTACTTCTATGCGGAGGGGGAAGGAGGGTAGGATTTTGTGGCGATGTGCTTGTTTAGCTATTCTTTGGTGCACTTGGTTAGAGAGGAACTCGAGGATTTTCTCGGACGCGGGAAAGAGTCGATTTGGTTTGGGAACATATAGTTTATTTGGCCTCCCTTTGGGCGAAGGCGGCTGATGCCTTCAAGGGGGTGCCACTCACGGTCATTCAACGCCATTGGCGTGATTTGTAGATACTTTATTTTTATTTTTGTTCTTTGAGGATACCTTATCCTCCACTTTGTATTCTTTCACTATTTGATTAATAAAAATTTTCTCTTATCTAAAAAAAAAATTGCGCAACGGGCCCAACCTGATGATGTTCAAGTTTCGTAAGGATATTTGGCTTGTGGAGTGAGTGAGTGACAATTGTAGATCATGTTTGTTATATAGCAATATTTGGCCTCCTGACCACTCATTACGTGGGAACCATTAATGTTGTGACTAATAAGATTTGGCCTAAGGAGGAAGAAGCGTTGGGTGTGGGCAGGCTGGTTGCAAGGAATATTTCTCTTGTGGGGAAGTGACTTCGGCGTTTTCCGCTGGAGCCCTCTAGTCACTGGCATAGGGTTATTCGGAGCAGGTATCAGAAAATGGGATGCATCATGGAAGTTCGTGTCTCAAGTTTACTCGATATTCTTGCCTTTAGTTGAGTTAAAGTTGGGAAATGGTCAGAGGATAAGATTTTGGGAGGAATTTGGACTGGGGGCAGCCCTTGTGTGTGTGACTTCCTCGAGTTTTTCAGCTTTCTACTTTACATGGTGCTACTGTGGCTGACTTTTACTGCGCACTGACAGGTTCTTGGAACCTTAATTTGCGAAGGACCCCTTAAGGATAGGGAGACGGACGAGCTCACATCCTTACTTGATCTTTTGGATAGTGTGCATCTTTCTGATGGTCTTGACTCTAGGAGATGGGTTAGCGATTCTTTGGGAGAATTCTGTGCAAGTCCTTCCTCCAGCAGCTTGGAACGCCTATTCCCCGGTTTCCTGTAGTAGACTTTATTTGGAAGGCTAAGGTACCTCTTAAGATTCAGGCTTTTGTATGGACCTTGGCATTGGATAGGGTGAATACTAATGATGTTCATCAGAGGAGGAGGCCGGGGACAAGTTTGATGCCTGATATTTGTGCTCAGTGTCGGGTGAGCAGCGAGACAGCTTTGCATTTGTTCTTTACATGTGATTTTGCACACTGCATCTAGGGAGGCCATTTAGCTTTTCGAGCGAGACGTGGGTTTGTCCTTCTAGTATGGTAGAGTTCCTCCAGATGTGGTTCCTAAAATTTGGGAGGGGAAAGAAGAGGAGATTACTTTGGTGTGGTGCGGTCTTTATATTTGGTGTCTTTGGTTAGAAAGGAATGTCCGGGTTCTTAATGGTGTGACCTTATCAGTTGATTTGGTGTGGGATGGGGTCACTTATCTAGCGTTGTTATGGGCTAGAGCTACAGGAGCATTTAGGAGCTATTCTATTACTCAGACCAACTGGTCTGGACTAATTTGTAACTAGATTCTTCTTGGAGGACTACTTGTCCTCTTTTGCTGTACCTTTGATACTTGATTAATACATACTTTCTCTCTATCTGAAAAATAAATAAATGTTATGTTCAATTTTCCCGGCCCCCTAGAATGCTAGCTATGGAGTCATTTAATGCCTGTTGCCTTCTTACCTGGATTTCTTTGGTTATACTCTCTGCTTCAATTCTAGTTTTCAGCAAGAAATTTGTGTTGTCTAATTGTTGTGTTTTGTATTGTTAAATATACCTATCTAGCGCTTTTTTGTTTATCATGATTGTTGATGTCAGTCTTTTTATCATCTGTAGTGTTGGCTTGTTGCCCACTTTCCTGTGCTAACCAATTACTAAGCACTGCCAGACTTAATGTAGTGTACAATTTCCCCTTCACCTTCCTCTTCTTGTCAATGTTCTTACTTGTTATATTGATGAGCTGACAGGATGCGAGCCTTGCTATCCCATTGTTTTCACCTGTTTTAGTCCCTGTGGCTCAAAGCATTGGCCCACTTCTATCTGAGATAGCATCATCACCAACAATCCGTCTTGGGGTAAGTTATATTTGGCAGTATTTGTAGCGCTGGCTTGAATTTCCTTATCACTGGTTATATCCCTGTTCTTCGCGCGCACTTCGCGCGCACTGATTTCAATATTTAAAACAAATTTGATTAACTTATTTGCTAAAGTACATCCTAGTATCCTACTGTTGTCACTAATTTTGTTATTGTTATTATTAATGTTGTTATTATTAAGAAAACAATCAAAAATACAAAATTTCCAGTTTGTCTCAGTTTTCCCCAGTTTCTTCTAGTTTGACCTAATTTCTCCCAGTTTTCAACAGTTTCTCTCAGTTGCTAGTTAGACTTCCTAGTTTTCACTAGTTTTGTCCAGTTTCTCCCAGGTACTAGTTGATACGAACGAGCCCTAAGTAGCCCTCATAAGCCACTCAGTATTCATATGCTGATGGTGATGTTGGTGGTGGGGGAGCAATGGGCCAAAGCCCCAACTAACCTGGATTGGCCTTTTTCTCTAGTAAAAGAGAACTGGGATTGAAGCTGTAAAAACACTATCAGAGGACAAGTTGTCCTCCTAAAGAAAAAACAAATTATGCCAATATCTCTGAAGCTCATTAATCGAATAACTCCTAATAGCCCCTCCCGTCTTAGCCCAGATAGAAGCTAAATAAGTCATTCTATCCCATAGTGCCTCAGGTGATCCGTGATAGGGAACCTCTAGAGAAAAGTGGTTACCTTACTTGTTTCGCAGTTAAGAACACGAGGTTCCTCCCAAAGCAGAATGCTGGATGGGCGTGAAATCTTAAGAACACGAGGTTTTCTTTGGAGGCGTGTATGTGCTTTGTCCCGCCGTCCCCTGAATTCTCTTCTTTTATCTGCTGTAGTTGGTAGGGTATAATGATTATATTTACGACATTGATATCTAATTAAAAATTATATGTTGTACTTGTCCTCCTTTGTTGTACCTTTGATACTTGATTAATACATACTTTCTCTTTATCTAAAAAGAAAATAAAAAATTATATGCTGTAATATGTACAGGCGGAGATGACTTTGAAGCAATTGGAGAACCTCAGCCCTTCTATCATGAAGCAAATTCTTCCTCTGGTTGAGCAACTTCCACCCTTATATTTGGACTTGGCTAAAGGACGAGAAAACTTTAGTCCAAAACCGGAAGAAACTCAACGACTTGTATGTAATCCTCCACCTTCATTTATTGTAGATTGCTTTTTTCTTTGTTTTGTTTTGCATTCCATAAAAAAATGGCTTGGTTTTTTGGGTGAGGAGATATGACAACACAATTTATGTTAATGATATTGGAGAGACTTTTGAACCCTAAGGGGCCGTTTGGTTGAGGGTAATGATTACGGGGGTAATGGAGTGAATTTATAGGCTAAAATGGGAGGTATGCGAGGTAGTGGGGGTTAGATTTTGTGAGAAGGAGGGTAATGACTACCCCCATTTGGGGGAAAATAGAAACCCACCTCCCCCTAGGGTAATGATTTTCCACCATTTTCCCTTCATTTTATCCATTACCCCCCTTAATCATTGCCCTCATCACCACTTCACCTTACTATTTTACACTTTAATTTGCTCAATTACCCTCTTAATCATTACCCCCAACCAAACAGGCCCTAAGTGATTTTCAGTCAAATTTGAGTGTCAAAGACAAAACTCAGCGAATACGTTATTGCCTCTAGTATTATGCACTAGGAAACAACCGACTCTCTGTGGCTGTGAGTGTCATTGTTAGAGAGACTATTAAAGATCCCTAACTGGGTGTGTCTGAAGTCTGACCGTCCAATAGTTCTACAATGCATTTAGCTTAGGCGTTTGCAATTCTTTTGTCCCACTTTTAGGGCTAGTTTGGTAGTCACTATGTTCAACCACTGGGTGGCACTTCAAGGGTAAAAGTTCAGGCTATTAATTCAAGATAAATTGTCATTTCTCTTCACCGGCCTTCAGGCCTTCACTTTTTTTATACATCCTATCTGGCTGCTCCCTACTTTTCTTGTGCCCCAATATGCAGCAGTCATCTCTTTCTGTTCTTGTTACTTTGTAGTCCCTTTGTATTATGGTGGCATGATACCACTGCATTCTGAGGTAGATCTTGATCATATTTTCCATGCCGGAAATAGACCAATTGCATATCACACTTTAATTTGCATAATATGGATTCCAAACATTCATGATCTGTATGTGAATGATTTGAATTACTTATCCCTTGGTCTATTAGTGTACTACTTGGCACAGTCAGGCAGGTTTATACCACTCCGCTCCATTTTCATGCAAATTTGCCGAATTAGTTAGATATATCTATTCTTGGCAACTTTTCTACTGAAAAAAGAGAGGTAGTGGGTGGGTGGTGCATGGATGGTTGCTGAATTAGTTAGATATATCTATTCTTGGCAACTTTTTTTTATTATTTTTAGATAAGAGAAAATTTTATTAATCAAATGGTAAAGAATACAAAAATGTGGAGGATAAGGTATCCTCAGTATAAAATGAAAACTATCTACACATCACGCCAATGGCGTTGAACTAAAGTTAACTGAACACCCTTAAAGGCCCCCGCCACCTTAGCCCAAAGAGAAGCCAAGTAGACTATGTGATCCCAAACATAATCAATATTCTTCGCAGTCCCCGAAAAAATCCTAGAATTTCTCTCCAGCCAAAGACACCAAAGTAAAGCCATGCAAGCACAACGCCACAACAACCTCCCCTCCTTACTCCTCCTCATCCCCGCAAAACGCAACTGTAAGAGTTCACCCACCGTGGTTGGGCACGCAACTCTCCCCACACAACAATCTAGACCACAAACTCCGCGCAAAGTCACAGAGCACAAACAAATGCAGACAATCCTCCCCACTATGCCGACACATCACACAGAACCCCGGTAGAAGGGACCAACTAGGTCTCCTACGCTGCTGCATATCATAAGTGTTCACCCTACCTAACACCAAAGTCCACACAAAAGCACGTACCTTCAATGGAACCTTAGACTTTCAAATAAAAGTAGATAAGGGAAAGTGGGGAAACTGAGAGGGAAGCCTAATATGGTGTAGGAAGGACTTGCAAGAGAAGACCCCAGAAGGATCCCCCGTCCAAGTCCTAGAGAGTGGAGTTAAGAACACTCAGGAGGGAAACAAGCTCCCCCATCTCCCTATCATGTGGTGGTCGGCGTAAATGTAAGTCCCAAGAACCACCCCAGATGTAGTGTGGATAACCGAAAAACCCGGGGATATGTGGAAGAGAAAGGTAGGTCACCCTTCCACACATCCTCCCAGAACCGAACCCGTAGTCCATTACCCACATTGTACCGACTAGTGGAAAGAAAAGAGACAGATACCTGCCAAATGAACTTCCAAGGGCAAGCATAAGAGACGTTGGAGCCAGCATGAGCGTCCCACCCATTGCACATAAGACCGTACTTGCTCTTGATTACTCAGTGCCAAAGGGAATCATACTCCAGAGGAAACCGCCACAACCACGTACCCACTAGCGAAATGTTCTTGGACACCATTCTACCAAAACCCAGCCCCCCTTCCGTTTTCGGCCTGCAAACACGGTCCCAACTAACCAAGTGATCTCTCCTATCCCCATTAGCCCCAGACCAAAGGAAATCCCTCATAATTTTCTATGGTGCATGGATGGTTTCAAAGGTGGTGTGAGGTTTGAGACGGCTTCACATTTAGATCATTGTTTTGCTGCTGCTGATCTAAAGAAACCGGAGGACATACTAGAACACTGTGATTTTTGGCAGGTTGTATCAACAATGATTGCACTTGCATGACCATCTTTCATGTCACAATGCGATTGGCTTCTATTCGTAGGTGGTAACAGTTGAAATGGCAGTGAATGTTGGCGGATGAAGTGGTTTAGGACCTTTAGGTCCTTTCCTGTCATCCCTCATCTGTGGGTCGTGAAGATGTTAACTCGTTATTGCCCTAGTGCATGAGATAAGGAAAATCTGATCACGGGTGAGAAGCGGGTAAGTGTTTGGCTAGGATATCCTATAGTTAGAACCCTTTGTCATACAAAGCATGCCTTTTTAGCTGTAATCACTTTAGCTATGTTTTTGAAGTTACCATTACTGTCAAGTTAAAATTGGAAGTGAGGATTATAATATAACCAACTGGATACTTTTCTTCTACAATAGTGGCAAATCTACATTGTACCAAGTGGTTGCATGAGATACCACTTGGCTTGGCATCAATATCAACATTGGCATTACCCCAATGCCTCCAAAACCTTATGTCGACAATCAACAGTCTGATCAATTTTTGCAATTGGCACACACTCTTGTTGTCTTCGCTTTACTTTTTAAGTATCGTGTGCCCAAGCTTTGCCCGACTGAAACCTCCCGTGTCTGTAAGGGGGCTTCTTGTCTTCACTCTTCTCATCATAGACTAGTTCAAACAAACCCTTTAGGAAGGCCTCCAAGAATAGTCCCAATCATGTGCTATAGGAGATTTAGAAAGAGCCATAAAAACTCAAATCAAGCTACAGGCTACTAATGAACTTATCAATCCCTCTATGTGCCTGTGCTCTTACAGAAATAGTCAACTGAATATTTCGAATTACCTGTAAGCAAAGCTTTTTCTGCTGAAAACGCATGATATTTCTATCAACCCAAACTTGGTACACAACTTCAGTAAAACTCCACTGCCCTGATTGATTTACTCCTGCAGTGCTGTAGTATCCACTCTATATCATGATCCCATGAGGAACACTGCCTATCTTAATGTAGCCAAGACCATATCCCCTCCCATACAGATTTAACAAAAACACAATAAAAGATAGATGATTAAAACTTTCTGCTGATTCTCACATATGCTGCATAAACGGTCAACTTGCACTCCCCATTAAATCAATTTGTCCTTGGTCCTGACTCATTTATGCAGGGTTAACCACAGAGTAAAAGTGCTTTAGGAGTAGCATGGCTTCCATCGATAATATTTTTCCAGAAACTTCATCAAATTGCCCTTATATATGCAATACCCGTTGAAATTTTACCTCTCTTCTCAACATCCTTTTAACCTCTGAATATGTCCATTCGCACAGTACCTGGGGACCATGGTATGCATGGGTAACCAATTGAAAATTATTTCTAATTATGAATGGGACGCCCTAAATGATATTCAGCGGAGTTGGGACAATCTGAAAATGTTTTATGCAGGGGAACGAGGATACCTTAGCCTTTTTCTTCTATTTTTTTTGTCTGTACATTTGATAGCTTATCAATATACTTTTTCTTTATCCAAAAAATAAATGAGACTCCCTAATGTTTTTGGATCCACACTGCTGCATGTGATAATTTTATAGTTTTCAGACTCGTACAATGGCATGTATCAGTTAATCATTTTGTGTATTGTTTCAGATATCTTCATACTATGGCATAACAAGGAATCTTCTGATTAAGTTCAAAGATGATCCCATTGACGAGACATCATCATTGGCACAGCTGCTGAGTGGAGATTCTGCCATAAGTTCGATGCTGGATATGTCCATTCGGACAGTACCTGGGGACCATGGTATGCCTTTACAGCAGGTAAATGTTATTGCTAACTCATCCTCCTCAACTGTGGTTGTTTATACTGGACTTGTGTACAGTGGATTTTTCTTTTCAGCAACCACAAGGGGGGAAACAAATTCCTCTCTCCTGCCCTATTGCTCTCTCAAATTTGCTCTTCATTCTGCAGGCTCTCCCTGATGTTCCTCCTGCAATGGCTGATGCAGTAAATCGTGGAGGTGAGCTTTTAGCAAATCTCAGTGCTGGAACTCCATGGGAGACAGTGGCCAGGGATGTTGGCTCTACATGGGGTGTGGATTCACGGGTCCTACGTGCAGAAACCTCAAAGGATCTTGAACACCTTGTTGGTTTGGTCAGTTCTTGGATGTCTTCGAGCATCGGTCCTAAACTTTTGAGGCCATGACATGTAGCCATGTAGGTGTAGGAAAATAATTAATTAAATGTTTGAAGGGCAAAAACCAACAAACGATATGTTGTGAAGACTAGAAAAAAAAAAAAAAAAAAGATATGTTGTGAAGACTAGAAAAAAAAAAGGATATGTTGTGAAGACTAGGAAAAAAAAAAAACGATATGTTGTGAAGAAATCTTCACTAATGGGGCAGAAAACCTTTGGTATGTATTGTCTTGGTTGATTGCCAACCATCTGATGTTATGCATGTCACTAATATGTATCGACGCTTATGGTTGGCACTGGTGTATCAATAGGAAAATTGCCTACTTTTATGTGTAGCTCCCTCTCTTTCTCTCCCCACCACCTATTCTTATTCCCTTTCATTTTGCTTGATTCATGCATTCTCTCTTTCCTTTCTGCCCCTACCCCATATATATCTATGAAACGAAATCCCCTTCTCCAGCTCTCATGAGTCATAAACAAGAAATCCTTCCCACCTCTGATGACGAAACATTTTCCTCTCCGACGAAGCAGTAAGGGTTGATGGCCTCACATTATTCATAATTTGACATGTGGGGGTTTCTGGGGTTGGATGGAAAAAATAACTCCATCAGCCAAAAGATTGTAAATGAGACAGATTTGAAATTATAGGTACCTTAATTGAAATTAGTGAAAACATTGGTACTCTTTTTTGCAATTAGCTCAAACCTCAGGTACGCCTTTTGAGATTTTTCCAACTTTTAAACATCTGAATCCCTAATTCCCTATCCGGCTACGCAGAATCTCCTTGATGGTGGAGGTGTGACGGTGCTTTACATTACACTTGGAGTTGTTAACGTTAACTATTAATGAGATGAATTATCTAATAGTGGGAATGAAAAAATAGACCTGAAGATAAACAAAACAATGATTTTAAACTCCTGCACATTAACTATTAACGTTAGCTACATTATCTTTACTTGCTTCAGCTGAATATCAATTTTAGTTCAAGGAATTACTGCTTAACTTACTTCATTGCGATTGGCCCAAGCAGCACCAATTTGAGGTCGTTCAAATGACCTCCAGAGTTGACACCACAGCTATAGCTGTCTAGCTGAGATTCCATCATAACTCATCCTTCAGTTTTAAGTTCAGTAGAAATACAGCTCAATGACATCAAACTTTAACCTGCTGTTCATTTTGAATTTCGATCGTACAATATGGCATGCTCATATCTAAAACAACTGTATTTACATCAAAATCCAAAATAAATTCAGGAAAATTGGATCACTCCTCGTGATACAAATACAAGCCAAGCCCGAAACGGGCACATGCCCTGACAAAAGCTATCTCCTCTGCCGCAGCAACTGGGTCAACAGAATTGGGGTCATTGGACAATATTGTTCCAGTAGATTCACGATATGCCTGAATCAGTAAGAATCCATTTTTTATTCAGAACAATGAGGTGGAGTATAGAAATCTAGTAGACCTACTAATGAAAAATATCAGTACCATCTTCCATTCAAAATATAAATAAATATCAGTACCATCTGATATTCTACAATTAAAGTTGTGTGATGTGTTAAGGCCACAAAGTAGTAATAGATCAGGTCAAGGTGGTGACTAGAAACCATTGTAGGAGGATATTAAAGTACCACTTGATGGACACAACACACATACAAGTGACATGAAAAGCTAAAGGACACCTCTCCATGGATCAACAAGTCCATAAGTAGAATGTGGATTAGTCCACCAGAAGCTTAAATTCATTCGCAAGAAAGAAACAAGGCATACAGTATGGCAACACAGGCACTAGGGAAAAAAAAAAAGAAGATCTTTACATTAAAACACATGAGCACTTAGTCTTCCATGGAGAACAAAATTTCTAGATAGACAAGAGAAGGAGCAAGTCTTGTGAGACATGGGGTCACTATTTAAATATGTAAGGGTCACTTTATTATTATTAGGGACCCTTGTTTCACAAAAGTGACCATCGTCTCACCAAAAGTTAGGGTAAGACAGTCTTACACAAGTTTTTGTGCAAGGGGATTAGAAATGGAGTATGAGGAACTGTTTTCTCTAGTAATTACAGTTTACAGAGGAAGCGCGGGGGGGGGGGGGGCTGAATAGGAGTGTTAAGTGTCAACAGTTCACTTCTTAAAGATGAGCTGAATCAGCTGCTAGTAAAAGCTTTATTATACTCATAGCAGCTTCCCTTTCTTGTTTTGTATACAGTGTAGGTGTAGGGTGGAGCATGGTGGGTATTGGGTGGTTGGAGTTATTTTCAAAAACAATTTTTTCCTTCCACGATTGCTTTAGAATGTGATTTATGTGCTACCGTCCAAACCTTCCTCGAAGGTGGGGTAGCATTGTGATGTTTATCCCTTTCCTAAGATAATAACCGCGAATGCTTTCATCCTGTTGGGAGCTTTGGTGTTCTCTTTGAACATTGCTTTCTATTAAAATTTCTTAGTTCTATATAGAAAACATGCGGAGGAAACTATCAGATTGCTGACTGCAATTGGCCCTGAAAATCCATATGAAACAACAAGACAAGTAAAGATCTATATAGTCCATCGCTATTAGTCCATCGCTATTAAATTCAAGCTCATTTCTTTGCACAATTAGACCTTTGGCTTAGACCCAAAAACCCTCTACTGAAGAAGCTTTCAGCTGATATAAGAAAGATCAGTTAGGAAGGTGAAAATCCAGCATAAACATCATATTATAGACAAAAACCCACCTCTCCATCAGATCCCCTAATAGTGACACGGTAGGCCACCGTTACGCTCCCATCATCAGAGAAGATGACATCACGTACTTCTCCACACCAACCTACACATAACTACATGCATTAATTCCACGGGAAGTATGGGGTTGGGGGGAGGAAAACTAGAAAAATCTCAGTCGAAGAAGTGCAAGTTCGGGAGGGGCTAGCAATCCCTACCTGCACTCACTGCATCTTCTAACATTGACAAAAAAAAAAATCAAAATGTAAGTTTAAAATTCTTCGGCATTGTAGCATTAGGACTTGAGTCACTTAAAATGACTGCATACTGTGCATAGGCTTGATGCTGTGTTAATGACAAGGGGACTCTCAATGGAGTATCCACTGTTATCATTCTCAAGTTATGTTTTAGATTGTCAGTCAGAAAACACCAGAAATATTGATACTCTGTTGAACGTTTGCAAAAAAAACCAAAAACAGCTACCAAAAAAAGGCACGCGGATCAGTTAACCAAACGTGGAGATTTAAGTTCTTAACAGATGTTAGGTAACTTGATTTATTGATAAAATCATTCAGAGAGTTGTACAAAAAAACGTACACTTTAAACATGGAGCTCATGTTGCTTGAGTCGATCTTAACAAAAATAAATAGTGAGACACACCCAAAAAAGGGGGGGAGTTTTGTAAAAAACGGTGATTTTTTTCCTTTTTGAAAATGGTGAGTTTCTACACAAGAGGGTGTTTTTATTTTTGTAAAAAAACTAGAAAAGGGTAATTTTTTAAAAAAGATGTGAGTTTTTGCTACAAAAATGGTCATATTTTACTAAAAGAATACAGTGACTTAAATTAGGTCTCAACAAAGTCCATGAAAGACGGTCTCATCTGAGGGTTTGTTTTCTTTATACTTGGCCCTCACAATAAATATGTTGTAACACCGCCACCTGCTCCTTGAGGACTTGCGAGGTCACTAACTATTGAGAAAAATGAATGCATGTTGCAGAACTTGGAAGCATTATAAATGACAAGTTTTAATTATATGGATGGAATAGACAGATCAGGTGAATTTATAAATTACATGCACTGTTACATGCTAGAAAAAGCTTGTTACACTGATCTCTTATGCTTCCACATTTGTAAACTCTACGGGGCGAACAGAAGACTATGAATAAATGTAAAGTGAAGGAAGAATTAAATCCCTGGCTTTGAAGTATGTATAATGGACGAAAAGAAAGTGAAGAGAAAGTGAAAGTCTGTGTATTTCAGTAAAAAGACATCTAAGTATACCTTAATGAGAGAGAGACAAACAGCAGGAGGCAAGTATACATCTCCACAAAGAATTGTGGTAGGGAAGTCCCTTTCCACCTCCCACCATTGAGATGGGGCTCATTCAAATTAGTTTGGGATCTCCTTTGTCCCCCAAGTCGGTAGGACCCTCCCCACAAACATTAAAATAGGAAGAAAATAAAAAGGGTATAGGTTGCCAATTTCACACACATAAGAGTTTTCCTTCTTCAAAATGTATTTGTGCACATCAGCTTGATTACATGGGCCTGGAGCTTAAAAAACGAGGACATGACTCAGTGCCTCAAATAGGAATGGAACTTTATTGGCTTTGATGTGGTTGAGTTATCTATATCTACTACGTCACAATTCTTGCACACGGAAATGAAAGGCAGACCATTTCCCATGATTTATCAGGACATAATAGCAGGAGCTTCAGGTTTTCTTGAATGCACATGGGTCGATCAGAGACATCGGTCTATTTTGAGGAGTGTGATAAACATAGAATGCCAATTTTGATGGCATCACAGAGGAAGAGGGGCTATAATGCTACATAAGTTGATCCTGAATGGAGAAGAAGGTAGAGAATTTATTTTATCCAAACCATTGGGGAAATATAATACTAAACCCTAGCGTAAAAGCAACCCCTATAAGATTTGTTTTTCTTCTTTTGACAAACTTTGCGGTATAATTGTGATTTTGAAGATAGGAACATTATTTCTCCAAGGTTGTGGTGAGTTAGATTTATGTGGCTCTTAGCGAGCAACTTGCAATCTTAATCTTATATTTGTAAACATTATGTATAACATGAGCTGCAAAGTGTATATTTGATGTCTATTGGGACCTTTTTGTGACATCTCTCTTTTCTTTAAAATTTGATGCAAACAAAACAATAAGTAGATAAGTTGCGGACATGACATAGTTTTGCCTCCCTGTCAACAAATCTTAGGCACATCCTTATCTCTTGGTGACAAGAAAACCAACTCAGTACAACAACAAGCTTTATCATATGTTACTTGGACTCATTATTCCACCTCAAGTACCTGTGTACTTCAACACAGGTATATGGAATCACACAAAAGAAAAGGGTGGACATTCAGCAATCATCAGTTGGTTCTTTCCCAAGAGTGGCAGTGGTTACAAAATCCAAAACGGGATGTTGAAGCAAATCTCAAACGCATAAGAAAGAGAGCAAACAGCACATGCAAGATAAGATAAGATTATTTGAAGTTGTAGTCGTTGAAATGCTTAAGATTAACAAATATAGCGGTGATTGAAAATGGATACAGATTATAAAAATAATAAAAAAAAAAAAAACACAAAAAAGGGAGAGAAATGGAGGCACACCTGGAGCATAGAAACTCAGCATTCGATTGGCGTGATACCTGATGATATTAGATCAAATAATATCAGATCAAAGCAGTAAGAAACGAAACATGAAAAGAGAAGAGAAGCAGAGAAAATAAGGAGAGCATACCAGGGAATAATTTTGGAATGGGGTTTGAGGATGTTATCGGGAATCCTCTTGTTTAGATCTCTGAGGATCTCGGCAAGTGGGCGAGTGATGCAAGAGGCAGCCTTGTCAAGTGGTACAACGTAGTTTGAGTTGGGAACCGCCGCCTTCTTGGAATCACCGCCACCTGCACCGCCGCCGCCTCCGCCGCCACTGCCACCGCTTGTGCCGCTGCTTTTATGATCTACAGCTGTAACGATGAACTGCCTCTGCGACTGCCTGTAACCCAATCTGACCGGAAACGAGATGCGGCATGACGGCAAGTAATTCAGTTTCACTGGAAAGCCATTGCCCGTCGTCGCCGATTTGGGCAAGATATTCGTGTTTCGGAGTGCCATGAGACCACAGCAATTAGCAATAGACACGGCGCTGACTTTCTCTCCACCTACCTCGCCTACTACTCATATGCGATTATGCTCCTGGATAGAATTTAGATTTAAAGTGCAAAAATTGTGCAAATGCAATTCTCATCGTTTTGGACCTTTTGGTCATACAAACTCCAACCTTTTCCACAGCAACAACAATAATATAAATACATGGATAGATTTTTTATTATTATTAGAATTTTTTAAGTAACTTTTTAGTCTGAGGAAGCACCTATTATAAACTATCACAAAAATTCGTATATGAAGCGGCCTCAAAGTGAGCCCCTTCTAGCAAGTATGACGTCATGCTTGGCTATAGAAGGATGCTCACCTCGAGGCCACCTCATACAAGACCTTTTGTATAACTATTTTTATGTGGAAGCACCTGTTAAAAAGAAACTACCACTAGGAACATACCAAATTCAAATTTCTGATAGGGTTTTAACATGGCTAGACAAGAATACCCTCCCACATGCGGGTCACTTGACTTTTAATAAGGGTAATTACCCCATCAAATCATTTCACCCCCCTCTTACTTCTCTCCCATTTGTTTTATTTTTTTCTTTCCTTCTTCTTCTCGGATCTCTCAATTGCTCTACAAAACCAGGACCATTTCTCTCTCTTTGACTTAGTCTCTCTCTCCCACTCAGCAAAGTTACCTTGCAAGTCGTCATCTTCAAGCTCTCAGTGGGGCATCAACTTGTACGACACGATTTATTAAAAAAATATTTCAAAAATTACAGAAGGTGTAACGGTTGGAAACCACACTAATTTGGGTAATGCTACTACCCCCTTAAAACATTACCCAACTTTGCTTTGTTTCTTTGAAATTGACTTGGTAGCTCATGAATACTTGTTTAATTTGTGTGCATGGTGTGTTTTTTTTAAGCTTGAAATCGTAATTATTTAATTAAAAGTGAAGCTATTTGCTTAGTTTAATGGTTAAATGTATATTTATTTGATTAAATCCCTTAAAAATGGTGCAGTATGGCGGGTAAACAAGTGAAATTTACAGATAGGTTTTTTCTTCTTCGTAAAAAATATTAGGGTAGGTTTGTGCGAACAAGAATGGTAAATGAGCTATCAAATGGGTCAGATTTATATGAAACAAGATATGTGTGAAGATAAATGTTCGTCACTCGTAATGATTCAAAGTGTGCCTCAGTTATGAAAGTTGCTTATCTCGTCGAGTTACATACCCCTGCAAAATTTGGGGCCAATTAGATGAATTATCAAAATCGATGAACATGGTACTTTCTGTCGTGGGTTATTATTCAAGGTGCGGCAACTCCTCAATCGTGGGAATTCAAAGGGTGCCACAGTTATAAATGTTGCTTATTTTGTCGAGTTGTATGCCCCTGCCGAATTTCGGGCCAATAAGATGAAAAGAAAAATTCATGAGTAATGCCTTCTCTCGTGAGCAATAATCCAAGACTCAGGAACTCCCTCCTTGTAAGAATTCAAAGGGTATCTCTGTTATGAAAGTTGCTTATTTTGTGAATTATATATCCCTTCCAAATTTGGGGCCAATCAGATGAATTATCAAAATGGATGAATAGAACGCTTCTCGCATGGGCTATTCAAGGCGCGAAAACTCCTTACTCGTAGGAATTCAGAGGGTGCCCCATTTATAAAAATTTATTATTTTGTCGAGTTATATGCCCCTGCCAATTTTTACATGGGTCAATCAGATAAAAAAGCATAATCTAAGAATAGGGTGACTTCTCTCGTGAGATATGACCGAGACTCTGCAATTCATTACTCGTAAGGATCAAAGGGTGCCTCTGTTATGAAAGATGCTTATTTTGTCGAGTTATATACCCCTGCCAAATTTGGGGCCAATCAGATGAATTATCAAAATCAATGAACAGGGTGCCTTGCTTCCCGCGAATGCTACAATTCGAGGCTCGACAACTCCTTACTGGTGGGGAATCGGATGGTGCCACAATTATGAAAGTTGCTTATTTTGACGAGTTATATGCCCCTGCCAAAATTTGGGCTAATCAAATAAAAAAAATCAAAATCCATGAATAGGGTGCAATCTCTCGTGTGCTATAATGCGAGACCCGACAACTCCTTACTCGTAACGATTCAAAGAGTGCCTTTGTTATGAAAATTACTTATTTTGTCGACTTATATACCCCTGCCAAATTTGGGGCCAATCAGATAAATTGTTAAAATCGATGAACAGGGTGCCTTCTCGCGTGAGCTATATTTTACGGCGCGACAACTCCTCACTCATGGGGATTCAGAGGGTGCCAAAGTTATAATAGTTATTTATTTTGTCGAGTTATTTGCCCCTGCCAAATTTTGGGCCATTTAGATGAAAAAACAAAATCCATGAATAGGGTGCCTTCTCTCGTGAGTTATAACCCGAGATTCGGCAACACCCTACTCGTAAGGATTCAAAGGGCGCCTCTGCAATGAAAGTTGCTTATTTTGGCAAGTTATATACCTCTGCCAAATTTGGGGCCTATCATATTAATTATCAAAATCGATGAATATGGTGCCTTCTCGCGTGGGCTATAATTCGAGGCTCGACAACTCTATACTCGTAGGGATTCAGAGGGTACCATAGTTATATATGCAAGTTGCTTATTTTGTCGAGTTACATACCCCAGGAAAATTATGGTCCAATTAGATGAAAATGCATAATCCATGAATAGGGTGCCTTCTAGTGAGCTATATTTCGAGACTCGGCAACTCCTTACTCGTAAGAATTCAAAGGGTGCCTCTATTATGAAAGTTGGTCATTTTTGTCGAGTTATATACCTCTCCCAAATTTGGGGTCTATCAGATGAATTATCAAAATCGATGAATAAGCTGCCTTCTCACGTGGGCTTTAATTTGAGGCGCGACAACTCCTTACTCATGGAGATTCAGAGGGTGCCACAATTATAAAAATTGCTTATTTTGTCGAATTATACGTCCCTCCCAAATTTTGGGCCAATCAGATGAATAAGCAAAATTAACGAATAGGGTCCCATGTCTCGTGAGCTATAATCCGAGACTCAACATCTTGTTACTCGTAAGGATTCAATGGGTGCCTCAGTTATGAAAATTTGTTATCTTGTCAAGTTACAAACTCCTGTCAAATTTTAGATGAAGTATCAAAATAGATGAACATGGTGGCTTCTCGCGTGGGCTATAATTCGAGGTGCGATAACTCCTTACTTGTGGGGATTTAGAGGGTGCCGCAGTTATGAAAGTTGCTTATTTTCTAGTGTTATATGTGCCTGCCAAATTTGGTCCAATCGGATGAAAAAGCAAATCCACAAAAATGGTGCCTTCTCTTGTGAGTTATATTTTGAGACTCGGTTATTCCCTACTCGTAAGGATCCAAAGGGTGCCATTGCTATGAAAGTAGCTTATTTTGTCAAGTTATACATCCATGCCAAATTTGGGCACAATAAGATTAATTAACAAAATCGATTAACAGGGTGCCTTCGCACGTGGGCTATTATTCGACGCGCGACAACTCCTTACTCATGGGGATTTAGAGGGTACAACTGTCATAAAAGTTACTTATTTTGTCGAGCTATATGCCCCTGCCAAATTTTGGGTGATTCAGATGAAACAACAAAATCCATGAAACGAACGTCCCTGCCAAATTTGATGCCACTTAGATGAAAAAGCAAAATCCATGAATAGGGTGCCTTCTCTCGTGAGCTATAATCCGAGACACTGCAACTCGTTACTCGTAGGAATTAAACGGGTGCCAAGTTATGAAAGTTGCTTATTTTATTGAGTTATATGTCCCTGCCAAATTTGACACCAATCAGATGAAAAAGCAAAATGTATGAATAGGGTGCCTTCTCGCTTTGGCTATTATTTGATACGCGACAAGTCCTTACGCATAGGGATTCAAAGCGTACCACAAGTATTAATGTTGCTTATTTTGTCGAGTTATATGCCCCTGCAAAATTTTGGGTCAATCAGATGAAAAACTAAAATCCATGAATAAGTTGTCGTCTCTCATGAGTTGTATTCCGAGATTCTGCAACACGTTACTCGTAGAAATTCAAAGGATGCCACAGTAATGAAATTTGCATATTTTAGCGAGTTATATATCCCTGCCAAATTTGACGCCAATCTGATGAAAAAGCAAAATCCATAAATAGGGTGCCTTCTTACGTGGGCTATAATTCGAGATGCAACAACTCCTTACGTTAGGGGATACAAAGGGGGATACAAAGGGAGACACAAGTATTAAATTGCTTATTTTGTCGAGTTATATGCCACTGGAAATATTTGGGCCAATCGGATAAACTAAAATCCAAGACTAGGGTGCCTTCTCTCGTGAGCTGTAATACGAGACGCGGCAACTCCTTAATCGTAGAGATTCAAAGGGTGCCACAAGTAATAAAGTTTCTTATTTTGACGAGTTATATGCCCCTGCAAAATTTTGCGCCAATAAGAAGAAAAACTAAGATCCATGAATATGTTGCCTTCTCTAGTGAGCTGTAATCCGAGACACGGTAACTCATTACTGGTAGGGATTCAAATGGTGCCATAAGTATTAAAAATGCTTATTTTGTCGAGTTACATGCCCATGCCAAATTTTGAGCCAATCGGATGAAAAACTAAAATTCAGGAATAGGGTGCCTTATCTCGTGAATTGTTATCCGAGACGCGGTAACACCTTAGTCGTGGGGATTCAAAGGGTGCCACAATTAATAAAGTTGCTTATTTTATCGAGTTATATGGCCCTGAAAAATTTTGGGCTAATTAGATGAAAAACTAAAATCCATGAATAAGCTGCCTTCTCGCGTGAGCCGTAATCCGAGACGCGGTAACTCCTTACTCGTAGGGATTCAAACGGTGTCACGAGTATTAAAGTTGCTTATTTTGTCGAGTTATATGCCCGTGCAAAATTTTGGGCCAATCAGATAAAAAAACTAAAATCCATGAATAGGGTGCCTTCTCTCATAATGTGTAATCCGAGAAGCGGTAACTCTTTATTCGTAGGGATTTAAAGGGTGCGACGAGTAATTAAAGTTTCTTATTTTGTCGAGTTATATGCCCCGGCAAAATTTTGGGACAATCAGATGAAAAACTAAAATCCATGAATAGGGTGCCTTCTCTCGTGAGCTTTAATCCGAGACGCAGTAACTCCTTACTCGTAGGGATTCAAAGGGTGCCACAAGTATTAAAGTTAAAGTTGCTTAGTTTGTAGAGTTATATGCCCCTGCAAAATTTTGGGCCAATCAAATGAAAAATTCAAATCCATGAATAGGGCGCCTTTTCTTATGAGCTGTAATCTGAGACGCGGTAACTCCTTTCTTGTAGGGATTCAATGGGTGCCACAAGTATTAAAGTTGCTTATTTTGTTGAGTTATCTACCCTTGCAAATTTTTGGGCCATTAAGATGAAAAAGTAAGATCCATAAATATATTGCCTTCTCTGGTGAGCTGTAATCCGAGATGCGGTAACTCCTTATTGGTAGTGATTCAAATGGTGCCATATATATTAAAGTTGCTTAATTTATCGAGTTATATGCCCATGCCAAATTTTGGGCCAATTAGATGAAAAACTAAAATCCATGAATAGGGTGCCTTCTCTCTTGAGCTGTAATCCGAGACGCGGTAACTCTTATTTGTAGGGATTCAAAAGGGGCCACAAGTATTAAATTTGGTTCTTTTTGTCAAGTTATATGTCCCTGCCAAATTTTGGGAAAATAAGATGAAAAACTAAAATCCATGAATAAAGTACTTTCTCTCGTGAAGCTATAATACGACACGCGGCAACTCCTTACGCGTAGGGATTTAAAGGTTGCTACAAGTATTAAAGTTGCTAATTTTGTCGAGTTATATGCCCCTGGCAAATTTCAGGCCTATTAGATGAAAAACTAAAATCCATGAATAGGGTGCCTTATGTCGTGAGCTGTAATCCGAGACGCGGTAACTCCTTACTCGTACGGATTCAAAGGGTGCCACTAGTATTAAAGTTCCTTATTTTGTCGAGTTATATGCCCATGCAAAATTTTGGGCCAATCAAATGAAAAACTATGATCCCTGAATAGGGCGCCTTCTCTTTTGAGCTGTAATCCGAGATGCGGTAACTCATTACTCGTAGGGATTCAAATGGTGCTACAAGTATTAAAGTTGCTTATTTTTTCGAGTTATATGCCCCTGGAAAATTTTGGGCCAATCAGATGAAAAATCCAAAATCCATGAATAAAGTGTCTTCTCTCGTGGGGCTATAATACGAGACGCGGCAACTAGTTACACGTATGGATTCAAAGGGTGCCACAAGTATTAAAGTTGCTTATTTTGTCGAGTTATATGCCCTGACAAATTAAGGGTCTATCAGATGAAAAACTAAAATACATGAATAAGGCGTCTTCTCCCGTCAGCTGTAATCCGAGACGCGAAACTCCTTACCCGTACGGATTCAAAGGGTCCCACAAATATTACAGTTGCTTATTTTGTCGAGTTATATGCCCCGGCAAAGTTTTGGGACAACCAAATGAAAAATAAGACCCATGAATAGGGTGCCTTCTCTCTTGAGCTTTATCCCAAACGCGGTAACTCCTTACTCGTAGGGACTCAAAGGGTGCTACAAGTATTAAGTTGCTTATTTTTTTTGAGTTATAAGCCCATGCAAAATTTTGGGCCAATCAGATGAAAAACCAAAAATCCATGATTAGGGTGCCTTCTCTCGTGAGTTGTAATCTGAGACGAGGTAACTCATTACTCGTAGGGATTCGAACAGGTGCCACAAGTATTGAAGTTGCTTATTTTGTCGAGTTATATGCCGCTGCAAACTTTTGGGCCAATCAGATGAAAAACTAAAATCCATGAATAGGGTGCATTCTCTCGTAAGGTGTAATCCGAGACGCGATAACTCCTTACTCGTAGGGATTCAAAGAGGGCCACAAGTATTAAATTTGGTTATTTTATCGAGTAATATGCCCCTGCCAAATTTTGGGACAATCAGATGAAAACTAACCATGAATAGGGTGCCTTCTCTCGTGGGCTATAATCCGAGTCGTGACAAATTCTTAAGCGTAGGGATTCAAAGGGTGCCACAAGTATTAAAGTTGCATTTTTTGTTGAGTCATATGCCCCTGCCAAATTTTAGGTCTATCAGATGAAAAACTAAAATTAATGAATAGGGTCCCTTCTCTAGTGAGGTGTAATCCGAGACGCGGTAACTCCTTGCTCATACGGATTCAAAGGGTGCCAAAAGAATTAATGTTGCATATTTTTTTGGAGTTATATGACCTTGCAAAATTTTAGGCCAATCGGATGAAAAACTAAAATCCATGAATAGGGCGCCTTCTCTCGCTAGTTGTAATCCGAGACCCGACAACTCCTTACTCGTAGGGATTCATAGGGTACCATAAGAGTTAAAGTTGCTTATTTTGTCGAGTTATATGACCCTGCAAAACTTTAGGACGATCGGATGAAAACCTAAAATCTATGAATAGGGCGCCTTCTCTCGCAAGCTGTAACACGAGACGTGGCAACTCCTTACTCGTAGGGATTCATAGGTTATCCTGAGAATTAAAGTTGCTTATTTTGTCGAGTTATATGACCCTGCAAAATTTTATGCCAATCGGATGAAAAACTAAAATCCATGAATAGGGCGCCTTCTCTCGCGAGCTGTAATCCGAGACCCGGTAACTCCTTACTCGTAGGGATTAATAGGGTACCGTAAGAGTTAAAGTTGCTAATTATGTCGAGTTATATGACCCTGCAAAATTTTAGGCCAATCGGATGAAAGACTAAAATCCATGAACAGGGCGCCTTCTCTCGCGAGCTATAATCCGGAACGCGGCAACTCCTTAGTCGTAGGGATTCATAGGGTACCACAAGAACTAAAAATAGTTATTTTTTTGGATTTATATGACGTTACAGGCCAATCGGATGAAAAACTAAAATCCTTGAATAGGGCACCTTCTCTCGCGAGCTGTAATCCGAGACGTGGCAACTCCTTACTCGTAGGGATTCTTAGGGTACCAAAAAAATTAAAGTTGCTTATTTTGTCGAGTTATATGACCCTGCCAAAATTTAGGCCAATCCAATGAAAACTAAGATCCATGAAAATGGCGCTTTCTCCTGCGAGCTGTAATTTGAGACGCGACAACTCCTTACTCGTAGGGATTCATAGGGTACCACAAGAATTAAAGTTGCTTATTTTCTCGAGTTATTTGACCATGCAAAATTTTAAGCAAATCGGATGAAAAACTAAAATCTATGAATATGGCGCCTTCTCTCGCGAGCTGTAATCCGAGAAGCGACAACTCTTTACTCGTAGGGATTCATAAGGTACCACAAGTATTAAAGTTGCTTATTTTGTCGAGTTATATGATCTTGCAAAGTTTTAGGCCAATCGGATGAAAAACTAAAATCTGTGTATATGGCGCCTTCTCTAGCGAGTTGTAATCTGAGACGTGTCAACTCCTTACTCGTAGGGATTCATAGGGTACCACAATAATTAAAGTTGCTTATTTTGTCGAGTTATATGACCCTGCAAAACTTTAGGCCAATCGAATGAATAACTAAAATCCATAAATAGGACGCCTTCTCTCGCGAGTTGTAATCCGAGACGCGGCAACTCCTTACTCGTAGGGATTCATAGGGTACCACAAGAATTAAAGTTGCTTGATTTGTCTAGTTATTTGACCCTGCAAGATTTTAGACCAATCGGATGAAAAACTAAAATCCATGAATAAGGCGCCTATTCTCGTGAGCTGTAATCCGAGACGCGGCAACTCCATAATCGTAGGGATTCATAGGGTACCGCAAGAATTAAAGTTGCTTATTTTGTCGAGTTATATGACCCTGCAATATTTTAGGCCAATCGGATGAAAAAGTAAAATCCATGAATAGGGCGCCTTTTTTCGCGAGCTGTAATCCGAGACGCGGCAACTCCTTACTCGTAGGGATTCATAGGGTACCGCAAGAACAAAAGTTGCTTATTTTGTCGAGTTATATGACCCTGCAAAAAGTTTAGGCCAAACGGATGAAAAAATAAAATCCATGAATAAGCCGCCTTCTCTCGCGAGCTGTAATCCGAGACGCGGCAACTCCTTACTCGAAGGGATTCATAGGGGACCCCAAGAATTAAAGTTGCTTATTTTGTTGAGTTATATGACCCTGCAAAAACTTAAGGCCAATCGGATGCAAAACTAAAATCCAGTAAAAGGCCACCTTCTCTCGCGAGCTGTAATCCGAGAAGCGGCAACTCCTTACATGTAGTGATTCATAGGGTACTACAAGAATTAAAGTTTCTCATTTTCTCGAGTTATATCACCATGGAAAATTTTAGGCCAATCGGATGATAAACTAAAATCCATGAATATGGCGCCTTCTCGCGCGAGCTGTAATATGAGACGCGACAACTCCTTACTTGAAGGGATTCATAGGTTACCGCAAGAATTAAAGTTGCTTATTTTCTTGAGTTATATGACCATGCACAATTTTAGGCCAATCGGATGAAAAAAAAATCTATGAATATGGCGCCTTCTCTCGCGAGCTGTAATCCGAGACGCGGCAATTCTTTACTCATAGGGATTCATATGGTCTCACAAGAATTAAAGTTTCTTATTTTGTCGAGTTATATGACCCTGCAAAAATTTAGGCCAATCGGATGAAAAACTAAAATCCATAAATAGGGCGGCTTCTCTCGCGAGATGTAATCTGAGACCTGGCAATTCCTTACTCGTAGGGATTCATAGGGTACCACAAGAATTCAAGTTACTTATTTTATCGAGTTATATGACCCTACAAAATTTTAGGTCAATCGGATGAAAAACGAAAATCCATGAATAGGGCGCCTTCTCTCGCGACTTGTAATCCGAAACGCGGCAACTCCTTAGTCGTTGGGATTCATAGGGTTCCACAAGAATTAAAGTTGGTTATTTTGTTGAGTTATATGACCTTGAAAAGTTTTAGGCCAATCAGATGAAAAACTAAAATCCATGAATAGGGCGCCTTCTCTCGCGAGCTGTAACCCGAGACGCGGCAACTCCTTACTCGTAGGGATTCATAGGGTACCAAAACAATTAAAGTTGCTTATTTTTTCGAGTTATATGACCCAGGAAAATTTTAGGCCAATCGGATGAAAAACTAAAATCCATAAATAGGGCACCTTCTCTCGCGAGCTGTAATCCGAGACGCGGCAACTCCTTACTCGTAGGGATTCATAGGGTACCACAAGAATGAAAGTTGTTTATTTTGTCGAGTTATAAGACCCTGCAAAATTTTAGGCCAATCGGATGAAAAACTAAAATCCATGAATAGGGCGCTTTCTCTGACGAGCTGTAATCCGAGACTCGGCAACTCCTTACTCGTTGGGATTCATAGGGTACAACAAGAATTAAAGTTTCTTAATTTGTCGAGTTAGATGACCCTGCAAAATTGTAGGCCAATCGGATGAAAAACTAAAATCCATGAATAGGGCGCCTTCTCTCGCAAGCTGTAATCTGAGACGCAGCAACTCCTTACTCGTAGGGATTCATAGTGTACCCCAAGAATTAAAGTTGCTTATTTTGTCGAGTTATATGACCCTACAAAATATTAGGCCAATCGGATGAAATACTATAATCCATGAATAGGGCGCCTTCTTTCGCGAGCTGTAATCCGAGACGTGGCAACTCCTTACTCGTAGGGATTCATAGTGTACCGTAAGAATTAAAGTTGCTTATTTTGTCCAGTTATATGACCCTGCAAAATTTTAGGTCAATCGGATGAAAAACTAAAATCCATGAATAGGGCGCCTTCTCTCGCGAGCGGTAATCCGAGACGCGACAACTCCTTACTCGTAGGGATTCATAGGGTACCCCAAGAATTAAAGTTGCTTATTTTGTTGAGTTAGATGACCCTGCAAAAGTTTTGGCCAATCGTATGAAAAACTAAAATTCAGTAAAAGGGCACCTTCTCACGCGAGCTGTAATATGAGACTCGGCAACTCCTTACTCGTAGGGATTCATAAGGTACCCCAAGAAGTAAAGTTTATTATTTTTTCTGGTTATATGAACCTGCAAAATTTTAGGCCAATTGGATGAAAAGCTAAAATCCATGAATAGGGCGCCTTCTCTCGCGAGCTGTAATCCGAGATTCGGCAACTCCTTACTCGTAGGGATTCATAGGGTACAACAAGAATTAAAGTTGCTTATTTTGTCGAGTTATATGACCCTTCAAAACATATGGCCAATCGCACGAAACACTAAAATCTATGAATAGGGCGCCTTCTCTCGTGAGCTGTAATCCGAGACGCGACAACTCTTTACTCGTAGAGATTCGTAGGGTACCACAAGAATTAAAGTTGCTTAATTTGTTGAGTTATAATACCCTGCAAAATGTTAGGCCAATCGGATGACAAACTAAGATCCATGAATATGGTGCCTTCTTTCGCGAGCTTTAATCTGAGACGCGGCAACTCCTTACTCGTAGGGATTCATAGGGTACCCCAAGAATTAAAGTTGCTTATTTTGTTGAGTTATATGATGCTGCAAAAGTTTAGGCCAATCGGATAAAAAACTAAAATCCAGTAAAAGGGCACCTTCTCTCGCGAGATGTAATCCAAGACGCAACAACTCCTTACTTGTAGGGATTCATAGGGTACCACAAGAATTAAAGTTTCCTATTTTGTCGAGTTATATGACCTTGCAAAATTTTAGGCCAATCGGATGAAAAACTAAAATCCATGAATAGGGCGTCTTCTCTCGCGAGAAGTGATCCGAGACGCGGCAACTCCATACTCATAGAGATTCATAGGGTACCCCAAGAATTAAAGTTGCTTATTTTGTCGAGTTATATGACCCTGTAGAATTTTAGGCCACTCGGATGAAAAAGTAAAATCCATGAATAGGGTGCCTTCTCTCGCGAGCTGTAATCCGAGACGCGGCAAACTCGTAGGGATTCATAGGGTACCACAAGAATTAAAGTTGCTTATTTTATCGAGTTATATGACACTGCAAAATTTTAGGCCAATCGGATGAAAAATTAAAATCCATGAATAGGGCGCCTTCTCTCGCGAGCTGTAATCCGAGACGGCACAACTCGGGATTCATAGGGTACCACAATAATTAAAGTTGCTTATTTTTTCGAGTTATATTGGCCTGCAAAATTTTAGGCCTATCGAATGAAAAATTAAAATCCATGAATAGGGCGCCTTCTCTCTCTAACTTTAATCCGAGACGCGACAACTCCTTACTCGTAGGGATTCATAGGATACCACAAGAATTAAAGCTTCTTATTTTGTATGAATGAAAAACTACAATCCATGAATAGGGCGCCTTCTCTCACGAGCTGTAAGTCGAGACGCGGAAACTCCTTACTCCTAGGGATTCATAGGGTACCACAAGAATTAAATTGCTTATTTTGTCAAGTTATATGACCCTGCAAAATTTTAGGCCAATCGGATGAAAAACTAAAATCCAGGAATAGGGTACCTCCTCTCGCGAGTTGTAATCCGAGACTCGGAAATTTCGTACTCGTAGGGATTCATAGGGCACCCCAAGAATTGAAGTTGCTTATTTTGTCGAGTTATATGACCCTGCAAAATTCTAGGCCAATCGGATGAAAAACAAAAATCCATGAATAGGGCGCCTTCTCTCGCGAGCTGTAATCCGAGACGCAACAAACTCGTAGGGATTTAATAGGGTACCTCAAGAATTAAAGTTGCTTATTTTGTCGAGTTATATGACCCTGCAAAATTTTAGGGCAATCAGATGAAAAACAAAAATCCATGAATAGGGCGCCTTCTCTCGCGAACTGTAATCCGAGACGCGACAACTCCTTAGTCGTAGGGATTCATAGGGTACCAAAAGAATTAAAGTTACTCATTTTATCGAGTTATATGACCCTGCAAAATTTTAGGCCAATTGGATGAAAAACTAAAATCCAGTAAAAGGGCACCTTCTCTCGCAAGATGTAATCTAAGACGCGACAACTCCTTACTTGTAGGGATTCATAGGGTACCAAAAGAATTAAAGTTTCCTACTTTGTCGTGTTATATGACCCTGCGAAATTTTAGGCCAATCGGAGGAAAAACTAAAATCCATGAATAGGGCGTCTTCTCTCGCGAGAAGTGATCCGAGACGCGGCAACTCCATACTCATAGAGATTCATAGGGTACCCCAAGAATTAAAGTTTCTTATTTTGTCGAGTTATATGACCCTGCAGAATTTTAGGCCACTCGGATAAAAACCTAAAATCCATGAATAGGGCGCCTTCTCTCGCGAGCTGTAATCTGAGACGCGCCAACTCCTTACTCGTTGGGATTCATAGGGTACCACAAGAATTAAAGTTTCTTATTTTGTCAATTTATATGACCTTGCAAAATTTTAGGCCAATCGGATGAAAAGCTAAAATCCATGAATAGGGTGCCTCCTCTCGCGAGTTGTAATCCGAGACTCGGCAACTTCGTACTCGTAGGGATTCATAGGGTACCCCAATAATTAAAGTTGCTTATGTTGTCGATTTATATGACCCTGCAAAATTTTAGGCCAATTGGATAAAAAACTAAAATCCATGAATAGGGTGCCTCCTCAGCGAGTTGTAATCCGAGACTCGGCAACTTCGTACTCGTAGGGATTCATAGGGTACCCCAAGAATTAAAGTTGCTTATTTTGTCTAGTTATATGACCATGCAAAATTTTAGGCCAATCGGATGAAAAACTAAAATCCATGAATAGGGCGCCTTCTCTCGCGAGTTGTAATCCGAGACGCGGCATGTCCTTACTCGTAGGGATTCATCGGGTACCACAAGAATTAAAGTTTCTTATTTTGTCGAGTTAAATGACCCAGTAAAATTTTAGGCCAATCGGACGAAAAACTATAATCCATGAATAGGGTGCCTTCTCTCGCGAGCTGTAATCCGAGGCGCGACAAACTCATAGGGATTCATAGGGTGCCAAAAGAATTAAAGTTGCTTACTTTGTCGATTTATATGACCCTGCAAAATTTTAGGCCAATCAGATGAAAAAGTAAAATCCATGAATAGGGCGCCTTCTCTCGCGAACTGTAATCCGAGACGCGACAACTCCTTACTCGTAGGGATTCATAGGGTACCAAAAGAATTAGAGTTGCTTATTTTGTCGAGTTATATGACCCTGCAAAATTTTAGGCCAATAGGATGAAAAACTAAAATCCAGTAAAGGGGCGCCATCTCTCGCGAGCTGTAATTCGAGACGCGACAACTACTTACTCGTTGGGATTCATAGGTTACCCTAAGAATTAAAGTTGCTTATCTTGTCGAGTTATATGACCCTGCAAAGTTTTAGGCCAATCAGATAAAAAACTAAAATCCATGAATAGGGCGCCTACTCTCGCAAGCTGTAAACCGAGACCCGGCAACTCATTACTCGTATGGATTCAAAGGGTATCACAAGAATTAAAATTGCTTATTTTGTTGAGTTATATGACCCCGCAAAATTTTAGGCCAATCGGATGAGAAACTAAAATCCATGAATAGGGAGCCTTCTCTCGCAAGCAATAATCCGAGACGTGGCAACTCCGTACTCGTAGGGATTCAAAGGGTACCACAAGAATTAAAGTTGCTTATTTGTCGAGTTATACGAGCCTGCAAAATTTTAGGCCAATCGGATGAAAAACTAATATCCATGAATAGGGCGCCTTCTCTCGCGAGCTGTAATCCGAGACTCGACAACTCCTTACTTGTAGGGATTTATAGAGTACCACAAGAATTAACGTTTCTTATTTTGACGAGTTTTATGACCCTGCAAAATTTTAGGCCAATTGGATAAAAAACTAAAATCCATAAATAGGGTGCCTCCTCCAGCGAGTTTTCATCCGAGACTCGGCAACTTCGTACTCGTAGGGATTCATAAGGTACCCCAAGAATTAAAGTTGCTTAATTTGTCGAGTTATATGACCCTGCAAAATTTTAGGCCAATCAGATGAAAAAGTAAAATCCATGAATAGGGCGCCTTCTCTCGCGAACTGTAATCCGAGACGCGACAACTCCTTACTCGTAGGGATTCATAGGGTACCAAAAGAATTAAAGTTGCTTATTTTGTCGAGTTATATGACCCTGCAAAATTTTAGGCCAATAGGATGAAAAACTAAAATCCAAAAAAAAGGGCGCCATCTCTCGCGAGCTGTAATCCGAGACGCGGCAACAACATACTCGTAGGGATTCATAGGGTACCCTTAGAATTTAAGTTGCTTATTTTGTAGAGTTATATGATCCTGCAAAATTTTAGGCCAATCAGATAAAAAACTAAAATCCATGAATAGGGCGCCTACTCTCGCAAGCTGTAATCCGAGACGCGGCAACTCATTACTCGTATGTATTCATAGGGTATCACAAGAATTAAAGTTGCTTATTTTGTTGAGTTATATGACCGTGAAAACTTTTAGGCCAATCGGATGAGAAACTAAAATCCATGAATAGGGCGCCTTCTCTCGCAAGCTGTAATCCGAGACGCGGCATCTCCGTACTCGTAGGGATTCAAAGGGTACCACAAGAATTAAAGTTGCTTATTTGTCAAGCTATATGAGCCTGCAAAATTTTAGGCCAATCGGATGAAAAACTAATATCCATGAATAGGGCGCCTTCTCTCGCGAGTTGTAATCCTAGACGCGCCAACTCCTTACTCGTAGGGATTCATAGGGTACCACAGGAATTAAAGTTGCTTATTCTGTCGATTTATATGGCCCTGCAAAATTTTAGGCCAATCAGAACAAAAACTAAAATCCATGAATAGGGCGCCTTCTCTCGCGAGCTGTATCCGAGACGCGGCAAATCCTTACTCGTCGGGATTCATAGGGTACCACAAGAATTAAAGTTGCGTATTTTGTCGAGTTATATGACCCTGGAAAATTTTAGGCCCATCGGATGAAAAAATAAAATCCATGAAAAGGGCGCCTTCCCTAGCGAGCTGTATTCCGAGACGAGACAACTCCTTGCACGTAGGGATTCATAGGGTACCACAAGAATTAAAGTTGCTTATTTTGTCGAGTTATATGACCCTGCAAAATTTTAGGCCAATCGGGTGAAAAACGAAAATCCATGAACAGGGCGCCTTCTCTCGCAATCTGTAATTCGAGACTCGGCAACTCCTTACTCAAGGGATTCATAGGGTACCAGAAAAATTAAAGTTGCTTATTTTGTCGAGTTATATGACCCTGTAAAAATTTAGGCATATCGGATGAAAACCTAAAATCAATGAATTGGGCGCCTTCTCTCGCGAGCAGTGATCCGAGACGCGGCAACTCCTTACTCGTAGGGATTCATAGGGTACCACAAGAACTAAAGTTGTGTATTGTGTCGAGTTAAATGACCCTGAAAAATTTTAGGCCAATCTGATGAAAAACTAAAACCATGAATAGGGCGCCTTCTCTCGCGAGCTGTAATCCGACACGCGACAACTCCTTAGTTGTAGGGATTCATAGGGTACCACGAGAAGTAAAGTTGCTTATTTTGTTGAGTTATATGACACTACAAATTTTTAGGCCAATCGGATGAAAAACTAAAATCCATGAATAGGGCGTCTTCTCTCGCGAGCTGTAAATCGAGATGCGACAACAACTTACTCGTAGGGATTCATAAGATATCACAAGAATTAAAGCTTCTAATTTTGTCGATTTATATGACCCTGCAAAATTATAGGCCAATCGGATGAAAAACTAAAATCCATGAGTAGGGCGCCTCCTCTCGCGAGCTGTAATCCGAGACACGGCAACTCCTTATCTGTAGGGATTCATACGGTACCACAAGAATTAAAGTTGCTTAATTTCTTGATTTATATAACCCTGCAAAATTTTAGGCCAATCAGATGAAAAACTAAAACCCATGAATAGGGCGCCTTCTCTCGCGAGCTGTCATCCGAGATGCGGCAACTCATTACCCATTGGAATTCATAGGGTACTACAAGAATTAAAGTTGCTTATTTTCTTGATTTATATGACACTGAAAAATTTTAGGCCAATCGGATGAAAAACGAAAATCCATGAATAGGGTGCCTTCTCTCGCGAGCTGTAATCCGAGACTCCGCAACTCCTTATCTGTAAGGATTCATAGGGTACCACAAGAATTAATGTTTCTTATTTTGTCGATTTATATGACCCTGCAAAAGTTTAGGCCAATCGGATGAAAAACTAAAACCCATGAATAGGGCGCCTTCTCTCGCGAGCTGTAAAGCGAGACACGGCAACTCCTTATCTGTAGGGATTAATAGGGTACCACAAGAATTAAAGTTGCTTATTTTGTCGATTTATATAAACCTTAAAAATTTTAGGCCAAGCGGATGAAAAACTAAAATCCATAAATAGGGTGCCTTCTCTCGCGAGCTGTAATTCGAGACGAGGCAACTCCTTATCTGTAGGGATTCATTGGGTACCACAAGAATTAAAGTTCCTTATTTTTTTATTTATATAACCCTGCAAAGTTTTAGGCCAATCGGATGAAAAACTAAAACACATGAATAGGACGCCTCCCCTCGTGAGCTGTTATCTGAGACGCGACAACTCCTTATCTGTAGGGATTCATGGGGTACAACAAGAATTAAAGTTGCTTACTTCGTCGATTTTTATGACCCTACAAAATTTTAAGCCAATCGGATGAAAAACTAAAATTCATGAATAAGACGGCTTCTCTAGCGAGCTGTAATCCGAGACTCGGCAGCTCGTCATCTGTAAGGATTCATAGGGTACCACAAGAATTAAAGTTGCTTATTTTGTTGATTTATATGACCCTGAAAAACTTTAGGCCAATCGGATGAAAAACTAAAATCAATGAATACGAAGCCTTCTCGCGCGAGCTCTATAGCGAGACGCGACCACTCCTTATCTGTAAGGATTCATAGGGTACCACAAGAATTAAACTTTCTTATTTTGTCGAGTTATATGACCCTGCAAAATTTTAGGCCAATCGGATCAAAACCTAAAATCCATGAATGGGGCGCCTCCTTTCGCGTGCTGTAATCCGAGACACGGCAACTCCTTATCTGTAGGGATTCATAGGGTACCACAAGAATTAAAGTTGCTTAATTTCTTGATTTATATAACCTTGCAAAATTTTAGGCCAATCGGATGAAAAACTAAAATCCATGAATAGGGCGCTTTCTCTCGCGAGCTGTAATCCGAGACGCGGGTACTCCTTACTCATTGGGATTCATAGGGTACCACAAGAATTAAAGTTGCTTATTTTCGTGATTTATATGACCCTGCAAAATTTTAGCCCAATCGGATGAAAAACGAAAATGCATGACTAGGGCACCTTCTCTTGCGAGCTGTAATCCGAGACTCCGCAACTCCTTATCTGTAAGGATTCATAGGGTACCACAAGAATTAAAGTTTCTTATTTTGTCATTTTATATGACCCTGCAAAATTTTAGGCCAATCGGATGAAAGACTAAAACCCATTAATAGGGCGCATTCTCTCGCGAGCTGTAAAGCGAGAGGCGGCAAATCCTTATCTGTAGGGATTAATAGGGTACCACAAGAATTAAAGTTGCTTATTTTGTCGATTTATATGATCCTGCAAAATTTTAGGGCAATCGGATGAAAAACTAAAATCCGTGAGTAGGGGGCCTTCTCTCGCGAGATGTAATCCGAGACACGGCAACTTCTAATTTGTAAGGATTCATAGAGTACCACAAAAATTAAAGTTGCTTATATTGTTGATTTATATGACCCTGCAAAATTTCAGGCCAATCGGATGAAAAACTAAAATCCATGAATAGGGCGCCTTCTCTCGCGAGCTATAATCCGAGACACGGAAACTCCTTACTCGTTGGGATTCATAGGGTACCACTATAATTAAAGTTTCTTATTTTGTCGTTTTATATGACCCTGCAAAATTTTAGGCCAATCGGATGAAAAACTAAAATCCATGAATAGGGCACCTTTTCTCGCGAACTGTAAAGCGAGACGCGGCAACTCCTTACTCGTTGGGATTCATACGGTACCACAAGAATTAAAGTTGCATATCTTGTCAACCCGAGACTCGGCAACTCCTTATTTGTAGGGATTCATCGGGTACCACAAGAATTAAAGTTGCTTATTTTTCTTGATTTATATAACCCTGCAAAATTTTAGGCCAATCGGATGAAAAACGAAAATCCATGAATAGGGCACCTCCTCTCGCGACCTGTAATCCGAGACGCGGCTACTCCTTATCTGTAGGGATTCATCGGGTACCACAAGAATTAAAGTTGTTTATTTTGTCGATTTATATGACCCTGCAATATTATAGGCCAATCGAATGAAAAACTAAAATCCACGAATAAGGCGGCTTTTATCACGAGCTGTAATCCGAGACTCCGCAATTCCTTATCTGTATGTACCACAAGTATTAAAGTTTCTTATTTTGTCGATTTATATGACCCTGCAAAAGTTTAGGCCAATCGGATGAAAAACTAAAATCCATGAATAGGGCGCCTTCTCTGGCGAGCTGTAATCCGAGACGCGGCAACTCCTTATCTATTGGGATTCATCGGGTACCACAAGAATTAAAGGTACTTATTTTGTCGATTTATGTGACCCTGCAAAATTTTAGGCCAATCGGATGAAAAACTAAAATCCATGAATAGGGCGCCTGCTCTCGCGAGCTGTAAAGCGAGACGCGACAACTCCTTACTCGTTGGGATTCATACGGTACCACAAGAATTTAAGTTGCTTATTTTGTCGATTTATATGACACTGCAAAATTTTAGGCCAATCGGATGAAAAACTAAAATCCTTGAATAGCGCGCCTCCTCTCCCGAACTGTAAAGCGAGACGCGACAACTGCTTATCTGTAAGGATTAATAGGGTACCACAAGAATTAATGTTGCTTATTTGGTCAATTTATATGACCCCGCATAATTTTAGGCCAATCGGATGAAAAACTAAAATCCATGAAAAGGGCGCCTTCTCTCGCGAGCTGTAATCCGAGACTCGGCAACTCCTTATCTGTAAGGATTCATAGGGTACCACAAGAATTAAAGTTGATTATCTTGTCGATTATATGACCCTGCAAAATTTTAGGCCAATCGGATGAAAAACTAAAATCCATGATTAGGGCGCCTTCTCTCGCGAGTTGTAAGGCGAGACGTGACAACTCCTTATCTGTAAGGATTGATAGGGTACCACAAGAATTTAAGTTACTTATTTTGTCGATTTTTTTTTTTTTTTTTTTTTTGATAATTGAGGATACACTTTTATTGATAGAGATTCAAATTACAATCTCTTACAAAGTTCTCCAAAATGTAGCCCCAACAAGTATCCATCCTCAAGAATCTCCCACCTTCTAGGAAGGGTTGAGATTAAGAAGATTCCCTTTACCACTGAGAGGTACCCATACAAAGCTACATAGCAACAAGATCAGAAAAGAACTAAAAAAAAGAACTCCAGCAACCATTTAGCACAGTAGCAGTCCTAGAACCACGCCAGAAATTCCTCTTTTCTCTCCAAGCCTTGTTTAGCTAGTTGATCTGCAACTTCATTTCCATTCCTTGGCTTGTGAATAATTTTGATTTTTGGCCACCAACCCTTGATCGCTCTAATAAAGTTCAACACAAATCGCACTCCTATTGGTCCTCCTTGTGCAGCATTACTCCATAGAACTGCATTCTTAGAGTCAGACTCTATGATTATGTCAAAGTGCAGGATCCACGACTTTTGCATTGTGAGTTATAATGCTCGAAAGATAGCCAGTACTTCTGCTTTATTGATCTCGTCTACCATGACCTGACCCGAGAATAGGCTTCTGAAGTTCTCATTCCATTCCCGCAAAACTCCTCCAACTGCGCATCTACCATTTTTACACGAGGCGTCCACGTTCCATTTGACACTGCCCCTAGGATGCGCCATCCATTGAACTGCTACCACCATACTTGCCTTAAATGTTCTGATCTTGAAACATGATGGATTATTTAAGACATCCTGCGGAGTGTACGGAAACATTTCGTCCCAACTCTTAACCCACCAGCCAAGACGAATCAAAGCCAGATCAAAAATTTCATCTTCCGTGCAATGTTTCTCACAGAATATCCTATTGTTGCGCTCCTTCCAAATTGACCAAGTTACCACAAACAGGAAAGTTATCCAGACTTTTCGAAAATGTTCTCCTGAGAGTAATGAGCACCATTGTTGAAAAAAATCCATCATGTCTGCTGGACAGCACCATTGTAAATTCCATACCTCGAGCCATTTACTCCATTGTCTTTTCGCAAACCTGCAATGGATCAATAAATGGTTCACAGATTCATCCTCCGAACCACAAAGCACACACGTTGGGTTAGGAATCCCCTGAACCCCCATTCTAATCAATCGATCTTTTGTTTTCAAACGACCCAAGCAAGCTAGCCAAACAAAGATTTCAATCTTGGGAGGAGCTAACCCTTGCCAAATTCCTTTTATTGCTTCATGAACATGTGTTTCTCCTGCTTCTGTAAGCTTTTCTCTCACTGATTTCACCGAAAATTCTCCCTTACTTCTGAATCGCCACATGACTCTGTCATCAGCCCCAGGGTTTAGATGTACTTCCTTTAAACTTGCCCATAATTCAGCCTTTTGTAGTTCCTCCCATTCAAAAAGATTTCTTCTCCAGCAGAAGCTCCAAATCCACTCCGTTCCATCCCAAAGTCCCATCTCTTCAATATTGGAATTTTGTTGAGTCGATATCGAGAAGAGCCTTGGGAATTTTTGCTTGAGGGGTTCAGCGTGCAACCATGGCTCTAGCCAAAATTTTGTGGAATTGCCTCTCCCAATATTACTCAGTATCCCTTGCTTAAAAATCTCTTTCACAATAGAATTATTAAGAAGGCAGTTAACTATATCTTTCCAAACTCTTCCTTGCTTCAAAATAGGAAAATCCTCAACAGATGATATACTTTCCATTTTGTATTTATACTTCACCACATCTCGCCATAGTCCCCCATCCCCTTCTAAGAAACACCATACCCATTTACTTAATAGTGCCACATTGAAATTCTTTACAGAACCCACTCCCAAACCACCTCTATTTTTCGGATATTCAATCATATTCCAATTTACCATACAAAGAGCCTTCTTTCCTTCGGAGTTGCCCGACCACAAAAAATCTCTCTGGAGTTTGATCATTTTTTATAGGACTCCTGCTGGCACCTTAAAAAGTGACAAATAATACAGAGGCAGATTACTCAGAGCAGATTTAATGAGTTCCAGTCTACCTCCTATTGATAAAAGCTTGCCCTTCCAAGATGCTAGTCTTCCTTCCATTCTCTCAATCACAGGTCTCCAGAACTCCATGCTTCGCGGATGAGCTCCCAAAGGTAGCCCCAAATATTTTATTGGCAATTTCTCCTCTCGACAATGCAACTCTTCAGCTAATTTTTCCACCCAACTCATCTCGACATTAATTCCAATCAGCGAACATTTATGAAAATTAATCTTGAGCCCTGAAGCAAGGTGAAAAGAAATTAGCAACATTTTAACAACATCAAGGTACTTCGTCTCTGCGGGGCAAAACACGATGGTGTCGTCTGCAAATTGAATGGCTTTGTAGGTGACCCGTTGATCAGGATTCAAGCTGAGGCAGAACTTAGACACCATCGAATCCATTGTCGCCACTGCTGAGGAAAATTCATGCTCGCCATCACCTTGTCAAGGAATGACCAGGATAGAGAATCATACGCCTTATGAAAGTCCAGTTTCCATATACAGATTTTTTCCTTTCGCCTTTTGGCTGAATCAATGATCTCGTTAGCAACAAGAACACTATCCAGGCTTTGGCGGTCACTTATAAAAGCTGATTGCATATTCCCCACGATCGAGTTCATCACCCCTTTCATTCTGTTCGACAACACTTTTGCAAGAATTTTATATAACGCTCCTATCATACTGATAAGGCGGAAGTCTTTTAGCTCTAGTGGGCAATCAATCTTCGGAATCAAGCTAATTAGAGCCACGTTCATGCTTGTTGGGAACCTTCCTGTAGCCCAAAAATCATTCATAAATTTCATCACCTCCCCCTTAAGTAACTTCCATGCCTTTTTTATGAAATTAAAATTAAATCCATCAGGCCCTGGTGCCTTATTTCCATCACAATCACTCACTGCATTCTCTATTTCTTCTTCACTGAATTTCCCCACCAGTATCTCTGCTTCCTCCTCTGAGATTTTCTTAACATCAACGTTCTCAAAAAAAGGCCTAGACCCATACTCCTCAGTGAAAATTTTTCGAAAATATTCCACTGTCACACGTTTAATGTCTGCAGGCCTCTCAAATTGTTTACCTTTCACTGTAAGCTTGGTCAACTCATTTTTTCTCCTCCTACTCGAAGCAATTGCATGAAAGAATTTTGTATTTTTGTCCCCCATTTTTCTCCACTTCACTCGTGACATCTGTGCCCAATAAGTTTCTCTCCTTTTATACCATCTCCACAACTCTGCTATGTCACAACTTCATTTGCGCAATTCATCACCATCCAATGCTCTTGCCTCTGCCAATTTATCCCATCTCTCAATTGCCTTTTCTAGCTCTTCTATTTTTTTCCCATATCCCCAAACTCCCCTTTATTCCATTCTTTTATCTTTTTTTTTTCAGATTCTTCAGTTTCTCCCCCACATGAGATACCACAAGCTCTTCTTTGTCCAGTTCCTCACCCCACTCCTTTTCCACCATCTGCATAAACTTCGGATCATCAAGCCAGCAATCAAGGAATTTAAATGGTTTAGGGCCCCAATTATAAGCTTCTGACTGGACAAGCAGAGGACAGTGATCTGACAATCCACGTCGCAGAGAAGTTGCATATAGATAAGGCCATATTGATACCCACTCTGTGTTGACAAATACTCTATCCAGCTTGCTCATTGAATTTGCTCTAAACCACGTAAATTTTCCTCCTTTTAATTCAATTTCTAACAGTTGCAGGTTTGCTACAAAGCTTTTGAAGTCTTCAACCCCTTTGACATTACATTTCTTGCTTGACCTCTCCTCTGCCTTTAACACTTCATTGCAGTCACCTAACAAGAGCCACGGATATGAATCACTTTGCCACTCATGATGCAATTCTGCCCAAATCTCCGCCCTCTCATCCACTTCTGTTGGTGCATAAACAGAGACAATAGTGCACTCCATATTATTTTCAACAAGTCGTCCTTTTATTGCGATCCAGTTTGTGGCAATCACCTGTGACTGAACCTCAAAGAAAGACTCCCTCCATACAGATAGAATACCTCCAGACCTCCCTCTAGATGGAGCAAAACACCACAGCAAGCCATCTTCTTTCCAGAATTTTCTCACATCCCTCTCATTGAAATTTTCATACTTCGTCTCTTGAATTGTCACAAACCCCGGATTATGTTTTTTTTTTTATCAAGTTTCTCAATGCTGCATTCTTCTCTCTCCCATGAAGTCCCCTTACATTCCAAGTGATCATCTTCATTTTAAATTAAAAAAATGACTGCTCCTTTCTCTGACTACTTGGGTCTCTAGATAACGGGCTCAAACTTGCTTAGAGTTCTCCCATTCCTCCTCCTCCTCCCTCATAATTTTCTTTATTCTGCTAACCATTCCTCTCTCGCTTTCTGGAAAAGTCATTCCCATACTCCTAGCAAAACCGAGAATTCCAAAAGGATTCCGTGAAACTAATGGCACTTCTTCCTTTCTTTCAATACACACATTACTTTCTGTATCTACTCTCTGGCCCATAACAATGGTTTTGCCTTTCCTGACGTTTTCTTTTCCCAGTATTAACTCCCTCAGCCTCTCTTCTCTCTTTCTCCTCTTGGCTTGTTTTTTTCTTTGGTGTTCCACTATTGCACTTAGTGGAATATCGTCTTCAAAACAAGGCGGAAATGTTGAGTCCGAGTCTGCTGTACTAGCAGAATCAATACTCAACATGGATGGGCTCACTCCACTTTGGGCCTGCAGCAGATTAGGCTCTCCCTGTTGCTTATCTCCTTGTATCTCCGCCGCCAAGTCAGAGCTTTCCTCATGGACATTGACATATTAATGATTGCCTTATTATTTGAACCTGCCTCTTCAATACTATTATTGGATGCAGTTCCATCAGCAATATTAATCATCTGTTCACCCCTTTTTTCAAAAAACTGGTCACTGCTCCTCTTCTTCAGGTCTTGGGACTTGTACCCCAATTAAATGCATTGCTCCTCCTACATTATTCGAATTTTCCCCTGTATCTTCAATGGCATTAGCTGGCTTTGATATGGCTTCTGTATTTTTTTCTTCATGATGGATTGCATCATCGTGTTTCGATAAACAATGATCTTGGCTCCTCATCTTTTCTGGTTGCATCATCCTCTATCTGAACAACCTGCCTCTCCTTTTCTTCTCTCTGTCTCTCTTTTTTCCCCTCTCCCCATCACCTTTAGTTGCATTCTCATTTCTCACCTTAGTCTGCAGATTTCTTTTTTCACGTTCACTGCCATCTTTCTCCTTCCTACTGAATTTTGCAAGTTGTACTTGCAGAAAAGCCCCTTCGTATCTCCTTCCATTCATGCTCCTTATGGCCCTTTGAGCCTCAGTAGGATTTTGGAACTTCACGAATGCAAATCGATATTTACGACCCCCCCTCAGCTTCCATGGAACAAACGCATCAATCACCTTCCCATAACTCCAGAACATCTCCCGTACCGCCCTGTTGTTCACATTCATTGGTAAATTATCCACGAATAGCGATGTCACCCCCATCCTGTTATTCATTATTGTATTCTTTGTCTCTCCTACACAGCTTTGCACCCTTCTAGGCGCTCTTATAGGCCGTCTTTCACTCCAAATACTCCTGTTTCTATAGACCCCTCCATATCCCTCATAGCCATGAGTTGCACTCCATATGTGTTTCTGGTTCTGCGCCTTGTTCCGATTTGCCATCCTCCATGAGCTATTTCACTCTCTGGTTCAATCCAGTTTGGGGCAGAGAACCTGAAACGTCCCCCTATTCTCCCTATGACTCTCGCTCTCTCACTTTCTCTTTCTAACATGTTTTTTATCTTATTTTTTCAATTTGTATGACCCTGCAAAATTTTAGGGCAATAGGATGAAAAACTAAAATCCATGAATAGGGCGCCTCCTCTCGCGAGCTGTAAAGCGAGACGCGACAAATCCTTACTCTTTGGGATTCATACGGTACCAAAAGAATGAAAGTTGCTTATTTTGTCAAATTATATGACCCTGCAAAATTTTAGGCCAATCGGATGAAAAACTAAAATCCATGAATAGCGCGCCTCCTCTCGCGAACTGTAAAGCGAGACGCGGAAACTCCTTATCTGTAAGGATTCATAAGGTACCACAAGAATTAAAGTTGCTTATTTTGTTGATTTATATGACCCTACAAAATTTTAGGCCAATCGGATGAAAAACTAAAATCCATGATTAGGGCGCCTCCTCTCGCGAGCTGTAAAGCGAGACGCGACACCTCCTTATTCGTTGGATTCATAGGGTACCACAAGAATTAAAGTTGCTTATTTTGTCGATTTATATGACCATGCAAAATTTTAGCCCAATCGGATGAAAAACTAAAATCCATGAAAAAGGCTCTTTCTCTCGCGAGCTGTAATCCGAGACTCGGCAACTCCTTATCTGTAAAGATTCATAGGGTACCGCAAGAATTAAAGTTGCTTATTTTGTCGATTTATATGACCCTGCAAAAGTTTAGGCCAATCGGATGAAAAACTAAAATCCTTGAAAAAGGCGCCTTCTCTAGCGAGCTGTAATCCTAGGCCCGAAAACTCCTTACTCAGGGGAATTCATAGGGTACCACAAGAATTAAAGATGCTTATTTTGTCGATTTATATGACCCGGAAAAATTTTAGGCCAATCGGATGAAAAACTAAAATCCATGAATAGGGCACCTCCTCTTGCGAGCTGTAATGCGAGACGCGACAACTCCTTATCTGTAAGGATTGATAGGGTACCACAAGAATTAAAGTTACTTATTTTGTCTATTTATAATACCCTGCAAATTTTTAGGCCAATCGGATGAAAAACTAAAATCCATGAATTGGGCGCCTTGTCTCGCGAGCTGTAATCCGAGACGCGGCAACTCCTTACTCGTTGGGATTCATAGGGTACCACAAGAATTAAAGTTGCTTATATTGTGGATTTATATGTCCTTGCAAAATTTTAGGCCAATCGGATGAAAAACTAAAATTCATAAAAAGGGGGCCTTCTCTCGAGGGCTGTTATCCGAGACTCGGCAACTCCTTATCTGTAAGGATTCATAGGGTACCACAAGAATTAAAGTTGCTTATTTTGTCGATTTATATGACCCTGCAAAATATTAGGCCAAACGAATGAAAAACGAAAATCCAAGAATAGGGCGCCTTCTCCCGCGAGCTGTAATCCGAGACGTGGCAACTCCTTACTCGTTAGGATTCATAGGGTACTACAAGAATTAATGTTGCTTATTTTGTCAATTTATATGAACCTGCAAAATTTTAGGCAAATCAGATCAAAAACTAAAACCCATGAATAGGGCGCCTCCTCTCGCGAGCTGTAAAGCGAGACGCGACAACTCCTTACTCGTTGGGATTCATACGGTACCACACGAATTAAAGTTGCTTATTTTATCGATTTATATTACCCTGCTAAAGTTTAGGCCAATCGGATGAAAAACTAAAATCCATGAACAGCGCGCTTCCTCTCTCGAGCTGTAAAGCGAGACGTGGCAACTCCTTATCTGTAAGGATTCATAGGGTACCACAAGAATTAAAGTTGCTTATTTTTTCAATTTATATGATCGTACAAAGTTTTAGGCCAATCGGATGAAAAACTAAAATCCATGAGTAGGGCGCCTTGTCTCGCGAGCTGTAATCCGAGACCCTGCAACTCCTTTCGCGTTGGGATTCATAGGGTACCACAAGTATTAAAGTTGCTTATTTTATCGATTTTTATGTCCCTGCAAAATTTTAGGCCAATCGGATGAAAAACTAAAATCCATGAATAGGGCGCCTTCTCTCGGGAGCTGTAATCCGAGACCTGGCAACTCCTTACTCGTTGGGATTCATAGGGTACCACAAGAGTTAAAGTTGCTTATTATGTCAATTTATATGACCCTGCAAAAGTTTAGGCCAATCTGATGAAAAACTAAAATCCATAAATAAGGCGCCTCCTCTCGCGAGCTGTAAAGCGAGACGCGGCAACTCCTTAACTGTAAGGATTCATAGGGTACCACAACATTTAAAGTTACTTATTTTCTCTCGCGAGCTGTAATACGAGACCCGGCAACTCCTTACTCGTTGGGATTCATAGGGTACCACAAGAATTAAAGTTGCTTATTTTGTCAATTTATATGACCATGGAAAATTTTAGGCCAATCGGATGAAAAACTAAATTGCATGAATAGGGCGCCTTCTCTCGTGAGCAGTAATCCGAGACGAGCAACTCCTTACTCGTTGGGATTCATAGGGTACCACAAGAATTAAAGTTGCTTATTTTGTCGATTTATATGACCCTGCAAAATTTTAGGCCAATTGGATGAAAAACTAAAATCCATGAAAAGGGCGCTTTCTCTCGCGAGCTGTAATCTGAGACTCGACAACTCCTTATCTGTAAGGATTCATAGGGTACCACAAGAATTAAATTTGCTTAGTTTGTTGATTTATATGACCCTTCAAAATTTTAGGCCAATCGGATGGAAAACTAAAATCCATGAATAGGGCGCCTTCTCACGCAAGCTGTAATCCGAGACGCGGCAACTCCTTACTCGTTGGGATTCATAGGGTATCACAATACTTTAGATTGCTTATTTTGTCAATTTAGATGACCTTGCAAAATGTTAGGCCAGTCGGATGAAAAACTAAAATCCATGAATAGGGCGGCTTCTCTCGCGAGCTGTAATCAGAGACGCGGTAACTCCTTACTCGTTGGGATTTATAAGGTACCACAAGAATTAATTTTACTTATTTTGTCGATTTATATGACCCTGCAAAATGTTAGGCAAATCGGATGGAAAACTAAAATCCATGAATAGGGCGCCTTCTCTCGCGAGCTGTAACCCGAAACACGGCAACTGCTTGCTCGTTTGGATTCATAGGGTAACACAAGAATTAAAGTTGCTTATTTTGTCAATTTATATGACCCTGCAAAATTTTAGGCCAATCGGATGAAAACAAAATCCATGAATAGGGCGCCTCCTCTCGTGAGCTTTAAAGCGAGACTCGACAACTCGTTACTTGTTGGGATTCATGCGGTCCCATAAGAATTAAAGTTGCTTATTTTGTCGATTTAAATGACCCTGCAAAATTTTAGGCCAATCGGATGAAAAACTAAAATCCATGAATAGGGCGCCATGTCTCGCGAGCTGTAATCCGAGACTCGGCAACTCCTTATCTGTAAGGATTCATAGGGTACCACAAGAATTAAAGTTGCTTAGTTTGTTGATTTATATGACCCTTCATAATTTTAGGCCAATCGGATGAAAAACTAAAATCCATGAATAGTGCGCCTTCTCTCGCAAGCTGTAATTCGAGACGCGACAACTCCTTTCTCGTTGGGTTTCATAGGGTACCACAATAATTAAGATAGCTTATTTTGTCAATTTAGATGACCTTGCAAAATGTTAGGCCAGTCGGATGAAAAACTAAAATCCATGAATAGGGCGGCTTCTCTCGCCAGCTTTAACCCGAGACGCGGCAACTCCTTACTCGTTGGGATTCATAGGGTACCACAAGAATTAAAGTTGCTTATTTTGTCAATTTATATGACCCAGCAAAAGTTTAGACCAATCGGATGAAAAACTAAAATCCATGAATAGGGCGCCTCCTTTAGCGAACTGTTAAGGGAGACGAGACAACTCCTTATCTGTAAGGATTCATAGGGTAGTAGAAGAATTAAAGTTGCTTATTTTGCCGATTTATTTGACCCTACAAATTTTTAGGCCAATCAGATAAAAAACTAAAATCCATGAATATGGCGCCTTGTCTCGTGAGTTGTAATCCGAGACGCGATAACTCCTTACTTGTTGGGATACATAGTCTACCACAAGAATTAAAGTTGCTTATTTTGTCGATTTATATGACCCTACAAAATTTTAGGCCAATCGGATGAAAAACTAAAATCCATGATTAGGGCGCTTCCTCTCGCGAGCTGTAAAGCGAGACGCGACACCTCCTTATTCGTTGGATTCATAGGGTACCACAAGAATTAAAGTTGCTTATTTTGTCGATTTATATGACCATGCAAAATTTTAGCCCAATCGGATGAAAAACTAAAATCCATGAAAAGGACGCTTTCTCTCGCGAGCTGTAATCCGAGACTCGGCAACTCCTTATCTGTAAAGATTCATAAGGTACCACAAGAATTAAAGTTGCTTATTTTGTCGATTTATATGACCCTGCAAAGTTTTAGGCCAATCGGATGAAAAACTAAAATCCTTGAAAAAGGCGCCTTCTCCAGCAAGCTGTAATCCTAGGCCCGAAAACTCCTTACTCGTTGGGATTCATAGGGTACCACAAGAATTAAAGATTCTTATTTTGTCGATTTATATGTCCCTGCAAAAGTTTAGGCCAATCGGATAAAAAACTAAAATCCATGAAAAGGGCCCCTTCTTTCGGAAGCTATAATCCGAGACTCGGCAACTCCTTATTTGCAAGGATTCATAGGGTACCAAAAGAATTAAAGATGCTTATTTTGACGACTTATATGACCCTGCAAATTTTTAGGCCAATCGGATGAAAAAATAAAATCCATGAATAGGGCGCCTCCTCTCATGAGTTGCAATCCGAGACGCGGCAACTCCTTACTCGTTGGGATGCATACGGTACCACAACAATGAAAGTTGCTTATTTTGTCGATTCATAATACCCTGCAAATTTTTAGGCCAATCGGATGAAAAACTAAAATCCATGAATAGCGCGCCTCTTCTAGCAAACTGTGAAGCGAGACGCGACAACTCCTTATTTGTAAGGATTCATAGGGTACCACAAAAATTAAAGTTGCTTATTTTGTCGATTTATATGATCGTAAAAAAGTTTAAGGCCAATCGGATGAAAAACTAAAATCCATGAATAGGGCGCCTTGTCTCGTGAGTTGTAATCTGAGACCCGACAACTCCTTACTCGTTGGGATTCATAGGCTACCACAAGAATGAAAGTTGCTTATTTTGTCGATTTATATGTCCCTGCAAAAGTTTTGGCCAATCGGTCGAAAAACGAAAATCCATGAAAAGGGCCCCTTGTCTCGCGAGCTCTAATCCAAGACTCGGCAACTCCTTATCTGTAAGGAATCATAGGGTACCACAAGAATTAAAGTTGCTTATTTTGTCGATTTATATGACACTGCAAAGTTTTAGGCCAATTGGATGAAGAACTAAACTCCATGAATAGGGCGCATTGTCTCGCGAGCTGTAATCCGAGACGCGGAACTTCTTACACGTTGGGATTCATAGGGTACAATAAGAATTAAAGTAGCTTATTTTGTCGATTTATATGTCCCTGCAAAATTTTAGGCCAATCGAATGAAAAACTAAAATCCACGAAAAGGGCCCCTGCTCTCGGAAGCTATAATTCGAGACTCGGCAACTCCTTATTTGTAAGGATTCATAGGGTACCACAAGAATTAAAGTTTCTTATTTTGACAATTTATATGACCCTGCAAAAGTTTAGGCCAATCGGATGAAAAACTAAAATCCATGAAAATGGCGCCTTCTCTCGCGAGCTGTAATCCTAGACGCGGCAACTTCTTGCTCGTAGGGATTCATAGGGTACCACAAGAATTAAAGCTTCTTATTTTGTCAATTTATATGTCCCTGCAAAATTTTAGGCCAATCGGATGAAGAACTAAAATCCATGAATAGGGCGCCTTGTCTCTCGAGCTGTAATCCGAGACGCGGCAACTTCTTACTCGTTGGGAATGGTAGGGTACCAAAAGAATTAAAGTGGCTTATTTTGTCGATTTATATGTCCCTGCAAAGTTTTAGGCCAATCGGATGAAAAACTAAAATCCATGAAAAGGGCCCCTTCTCTCGGAAGCTATAATCCGAGACACGACAACTCCTTATCTGCAAGGATTCATAGGGTACCATAAGAATTAAAGTTGTTTATTTTGTCGATTTATATGACCCTACAAATTTTTAGGCCAATCGGATGAAAAACTAAAATCCATGAATAGAACGCCTTGTCTCGCGAGCTGTAATCCGAGACGCGGCAACTACTTATTCGTTGGAATTCATAGGGTACCACAAGAATTAAAGTTTCTTATTTGGTCGATTTATATGACCCTGCAAAATTTTAGGCCAATCGGATGAAAAACTAAAATCCATGAAACGGGAGCTTTCTCTAGCGATCTGTATTCCGAGACTCGACAACTCCTTATCTGTAAGGATTTGTAGGGTACCACAAGTATTTGTTGCTTAGTTTGTCAATTTTATATGACCTGCAAAATTTTAGGCCAATCGGATGAAAAACTAAAATCCATGAATAGGCCGCCTTCTCTCGCTGGCTAAAATTCTAGACGCGGCAACTCCTTACTCGTTGGGATTCATAGGGTACCACAAGAATTAATGTTGCTTATTTTGTCGATTTATATGACCGTGCATAATTTTAGGCCAATCGGATGAAAAACTAAAATCCATGAATAGGGCGCCTCCTCTCGCGAGCTGTAAAGCGAGACGCGGCAACTCCTTACTCGTTGGGATTCATACGGTACCACAAGAATGAAATTACTTATTTTGTCGATTTATATGACCCTGCAAAATTTTAGGTCAATCGGATGAAAAACTAAAATCCATGAATAGCTTGCCTCCTCTCGCGAGCTGTAAAGCGAGACATGGCAACTCCTTATCTATAGGGGTTCATAGGGTACTTCAAGAATTAAAGTTGCTTATTTTGTCGATTTATATGATCGTACAAATTTTTAGGCCAATCGGAGGAAAAACTAAAATCCATGATTAGGGCGCCTGGTCTCGTGAGCTGTAATCCGAGTCGCTGCAACTCCTTGCTCGTTTGGATTCATAGGGAACCAAAAGAATTAAAGTTGCTTATTTTGTCCATTGATATGTCCCTGCAAATATTTAGGCAAATCGGATGAAAAACTAAAATCAATGAAAAGGGCGCCTTCTCTCACGAGCTATAATCCGAGACTCGGTAACTCCTTATCTGTAAGGATTCATAGGGTACCACAAGAATTAAAGTTGCTTATTTTGTATATTTATATGACCCTGCAAAAATTTTAGGCCAATCGGATAAAAAACTAAAATCCATGAATATGGCGGCTTCTCTCGCGAGCTGTAATCCGAGACGCGACAACTCCTTACTTGTAAGGATATATAGGGTACCACAAGAATAAAAGTTGCTTATTTTGTCGATTTATATGATCCTGCATAATTTTAGGCCAATCGTATGAAAAATTATAATCCATGAATAGGGGGCCTTCTCCCGCGAGCTGTAATCCGAGACGCGGCAACTCCTTACTCGTTGGGATTCATCGGGTAACACAAGAACTAAAGTTGCTTATTTGGTCGATTTATATGACCTTGCAAAATTTTAGATCAATCGGATGAAAGACTAAAATCCATGAATATAGCTGCTTCTCTCGCGAGCTGTAAAGCGAGACGCGACAACTCCTTACTCGTTGGGATTCATACGGTACCATAGAAATTAAAGTTGCTTATTTTTTCGATTTATATGACCCTGGAAACTTTTCGGCCAATCGGATGAAAACTAAAATCCATGAATGGGGCGCCTCCTCTCGCGAGCTCTAATTAGAGACTTGGGAACTCCTTATCTGTAGGGATTCATAGGGTACCGCAAGAATTAAAATTGCTTATTTTGTCGATTTGTATGACCCTGCAAAATTTTAGGCCAATCGGATGAAAAACTAAAATACATGAATAGGGCGCCTTCTCTCGCGAGCTGTAATCAGAGACGCGACAACTCCTTACTTGTTGGGATTCATAGGGTACCACAAGAATTAATGTTGCTTATTTTGTCAATTTATATAACCCTGCAATAGTTTAGGCCAATCGGATGAAAAAATAAAATCCAGGAATAGGGCGCCTTCTCCCGGGAGCTGTAATCCGAGACGCGACAACTCCTTACTCGTTGGGATTCATAGGGTACAACAAGAATTAAATTTGCTTATTTTGTCGATTTATATGACCCTACAAAATTTTAGGCCAATCGGATGAAAAACTAAAATCCATGTATAGGGCGCCTTTTCTCGCGAGCTGTAAAGCGAGATGCGGCAACTCCTTACTCGTTGGGATTCACACGGTACCACAAGAATTAAAGTTGCTTATTTTGTCGATTTATATAACCCTGCAAATTTTTAGCCCATATGAATGAAAAACTAAAATCCATGAATAGGGCGCTATCTCTCGCGAGCTGTAATCCGAGACTCGGCAACTCCTTATTAGTAGGGATTCATAGGGTACGGCTAGAATTAAAGTTGCTTTTTTTGTCGATTTATATGACCCTGCAAAATTTTAAGCCAATCGGATGAAAAAGTAAAATCCATGAATAGGGCGCCTTCTCTCGCGAGCTGTAAAATGAGACGCGACAACTCCTTATCTGTAGGGATTCATAGGGTACCACATGAATTAAAGTTTATTATTTTGTCAATTTATATGACTCTGCAAAATTTCAGGCGAATCAGATGAAAAACTAAAATCCATGAATAGGGAGCCTTCTCTCGCGAGCTGTAATCCGAGACCCGACAACTCCTTACTTGTTGGGATTCATAGGGTACCACAAGAATTAAAGTTGCTTATTTTGTCGATTTATGTGACCCTACAAATTTTTAGGCCAATCGGATGAAAAACTAAAATCCATGAATAGAACGCCTTTTCTCGCGAGCTGTAATCCGAGACGCGGCAACTACTTATTCGTTGGAATTCATAGGGTACCACAAGAATTAAAGTTTCTTATTTGGTCGATTTATATGACCCTGCAAAATTTTAGGCCAATCGGATGAAAAACTAAAATCCATGAAACGGGAGCTTTCTCTAGCGATCTGTATTCCGAGACTCGACAACTCCTTATCTGTAAGGATTTGTAGGGTACCACAAGTATTTGTTGCTTAGTTTGTCAATTTTATATGACCTGCAAAATTTTAGGCCAATCGGATGAAAAACGAAAATCCATGAATAGGCCGCCTTCTCTCGCTGGCTAAAATTCTAGACGCGGCAACTCCTTACTCGTTGGGATTCATAGGGTACCACAAGAATTAATGTTGCTTATTTTGTCGATTTATATGACCGTGCATAATTTTAGGCCAATCGGATGAAAAACTAAAATCCATGAATAGGGCGCCTCCTCTCGCGAGCTGTAAAGCGAGACGCGGCAACTCCTTACTCGTTGGGATTCATACGGTACCACAAGAATGAAATTACTTATTTTGTCGATTTATATGACCCTGCAAAATTTTAGGTCAATCGGATGAAAAACTAAAATCCATGAATAGCTTGCCTCCTCTCGCGAGCTGTAAAGCGAGACATGGCAACTCCTTATCTATAAGGGTTCATAGGGTACTTCAAGAATTAAAGTTGCTTATTTTGTCGATTTATATGATCGTACAAATTTTTAGGCCAATCGGAGGAAAAACTAAAATCCATGATTAGGGCGCCTGGTCTCGTGAGCTGTAATCCGAGTCGCTGCAACTCCTTGCTCGTTTTGGATTCATAGGGAACCAAAAGAATTAAAGTTGCTTATTTTGTCCATTGATATGTCCCTGCAAATATTTAGGCAAATCGGATGAAAAACTAAAATCAATGAAAAGGGCGCCTTCTCTCACGAGCTATAATCCGAGACTCGGTAACTCCTTATCTGTAAGGATTCATAGGGTACCACAAGAATTAAAGTTGCTTATTTTGTATATTTATATGACCCTGCAAAAATTTTAGGCCAATCGGATAAAAAACTAAAATCCATGAATATGGCGGCTTCTCTCGCGAGCTGTAATCCGAGACGCGACAACTCCTTACTTGTAAGGATATATAGGGTACCACAAGAATAAAAGTTGCTTATTTTGTCGATTTATATGATCCTGCATAATTTTAGGCCAATCGTATGAAAAATTATAATCCATGAATAGGGGGCCTTCTCCCGCGAGCTGTAATCCGAGACGCGGCAACTCCTTACTCGTTGGGATTCATCGGGTAACACAAGAACTAAAGTTGCTTATTTGGTCGATTTATATGACCTTGCAAAATTTTAGATCAATCGGATGAAAGACTAAAATCCATGAATATAGCTGCTTCTCTCGCGAGCTGTAAAGCGAGACGCGACAACTCCTTACTCGTTGGGATTCATACGGTACCATAGAAATTAAAGTTGCTTATTTTTTCGATTTATATGACCCTGGAAACTTTTCGGCCAATCGGATGAAAACTAAAATCCATGAATGGGGCGCCTCCTCTCGCGAGCTCTAATTAGAGACTTGGGAACTCCTTATCTGTAGGGATTCATAGGGTACCGCAAGAATTAAAATTGCTTATTTTGTCGATTTGTATGACCCTGCAAAATTTTAGGCCAATCGGATGAAAAACTAAAATACATGAATAGGGCGCCTTCTCTCGCGAGCTGTAATCAGAGACGCGACAACTCCTTACTTGTTGGGATTCATAGGGTACCACAAGAATTAATGTTGCTTATTTTGTCAATTTATATAACCCTGCAATAGTTTAGGCCAATCGGATGAAAAAATAAAATCCAGGAATAGGGCGCCTTCTCCCGGGAGCTGTAATCCGAGACGCGACAACTCCTTACTCGTTGGGATTCATAGGGTACAACAAGAATTAAATTTGCTTATTTTGTCGATTTATATGACCCTACAAAAGTTTAGGCCAATCGGATGAAAAACTAAAATCCATGTATAGGGCGCCTTTTCTCGCGAGCTGTAAAGCGAGATGCGGCAACTCCTTACTCGTTGGGATTCACACGGTACCACAAGAATTAAAGTTGCTTATTTTGTCGATTTATATAACCCTGCAAATTTTTAGCCCATATGAATGAAAAACTAAAATCCATGAATAGGGCGCTATCTCTCGCGAGCTGTAATCCGAGACTCGGCAACTCCTTATTAGTAGGGATTCATAGGGTACGGCTAGAATTAAAGTTGCTTTTTTTGTCGATTTATATGACCCTGCAAAATTTTAAGCCAATCGGATGAAAAAGTAAAATCCATGAATAGGGCGCCTTCTCTCGCGAGCTGTAAAATGAGACGCGACAACTCCTTATCTGTAGGGATTCATAGGGTACCACATGAATTAAAGTTTATTATTTTGTCAATTTATATGACTCTGCAAAATTTCAGGCGAATCAGATGAAAAACTAAAATCCATGAATAGGGAGCCTTCTCTCGCGAGCTGTAATCCGAGACCCGACAACTCCTTACTTGTTGGGATTCATAGGGTACCACAAGAATTAAAGTTGCTTATTTTGTCGATTTATGTGACCCTACAAAATTTAAGGCCAATCGGATGAAAAACTAAAATCCATGAATAAGGCGCCTCCTCTCGCGAGCTGTAATCCGAGACGCGGCTACTCCTTATCTGTAGGGATCCATCGGGTACCACAAGAATTAAAGTTGCTTATTTTCTCGATTTATATGACCCCGCAAAATTAAAGGTCAATCGGAAGAAAAACTAAAGTCCATGAATAGGGCACCTTCTCTCGGAGCTGTAATCCGAGACTCGACAACTTCTTACTCGTTGGGATTCATAGGGTACCACAAGAATTAAAGTGGCTTATTTTGTCGATTTATATGGCCCTGCAATGTTTTAGGCCAATCGGATGAAAAACTAAAATCCATGAAAAGGGCCCCTTCTCTCGGAAGCTATAATCCGAGACTCAGCAACTCCTTATCTGCAAGGATTCATAGGGTACTATAAGAATTAAAGTTGCTTATTTTGTCGATTTATATGACCCTACAAATGTTTAGGCCAATCGGATGAAAAACTAAAATCCTTGAATAGGGCGCCTCCTCTCGCGAGCTGTAATCCGAGACGCGACTTCTCCTTATCTGTGGGGATTCATCGGGTACCACAAGAATTAAAGTTGCTTATTTTCTCGATTTATATGACCCCGCAAAATTTAAGGCCAATCGGATGAAAAACTAAAATCCATGAATAGGGTGCCTTCTCTCGGAGCTGTAATCCGAGACTCGGCTACTCCTTATCTGTAAGGATTCATATGGTACCACAAGAATTAAAGTTGCTTATTTTGTCGATTTATATGACCCAAAATTTTATGCCAATCGGATGAAAAACTAAAATCCATGAATAGCGCGCCTACTTTCGCGAGCTGTAAAGCGAGACGCGGTAACTCCTGATCTGTAAGGATTCATAGGGTACCATTAGAATTCAAGTTGCTTATTTTTGTCGATTTACATGACCCTACAAATTTTTAGGCTAATCAGATGAAAAAACTAAAATCCATGAATAGGACGCCTTCTCTCGCGATCTGTAAACCAAGATGCGGCAACTCCTTATCTGTAGGTATTCATAGGGTAGCACAAGAATTAAAGTTGCGAATTTTGTCGAGTTATATGACCCTGCAAAATTTAAGGCCAATCGAAAGAAAAACTAAAATCCATGAATAGGGCGCCTTCTCTCGCGAGCTCTGAAGCAAGGCGCGGCAACTCCTTAGTCGTAGGGATTCGTAGGGTACCACAAGTATTAAAGGTTCTTATTTTCTTGATTTATATAACCCAGCAAAATTTTAGCAATCGGATGAAAAACTAAAATCCATGAAGAGAGAGCCTTCTCTCGCGAGCTGTAAAGCAAGACTCGGCAACTCCTTATCTGTAGGGATTCATAGGGTACCACAAGAATTAAAGTTTCTTATTTTGTCGAGTTATATGACCCTGCAAAATTTTAGGCCAATCAGATGAAAAACTAAAATCCATGAATAGGGCGCCTTCTCTCGCGAGCTATAAAGCGAGACGCGGCAACTCCTTACTCGTAGGGATTCATAGGGTACCACAAGTATTAACGGTTCTTATTTTCTTGATTTATAAAACCCAGCAATAGTTTAGACCAATCGGATGACAAACTAAAATCCATGAAGAGAGAGCCTTCTCTCGCGAGCTGTAAAGCAAGACGCGGGAACTCCTTATCTGTAGGGATTCATAGGGTACCACAAAAATTAAAGTTGCTTATTTTGTCGAGTTATATGACCCTGCAAAATTTTAGGCCAATCGGATAAAAACTAAAATCCATGAATAGGGCGCCTTCTCTCACGAGTTGTAAAGCGAGACGCGGCAACTCCTTACTAGTTGGGATTCATACGGCACCAGAAGAATTAAAGTTGCTTATTTTGTCGATTTATATGAACCTGCAAAATTTTAGGCCAGTCGAATTAAAACTAAAATCCATGAATAGGGCGCCTCCTCTCGCGAGCTGTAATCCGAGACTCGGCAACTCCTTATTAGTAGGGATTCATAGGGTACGACTAGAATTAAAGTTGCTTTTTTTGTCGATTTATATGACCTTGCAAAATTTTAGGCCAATCGGATGAAAAAGTAAAATCCATGAATAGGACGCCTTCTCTCCCGAGCTGTAAAGTGAGACGCGACAACTCCTTATCTGTAGGGATTCATAGGGTACCAAAAGAATAAAAGTTGCATATTTTATCGAGTAATATGACCCCGCAAAATTTTAGGCCAATCGGATGAAAAACTAAAATCCATGAAGAGAGAGCCTTCCCTCGCGAGCTGTAAAGGAAGACGCGGCAACTCCTCATCTGTAGGGATTCATAGGGTACCAAAAGAACAAAAGTTGCATATTTTGTCAAGTAATATGACCCCGCAAAATTTTAGGCCAATCGGATGAAAAACTAAAATCCATGAAGAGAGAGCTTTCTCTCGCGAGGTGTAAAGCAAGACACGACAACTCCTTATCTGTAGGGATTCATAGGGTACCTCAAGAATTAAAGTTGCTTATTTTGTCGAGTTATATGACCCTGCAAAATTTTAGGCCAATCGGATAAAAACTAAAATCCTTGAATAGGGCGCCTTCTCTCGCGACCTCTAAAGCGAGACGCTGCTACTCCTGACTCGTTTGGATTCATACGGTACCAGAAGAATTAAAGTTGCTTATTTTGTCGATTTATATGAACCTGCAAAATTTTAGGCCAATTGAGTTAAAACAAAAATCCATGAATAGCGCGCCTCCTTTCGCGAGCTGTAATCCGAGACTCGGCAACTCCTTATTAGTAGGGATTCATAGGGTACGACTAGAATTAAAGTTGCTTTTTTTGTCGATTTATATGACCCTGCAAAATTTTAGGCCAATCGGATGAAAAAGTAAAATCCATGAACAGAGCGCCTTCTCTCGCGAGCTGTAAAGTGAGACGCGACAACTCCTTATCTGTAGGGATTCATAGGGTACCAAAACAATAAAAGTTGCATATTTTTTCGAGTAATATAACCCCGCAAAATTTTAGGCCAATCGGATGAAAAACTAAAATCCATTTATAAGGCGCCTTCTCTCGCGAGCTGTAATCCGAGACTCTGCAACTCCTTATCTGTAAGGATTCATAGGGTACCACAAAAATTAAAGTATCTTTTTTTGTCGATTTATATGACCCAGCAAAATTTTAGCCCAATCGGAAGAAAAACTAAAATCCATTTATAAGGCGCCTTCTCTCGCGAGCTGTAATATGAGACGCGACAAGTCCTTACTCGTTGGGATTCATAAGGTACCACAGGAATTAAAACTGCTTATTTTGTCTTGTTATGACCCTGCAAAATTGAAGGCCAATCGGATGAAAAACTAAAATCCATGAATAGGGCGCCTTATCTCGCGAGCTGTATAGCGAGACTCGACAACTCCTTACTCGTTGGGATTCATAGGGTACCACAAGAATTAAAGTTGCTTATTTTGTCGATTTATATGACCCTGCAAAATTTTAGGTCAATTGGATGAGAAACTAAAATCTATGAATAGGGCGCCTCGTCTCGCGAGCTGAAAAGCGAGACTCGGCAACTCCTTACTCGTTGGGATTCATACCGTACCAGAAGAATTAAAGTTGCTTATTTTGTAGATTTATATGACCCTGCAAAATTTTAGGCCAATCGGATGTAAAACTAAAATCCAAGAATAGGGCGCCTCGTCTCGCGAGCTGTAATCCGAGACACGGCAACTCCTTACTCGTTGGGATTCATACCGTACCAGAAGAATTAAAGTTGCTTATTTTGTAGATTTATATGACCCTGCAAAATTTTAGGCCAATCGGATGTAAAACTAAAATCCAAGAATAGGGCGCCTCGTCTCGCGAGCTGTAATCCGAGACACGGCAACTCCTTACTCGTTGGGATTCATAGGGTACCACAAGAATTAAAGTTGCTTATTTTGTTGATATATATGACCTGGAAAATTTTAGGCCAATCGGATGAAAAACTAAAATCCATGAATAGGGCGCCATTGCTCGCGAGCTGTAATGCCAGACGCGGCAACTCCTTACTCGTTGGGATTCATAGGGTACTACAAGAATTAAAGTTGCATATTTTGTCAATTTATATGACTCTGGAATATTTTAGGTCAATCGGATGAAAAACTGAAATCCATGAATAGGGCGTCTCCTCTCGCGAGCTGTAAAGCGAGACCTGGCAACTCCTTACTCTTTGGGATTCATACGGTACCATAAGAACTAAAGGTTCTCATTTTGTCGATTTATATGACCCTGCAAAGTTTTAGGGCAATCGGATGAAAAACTAAAATCCATGAATGGCGCGCCTCCCCTCGCGAGCTGTAAAGCGAGACGCGGCAACTCCTTATCTGTAAGGATTCATAGGGTACCACAAGAATTAAAGTTGCTTATTTTGTGGATTTGTATGACCCAGCAAAATTTTAGGCCAATCGGATGAAAAACTAAAATCCATGAAAAGGGCGCTTTCTCTCGCGAGCTGTAATCCGAGACTCAGCAACTCCTTATCTGTAAGGATTCGTAGGGTACCACAAGAATTAAAGTTTCTTATTTTGTTGATTTAAAAGACTCTGCAAAATTATAGGCCAATCGGATGAAAAACTAAAATCCATGAATATGGCGCCTTCCCTCGCGTGCTGTAAAGCGAGAAGCGGCACTTCCTTACTCGTTGGGATTCATAGGGTAACACAAGAATTAAAGTTGCTTATTTTGTCGATTTATGTGACCCTGCGAAATTTTAAGCCAATCAGATGAAAAATTAAAATCCATGAATAGGGCGGCTTCTCTAGCGAGCTGTAAAGCGAGACAGGGGAACTCATTTTCTGTAGGGATTCATAGGGTACCACAAGAATTAAAGTTGCTTATTTTATCGTGTTATATGACCCTTCAAAATTTTAGGCCAATCGGATGAAAAACTAAAACCCATGAATAAGGTGCCTTCTCTCGCGAGCTGTAATCCGAGATTCGGCAACTCCTGATCTGTAACGATTCATAGGGTACCACAAGAATTAAAGTTGCTTATTTTGTCGATTTATATGACCCTGCAAATTTTTAGGCCAATCAGATGAAAACCTAAAATCCATGAATAGGGCGCCTTCTCCCGCGAGCTGTAATCCGAGACCCCGCAACTCCTTATCTATAGAGATTCATATGGTACCACAAGAATTAAAGTTGTTTATTTTGTCGATTTATATGACCCTGCAAAATATTAGGCCAATCGGATGAAAAAATAAAATCCATGAATAGGGCGCCTTCTCTCGCGAGCTGTAAAACGAGACCCGGCAACTCCTTACTCGTTGGGATTCATAGGGTACCACAAGAATTAAAGTTGCTTATTTTGTCGAGTAAATTGACCCTGCAAACTTTTAGGCTAATCGGATGAAAAACTTAAAATCCATGAATAGGGCGCCTTCTCTCGCGAGCTGTAATTCGAGACTCGGCAACTCCTTACTGGTTGGGATTCATAGGGTACCACAAGAACTAAAGTTGCTTAGTTTGTCGATTTATATGACCCTGCAAAATTTTAGGCCAATCGGATGAAAAAGATAAATCCATGAATAGGGCGCCTCCTCTCGCGAGTTGTAATCCTGGAATCGGGAACTCGTTATCTGTAGGGATTCATAGGGTACCACTAGAATTAAAGTTGTTTATTTTCTTGATTTATGTGACCCTGCCAATATTTAGGCCAATCGGATGAAAAAGTAAAATCCATGTATAGGGCGCTTCCTCTGGCGAACTGTAATCCGAGACTGGACAACTCCTTATCTGTAGAGATTCATAGGGCACAAGAAGAATTAAAGTTACTTATTTTGTTGATATATATGACCCTGCAAAATTTTAGGCCAATCGGATGAAAAGCTAAAATCCATGAATAGGGCTCCTCCTCTCGCGAGCTGTAATCCGAAACTCGGCAATATCTTATCTGTAAGGATTCATACGGTACCACAAGAATTAAAGTTGCTTATTTTGTCAATTTATATGACCCTACAAGATTTTAGGCTAATCGGATAAAAAAACTAAAATCTCTGAATAGGGCACCTTCTATCGCGAGATATAAAGCAAGACGCGGCAACTCCTTATTAGTAGGGATTCATAGGGTATTAAAGGTTCTTATTTTCTTGATTTATAAAACCCAGCAATATTTTAGGCCAATCGGATGAAAAACTAAAATCCATGAAGATAGAGCCTTCTCTCGCGAGCTGTAAAGCAAGACGAGGCAACTCCTTATCTGTAGGGATTCATAAGGTACCACAAGAATTAAAGCTGCTTATTTTGTCGAGTTATATGACCCTGCAAAATTTTAGGCCAATCGGATAAAAACTAAAATCCATTAATAGGGCGCCTTCTCTCGCGAGCTGTAAAGCGAGACGCGGCAACTACTTACTCGTTGGGATTCATACGGTACCAGAAGAATTAATGTTGCTTATTTTGTCGATTTATATGAACCTGCAAAATTTTACGCCAATTGAATTAAAACTAAAATCCATGAATACGACGCCTCCTCTCGCGAGCTGTAATCCGAGACTCGACAACTCCTTATCTGTAGAGATTCATAGGGTACAACAAGAATTAAAGTTACTTAATTTGTCGATTTATATGACCCTGCAAAATTTTAGGCCAATCGGATGAAAAGCTAAAATCCATGAATAGGGCGCCTTCTCTCGCGAGCTATAATCTGAAACTCGGCAACATCTTATCTGTAAGGATTCATACGGTACCACAAGAATTAAAGTTGCTTATTTTGTCAATTTATATGACCCTGCAAGATTTTAGGCTAATCGGATAAAAAACTAAAATCTATGAATAGGGCACCTTCTCTCTCGAGTTATAAAGCAAGACTCGGCAACTTCTTATCTGTAGGGATTCATAGGGTACAACAAGAATTAAAGTTGCTAATTTTGTCGAGTTAATTGACCCTGCAAAATTTTAGGCTAAGCGGATGAAAAACTAAAATCCATGAATTGGGCGCCTTCTCTCGCGAGCTGTAATCTGAGACGCGGCAACTCCTTACTCATTATGATTCATAGGGTACCAAAAGAATCGAAGTTGCTTCTTTTGTCGATTTATATGACCCTGCAAAATTTTAGGCTAATCGGATGAAAAATTAAAATCCATGAATAAGGCGCCTTCTCTCGCGAGCTGTAAAGCGAGACGCGGCAACTCCTTATCTGTAGGGATTCATAGAGTACCACAAGAATTAAAGTTGTTTATTTTGTAATGTTATATGACCCTGCAAAATTTTTGGCCAATCGGATGAAATAAAATCAATGAATATGGTGCCTTCTCTCGCGAGCTGTAATCCGAGACTCGGCAACTCCTTATCGGTAAGGATTCATAGGGTACCACAAGAATTAAAGTTGTTTATTTTGTCATGTTATATGACCATGCAAAATTTTAGGCCAATCGGATGAAAAACAAAAATTCATGAATAGGGCGTCTTCTCTCGCGAGCTGTAATCCGAGACGCGACAACTCCTTACTCCTTGGGATTCATAGGGTACCACAAGAATTAAAGTTTCTTATTTTGTCGATTTATATGACCCTAAAATATTTTAGGCCAATCGGATGAAAAACTAAAATCAATGAATAGGGCGCCTTCTCCCGCGAGCTGTAATCCGAGACGCGGCAACTCCTTACTCGTTGGGATTCATAGGGTACCACAAGAATTAAAGTTGCTTATTTTGTCGATTTATATGACCATGCAAAATTTTAGGCCAATTGGATGAAAAACTAAAATCCATGAATAGGGCGCCATCTCTTGCGAGGCGTAAAACGAGACGCGGCAACTCCTTACTTGTTGGGATTCATAGGGTACCAAAAGAATTAAAGTTGCTTATTTTGTCGATTATTATGACTCAGCAAAATTTTAGGCCAATCGGATGAAAAACTAATATCCATGAATAGGGCGCTTTCTCTCGCAAGCTGTAATACGAGACTCGGCAACTCCTTACTCGTTGGGATTCATAAGGTACCACAAGAATTAAAATTGTTTATTTTGTCATGTTATATGACCGTGCAAACTTTTAGGCCAATCAGATGAAAAACTAAAATCTATGAATAAGGCGCCTTCTCTCGCGAGCTGTAAAACGAGACGCGGCAACTCCTTTCTCGTTGGGATTCATAGGGTACCACAAGAATTAAAGATGCTTATTTTTTCGATTATTATGACCTTGCAAAATTTTTGGCCAATCGGATGAAAAACTAAAATCCATGAATAAGGCGCCTTGTCTCACGAGCTGTAATCCGAGACGCGGCAACTCCTTACTCGTTGGGATTCATAGGGTACAAAAACAATTAAAGTTGCGTCTTTTGTCGATTTATATGACCCTGCAAAATTTTAGGCCAATCGGATGAAAAATTAAAATCCATGAATAGTGCGCCTTCTCTCACGTGCTGTAAAGCGAGACACGGCAACTCCTTATCTGTAGGGATTCATAGAGTACCACAACAATTAAAGTTGTTTATCTTGTCATGTTATATGACCCTGCAAAATTTTAGGCCAGTCGGATGAAAAAGTAAAATCCCTTAATAGGGCGCCTTCTCTCGCGAGCTGTAATCCGAGACGCGGGAACTCATTATCTGTAGGATTCATAGGTTACCACAAGAGTTAAAGTTGTTTTTTTTGTCATGTTATATGGCCCTGCAAAATTTTAGGCCAATCGGATGAAAAACAAAAATCCATGAATAGGGCGCCTTTTCTCGCAAGCTGTAATTCGAGACTCGGTAACTCCTTACTCGTTGGGATTCATAGGGTATCACAAGAATTAAAGTTGCTTATTTTGTCGATTTATATGACCTTGCAAAAGTTTAGGCCAATCGGATGAAGAACTATCATCCATGAATAGGGCACCTCTTCTCGCGAGCTGTACGACTTCTTTCTCGTTGGAATTCATACGGTACCATAAGAATTAAAGTTGCTTATTATGTCGATTTATATGACCCTGCAAACCTTTAGGCCAATCGAATGAAAAACTAAAATCCATGAATAGCGCGCCTCCTCTCGCGAGCTGTAAAACGAGACGCGACAACTCCTTATCTGTAATGATTCATAAGGTACCACAAGAATTAAAGTTGCTTATTTTGTCGATTTATATGACCCTACATATTTTTAGGCCAATCGGATGAAAAACTAAAATCCATGAATAGGGCGCTTTCTCTCGCAAGCTATAATACGAGACACGGCAACTCCTTACTCGTTTGGATTAATAGGGTACCAAAAGAATTAAAGTTGTTTATTTTGTCATGTTATATGACCCTGCAAAATTTTAGGCCAATCGGATGAAAAACAAAAATCCATGAATAGGTCGCCTTCTCTCGGGAGCTGTAATCCAAGACTAGGCAACTCCTTATCGGTAAGGATTCATAGGGTGCCACAAGAATTAAAGTTGTTTATTTTGTCATGTTATATGACCCTGCAAAATTTTAGGCCAATCGGATGAAAAACTAAAATTCATGAATAGGGAGTCTTCTTTCTCGAGCTGTAATCCGAGACGCGAAAACTCCTTACTCGTTGGGATTCATAGGGTACCACAAGAATTAAAGTTGCTTATTTTGTCGATTTATATGACCTTGCAAAATTTTAGGCCAATCGGATGAAAAACAAAAATCAATGAATAGGTCGCCTTATCTCGCGAGCTGTAAAGCGAGACGCGGCAACTCATTACTCGTTGGGATTCATAGGGTACAACAAGAATTAAAGTTGCTTATTTTGTCTATTTATATGACCTTGCAACATTTTAGGCCAATCGGATGAAAAACTAAAATCCATGAATAGCGTGCCTCCTCTCGCGAGCTGTAAAGCGAGACCCGGCAACTCCTTATCTGTAATGATTCATAGGGTACCACAAGAATTAAAGTTGCTTATTTTGTCGATTTATATGACCTTGCAAAATTTTAGGTCAATCGGATGAAAAGCTAAAATCCATGAAAACGGCGCCTTCACTCGCGAGCTGTAATCCGAGACTTGGCAACTCCTTATCTGTAACGATTCTTAGGGTACAACAAGAATTAAAGTTGCTTATTTTGTCGATTTATATAACCCTGCAAAATTTTAGGCCAATCGGATGAAAAACTAAAATCCATGAATAGGGCGCCTTCTCTCGCGAGCAGTAACCCGAGACGCGGCCACTCCTTTCTCGTTGGAATTCATAGGGTACCACAAGAATTAAAGTTGCTTATTTTGTCGATTTATATGACCTTGCAAAATTTTAGGCTAATCGGATGAAAAACTAACATCCATGAATACGGCGCCTTCTCTCTCGAGCTATAAGCCGAGACGCGGCAACTCCTAACTCGTTGGGATTCATAGGGCACAAAAAGAATTAAAATTGCTTATTTTGTCGATTTATATGACCCTGCAAAATTTTAGGCTAATCGGATGAAGAAGTAAAATCCATGAATAGGGCGCCTCCTCACGCTTTACCTGTAAAGCGAGAGGCGACAACTCCTTATCTGTAAGGTTTCATAGGGTACCACAAAAATTAAAGTTGCCTATTTTGTCGATTTATATGACCCTGCAAATTTTTAGGCCAATCGGATGAAAACTAAAATCCAGGAATAGGGTGCTTTGTCTCACGAGCTGTAATCCGAGACGCGGCAACTCCTTACTCGTTGCGATTCATAGGGTATCACAAGAATTATAGTTGCTTATTTTGCCGATTTATATGATCTTGCAAAATTTTAGGCCAATCGGATGAAAAACTAAAATCCATGAAAAGGGCACCTTCTCTCGCGAGCTGTTATCCGAGACTCGGCAACTCCTTATCGGTAATGATTCATAGGGTACCACAAGAATTAAAGTTGCTTATTTTGTTGATTTATATGACCCTACAAATTTTAGGGCAATCGGATGAAAAACTAATATATATGGCAAGGGCGCGTTCTCTCGCGAGATGTAATCCGAGACGTAACAACTCCTCACTCGTAGGGATTCTTAGGGTACCACAAGAATTAAAGTTGCTTATTTTGTCGATTTATATGACCCTGCAAAATTTTAGGCCAATCGGATGAAAAACTAAAAATTAAAATCTATGAATAGGGCGCATTCACCCATGAGCTGTAATCCGAGACGCGACAACTCCTTACTCATTGGGATTCATAAAGTACCACAAGAATTATTGTTCCTTAGTTTGTCGATTTGTATGACCCTGCAATATTTTAGGCCAATCGGATGAAAAACTAAAATACATGAATAGGGCGCCTTCTCTCGCGAGCTGTAATCCGAGACGCGACAACTCCTTACTTGTTGGGATTCATAGGTTACCACAAGAATTAATGTTGCTTATTTTGTCAATTTATATAACCCTGCAATAGTTTAGGCCAATCGGATGAAAAACTAAAATCCATGAATAGGGCGCCTTGTCTCGCGAGCTGTAATCCGAGATGCGGCAACTCCTTACTCGTTGGGATTCATAGGGTACCACAAGAATTAATGTTGCTTATTTTGTCAATTTATATGACCCTGCATAATTTTAGGCCAATCGGATGAATAACTAAAACCAATGAATAATGCGCCTCCTTATGCGAGTTGTAGTCCGAGACCCGGCAACTCCTTACTCGTAGGGATTCATAGGGTACCACAAGAATTAAAGTTGCTTATTTTGTCGATTTATATGACCCTGCAAAATTTAAGGCCAATCGGATGAAAAACTAAAATCTATGAATAGGGCGCCTTCTCTCGCGGGCAGTAATCTGAGATGCGGCAACTCCTTACTCGTTGGGATTCATTTGGTAACAAAAGATTTAAAGTTGCTTATTTTGTCAATTTATATGACCCTGCAAAATTTAAGGCCAATCTGATGAAAAGAAAAATCCATGAATAGGGCGCCTCCTCTGGCGAGCTGTAAAGCGAGACTCGGCAACTCCTTACTCGTTGGGATTAATATGGTAACAAAAGAATTAAAGTTGCTTATTTTGTTGATTTATATGACCCTGCAAAATTTAAGGCCAATCTGATGAAAAGAAAAATCCATGAATAGCGCGCCTTCTTTCGCGAGCTGTAATCCGAGACTCGGCAACTCCTTATCAGTAAGGATTCATAGGGTACAAGAAGAATTAAAGTTTCTTATTTTGTCGATTTATATGATCCTGCAAAAGTTTAGGCCAATCGGATGAAAAACTAAAATCCATGAATGGGGCGCCTTGTCTCGCGAGCTGTAATCCGAGATGCAGCAACTCCTTACTCGTTGGGGTCATAGGGTATTACAAGAATTAAAGTTGCTTATTTTGTCAATTTATATGACCATGCAAAAATTTAGGCCAATCGGATGAAAAACAAAAATCCATGAATAGGGCGCCTTCTCTCGCGAGCTGTAAAGCGAGACTCGGCAACTCCTTATCTATAAAGATTCATAGGGTACCACAAGAATTAAAGTTGCTTATTTTGTCGATTTATATGACCCTACAAATTTTTAGGCCAATTGGATGAAAAACTAAAATCCATCTATGAAAAGGGCGCCTTCCCTAGCGAGCTGTAAAGCAAGACTCGGCAACTCCTTATCTGTAATGATTCCTAGGGTACCACAAGAATTAGATTTGCTTATTTTGTCGATTTATATGACCCTACAAATTTTTAGGCCAATCGGATGAAAAACAAAAATCCAAGAATAGGGCGCCTTATCTCGCGAGCTCTAATCCGAGATGCGGCAACTCCTTACTCGTTGTGATTCATAGGGTACCACAATAATTAATGTTGCTTACTTTGCCAATTTATATGACCCTGCAAAATTTTAGGACAATCGAATGAAAAACTTAAATCTATGAATAGGGCGCCTTCTCTCGCGACAACTCCTTACTCGTTGGGACTCATAGGGTATCACAAGAATTAAAGTTTCTTATTTTGTCGATTTATATGACCCTACAAATATTTAGGCCAATCGGATGAAAAACTAAAATCCATCCATGAAAAGGGCGCCTTCGCTAGCGAGCTGTAAAGCAAGACCCGACAACTCCTTATCTGTAATTATTCATAGGGTACCATAAGAATTAAAGTTGCTTATTTTGTCGATTTATATGACTCTGCAAAATTTTAGGCCAATCGGATGAAAAACTAAAATCCATGAATAGGGCGCCTTCTCTCGCGAGCTGTAATCCGAGACGCGGCAACTCTTTATCTATAAAGATTCATAGGGTACCACAAGAATTAATTTTGCTCATTTTGTCAATTTATATGACCCTACAAACTTTTAGGCCAATCGGATGAAAAACTAAAATCCATGAATAGGGAGCCTCCTTTGGCGAGCTGTAAAGCGAGACCCGGCAACTCCTTACTCGTTGGGATTCATATGGTAACTAAAGAATTAAAGTTGCTTATTTTGTCGATTTATATGACCCTGCAAAATTTAAGGCCAATCGGATGAAAAACTAAAATCCATGAATAGGGCGCCTTCTCTCGCGAGCTGTAATCCGAGACGCGGCAACTCCTTACTCTTTGGGATTCATAGGGTATCACGAGAATTAAAGTTGCTTATTTTACCGATTAATATGATCTTGCAAAATTTTAGGCCAATCGGATGAAAAACTAAAATCCATAAAAAGGGCGCCTTCTCTGGCGAGCTGTAATCAGAGACTCGGCAACTCCTTATCTCTAAGGATTCATAGGGTACCATAAGAATTAAAGTTGCTTAATTTGTCTATTTATATGACCCTGCAAAATTTTAGGCCAATCGGATGAAAAACTAAAATCCATGAATAGGGCGCATTCTCTCGCGAGCTGTAATCCGAGACTCGGCAACTCTATACTCGTTGGGATTCATAGGGTATCACAAGACTTAAGGTTGCTTATTTTGCCGATTTATATGATCTTGCAAAATTTTAGGCCAATCAGATGAAAAACTAAAATCCATGAAAAAGGCGCTTTCTCTCGCGAGCTGTAATCCGAGACTCGGCAACTCCTTATCTGTAAGGATTCATAGGGTACCACAAGAATTAAAGTTGCTTAATTTGTCCATTTATATGACCCTGCAAAATTTAGGCCAATCGGATGAAAAACTAAAATCTATGAATAGGGCGCCTTCTCTCGCGGGCTGTAATCCGAGATGCGGCAACTCCTTACTCGTTGGGATTCATAGGGTACCACAATAATTAAAGTCGCTTATTTTGCCGATTTAAATGACCCTGTAAAATTTTAGGACAATCGGATGAAAAACTAAAAACTAAAATCTATGAATAGGGCGCCTTCACCCATGAGCTGTAATCCGAGACGCGACAACTCCTTACTCATTGGGATTCATAGGGTACCACAAGAATTATCGTTCCTTAGTTTGTCGATTTGTATGACCCTGCAAAATTTTAGGCCAATCGGATGAAAAACTAAAGTACATGAATAGGGCGCCTTCTCGCGCGAGCTGTAATCCGAGACGCGACAACTCCTTACTTGTTGGGATTCATAGGGTACCACAAGAATTAATGTTGCTTATTTTGTCAATTTATATAACCCTGCAATAGTTTAGGCCAATCGGATGAAAAACTAAAATCCATGAATAGGGCGCCTTGTCTCGCGAGCTGTAATCCGAGATGCGGTAACTCCTTACTCGTTGGGATTCATAGGGTACCACAAGAATTAATGTTGCTTATTTTGTCAATTTATATGACCCTGCATAATTTTAGGCCAATCGGACGAATAACTAAAACCAATGAATAGGGCGCCTCCTCTCGCGAGTTGTAGTCCGAGACCCGGCAACTCCTTACTCGTTGGGATTCATAGGGTACCACAAGAATTAAAGTTGCTTATTTTGTCGATTTATATGACCCTGCAAAATTTAAGGCCAATCGGATGAAAAACTAAAATCCATGAATAGGGCGCCTCCTCTGGCGAGCTGTAAAGCGAGACGTGGCAACTCCTTACTCGTTGGGATTCATATGGTAACAAAAGAATTAAAGTTGCTTATTTTGTCGATTTATATGACCCTGCAAAATTTAAGGCCAATCTGATAAAAAGAAAAAGCCATTAATAGCGCTCCTTCTTTCGCGAGCTGTAATCCGAGACTCGGCAACTCCTTATCAGTAAGGATTCATAGGGTACCAGAAGAATTAAAGTTTCTTATTTTGTCGATTTATATGACCCTGCAAAAGTTTAGGCCAATCGAATGATAAACTAAAATCCATGAATGGGGCGCCTTGTCTCGCGAGCTGTAATCCGAGATGCAGCAACTCCTTACTCGTTGGGGTCATAGGGTATTACAAGAATTAAAGTTGCTTATTTTGTCAATTTATATGACCATGCAAAAATTTAGGGCAATCGGATGAAAAACAAAAATCCATGAATAGGGCGCCTTCTCTTGCGAGCTGTAAAGCGAGACGCGGCAACTCCTTATCTATAAAGATTCATAGGGTACCACAAGAATTAAAGTTGCTTATTTTGTCGATTTATATGACCCTACAAATTTTTAGGCCAATCGGATGAAAAACTAAAATCCATCCATGAAAAGGGCGCCTTCCCTAGCGAGCTGTAAAGTAAGACACGACAACTCCTTATCTGTAATGATTCCTAGGGTACCACAAGATATAGATTTGCTTATTTTGTCGATTTATATGACCCTACAAATTTTTAGGCCAATCGGATGAAAAAAAAAAATCAATGAATAGGGCGCCTTATCTCGCGAGCTCTAATCCGAGATGCGGCAACTCCTTACTCGTTGTGATTCATAGGGTACCAGGATAATTAATGTTGCTTACTTTGCCAATTTATATGACCCTGCAAAATTTTAGGACAATCGAATGAAAAACTTAAATCTATGAATAGGGCGCCTTCTCTCGCGACAACTCCTTACTCGTTGGGACTCATAGGGTACCACAAGAATTAAAGTTTCTTATTTTGTCGATTTATATGACCCTACAAATATTTAGGCCAATCGGATGAAAAACTAAAATCCATCCATGAAAAGGGCGCCTTCGCTAGCGAGCTGTAAAGCAAGACCCGACAACTCCTTATCTGTAATGATTCATAGGGTACCATAAGAATTAAAGTTGCTTATTTTGTCGATTTATATGACTCTGCAAAATTTTAGGCCAATCGGATGAAAAACTAAAATCCATGAATAGGGCGCCTTCTCTCGCGAGCTGTAACCCGAGACGCGGCAACTCCTTATCTATAAAGATTCATAGGGTACCACAAGAATTAATTTTGCTCATTTTGTCGATTTATATGACCCTAAAAACTTTTAGGCCAATCGGATGAAAAACTAAAATCCATGAATAGGGAGCCTCATTTGGCGAGCTGTAAAGCGAGACCCGGCAACTCCTTACTCGTTGGGATTCATATGGTAACTAAAGAATTAAAGTTGCTTATTTTGTCGATTTATATGACCCTGCAAAATTTAAGGCCAATCGGATGAAAAACTAAAATCCATGAAAAGGGCGCCTTCTCTCGCGAGCTGTAATCCGAGACGCGGCAACTCCTTACTCGTTGGGATTCATAGGGTATGACGAGAATTAAAGTTGCTTATTTTACCGATTAATATGATCTTGCAAAATTTTAGGCCAATCGGATGAAAAACTAAAATCCATGAAAAGGGCGCCTTCTCTGGCGAGCTGTAATCAGAGACTCGGCAACTCCTTATCTCTAAGGATTCATAGGGTACCATAAGAATTAAAGTTGCTTAATTTGTCTATTTATATGACCCTGCAAAATTTTAGGCCAATCGGATGAAAAACTAAAATCCATGAATAGGGCGCCTTCTCTCGCGAGCTGTAATCCGAGACTCGGCAACTCTATACTCGTTGGGATTCATAGGGTATCACAAGAATTAAGGTTGCTTATTTTGCCGATTTATATGATCTTGCAAAATTTTAGGCCAATCAGATGAAAAACTAAAATCCATGAAAAAGCCGCTTTCTCTCGCGAGCTGTAATCCGAGACTCGGCAACTCCTTATCTGTAAGGATTCATAGGGTACCACCAGAATTAAAGTTGCTTAATTTGTCCATTTATATGACCCTGCAAAATTTAGGCCAATCGGATGAAAAACTAAAATCTATGAATAGGGCGCCTTCTCTCGTGGGCTGTAATCCGAGATGCGGCAACTCCTTACTCGTTGGGATTCATAGGGTACCACAATAATTAAAGTTGCTTATTTTGTCGATTTATATGACCCTGCAAAATTTTAGGACAATCGAAGGAAAAACTTAAATCTATGAATAGGGCGCCTTCTCTCGCGAGCTGTAATCCGAGACGCGGCAACTTCTTACTCCTTGGGATTCGTAGGCTACCACAAGAGTTAAAGTTGCTTATTTTGTCGATTTATATGACTCTGAAAAATTTTAGGCCAATCGGATGAAAAACTAAAATCCATGAATACGACGCCTTCTCTCGCGAGCTGTAATCCGAGACAGGGCAACTCCTTACTCGTTGGGATTCATAGGGTATCACAAGAAGTAAAGTTGTTTATTTTACCGATTTATATGATCTTGCAAAATTTTAGGCCAATCGGATGAAAAACTAAAATCCACGAAAAGGGCGCCTTCTCTCGCGAGCTGTAATCCGAGACTCGACAACTCCTTATCTGTAAGGATTCGTAGGGTACCACAAGAATTAAAGTTGCTGAATTTGTCAATTTATATGACAGTGCAAAATTTTAGGCCAATCGGATGAAAAACTAAAATCAATGAATAGGGCGCTTTCTCTCGCAAGCTGTAATACGAGACTCGGCAACTCCTTACTCGTTGGGATTCATAGGGTACCACAAGAATTAAAGTTGTTTATTTTGTCATGTTATATGACCGTGCAAACTTTTAGGCCAATCGGATGAAAAACTAAAATCTATGAATAAGGCGCCTTCTCTCGCAAGCTGTAAAACGAGACGCGGCAACTCCTTACTCGTTGGGATTCATAGGGTACCACAAGAATTAAAGTTGCTTATTTTGTCGATTATTATGACCTTGCAAAATTTTTGGCCAATCGGATGAAAAACTAAAATCCATGAATAAGGCGCCTTGTCTCACGAGCTGTAATCCGAGACGCGGCAACTCCTTACTTGTTGGCATTCATAGGGTACAAAAAGAATTAAAGTTGCTTCTTTTGTCGATTTATATGACCCTGCAAAATTTTAGGCCAATCGGATGAAAAATTAAAATCCATGAATAGTGCGCCTTCTCTCACGTGCTGTAAAGCGAGACACGACAACTCCTTATCTGTAGGGATTCATACAGTACCACAAGAATTAAAGTTGTTTATTTTTTCATGTTATATGACCCTGCAAAATTTTAGGCCAATCGGATGAAAAAGTAAAATCCCTGAATAGGGCGCCTTCTCTCGCGAGCTGTAATCCGAGAGTCGGCAACTCCTTATCGGTAAGGATTCAAAGGGTACCACAAGGATTAAAGTTGTTTATTTTCTCATGTTATATGACCCTGCAAAATTTTAGGCCAATCGGATATAAAACTAAAATCCATGAATAGGGCGCCTTCTTTCGCGAGCTGTAATCCGAGACGCGGGAACTCATTATCTGTAGGATTCATAGGGTACCACATGAGTTAAAGTTGTTTTTTCTGTCATGTTATATGACCCTGCAAAATTTTAGGCCAATCGGATGAAAAACTAAAATCCATGAATAGGGCGCCTTTTCTCGCAAGCTGTAATCCGAGACTTGGCAACTCCTTACTCGTTGGGATTCATAGGGTATCACAAGAATTAAAGTTGCTTATTTTGTCGATTTATATGACCCTGCAAAAGTTTAGGCCAATCGGATGAAAAACTAAAATCCATAAATAGGGCACCTCCTCTCGCGAGCTGTAAAGCGAGACGCGGCAACTCCTTTCTCGTTGGGATTCACACGGTACCAAAAGAATTAAAGTTGCTTATTATGTCGTTTTATATGACCCCGCAAAATTTTAGGCCAATCGAATGAAAAACTAAAATCCATGAATAACGCCCCTCCTCTCGCGAGCTGTAAAACGAGACGCGACAACTCCTTATCTGTAATTATTCATAAGGTACCACAAGAATTAAAGTTTCTTATTTTGTCGATTTATATGACCCTACATATTTTTAGGCCAATCAGATGAAAAACTAAAATCCATGAATAGGGCGCTTTCTTTCGCAAGCTATAATACGAGACACGGCAACTCCTTACTCGTTTGGATTAATAGGGTACCAAAAGAATTAAAGTTGTTTATTTTGTCATGTTATATGACCTTGCAAAATTTTAGGCCAATCGGATGAAAAACTAAAATCCATGAATAGGTCGCCTTCTCTCGGGAGCTGTAATCCAAGACTAGGCAACTCCTTATCGGTAAGGATTCATAGGGTGCCACAAGAATTAAAGTTGTTTATTTCGTCATGTTATATGACCCTGCAAAATTTTAGGCCAATCGGATGAAAAACTAAAATCCATGAATAGGGCGTCTTCTTTCTCGAGCTGTAATCCGAGATGCAGAAACTCCTTACACGTTGGGATTCATAGGGTACCACAAGAATTAAAGTTGCTTATTTTGTTGATTTATATGACCTTGCAAAATTTTAGGCCAATCGGATGAAAAACTAAAATCAATGAATAGGTTGCCTTCTCTCGCGAGCTGTAAAGCGAGACGCGGCAACTCATTACTCGTTGGGATTCATAGGGTACCACAAGAATTAAAGTTGCTTATTTTGTCTATTTATATGACCTTGCAAAATTTTAGCCCAATCGGATGAAAAACTAAAATCCATGAATAGGGTGCCTTCTCTCGCGAGCTAAAATCCGAGAGGCAACAACTCCTTACTCGTTGGGATTCATAGGGTACCACAAGAATTAAAGTTGCTTATTTTGTCGATTTATATGACCTTGCAAAATTCGGATGAAAAACTAAAATCCATGAAAAGGGCGCCTTCACTCGCGAGCTGTGATCCGAGACTCGGCAACTCCTTATCTGTAACGATTCTTAGGGTACAACAAGAATTAAAGTTGCTTATTTTGTCGATTTATATAACCCTGCAAAATTTTAGGCAAATCGGATGAAAAACTAAATTCCATGAATAGGGCGCCTTCCCTCGCGAGCAGTAACCCGAGACGCGGCCACTCCTTACTCGTTGGGCATCATAGGGTACCACAAGAATTAAATTTGCTTATTTTGTCGATTTATATGACCTTGCTAAATTTTAGGCTAATCGGATGAAAAAATTACATCCATGAATACGGCGCCTTCTCTCTCGAGCTGTAAGCCGAGACGCGGCAACTCCTAACTCGTTGGGATTCATAGGGCACCAAAAGAATTAAAATTGCTTATTTGGTCGATTGACATGACCCTGCAAAATTTTAGGCTAATCGGATGAAAAAGTAAAATCCATGAATAGGGCGCCTCCCCTCGCGACCTGTAAAGCGAGAGGCGGCAACTCCTTATCTGTAAGGATTCATAGGGTACCACAAAAATTAAAGTTGCCTATTTTGTCGATTTATATGACCCTGCAAATTTTTAGGCCAATCGGATGAAAAACTAAAATCCAGGAGTAGTGTGCTTTGTCTCGCGAGCTGTAATCCGAGACTCGGCAACTCCTTACTTGTTGGGATTCATAGGGTATCACAAGAATTATAGTTGCTTATTTTGCCGATTTATATGATCTTGCAAAATTTTAGGCCAATCGGATGAAAAACTAAAATCCATGAAAACGGCGCCTTCTCTCGCGAGCTGTAATCCGAGACTCGGCAACTCCTTATCTGTAATGATTCATAGGGTACCACAAGAATTAATTTTTCTCATTTTGTCGATTTGTATGACCCTGCAAAATTTTAGGCCAATCGGATGAAAAACTAAAATACATGAATAGGGCGCCTTCTCTCGCGAGCTGTAATCCGAGACGCGACAACTCCTTACTCGTTGGGATTCATAGGGTACCACAAGAATTAATGTTGCTTATTTTGTCAATTTATATAACCCTGCAATAGTTTAGGCCAATCGGATGAAAAACTAAAATCCATGAATAGGGCGCCTTGTCTCGCGAGCTGTAATCCGAGATGCGGCAACTCCTTACTCGTTGGGATTCATAGGGTACCACAAGAATTAATGTTGCTTATTTTGTCAATTTATATGACCCTGCATAATTTTAGGCCAATCGGATGAATAACTATAATCAATGAATAGGGCGCCTTCTCTCGCGAGTTGTAGTCCGAGACCCGGCAACTCCTTACTCGTTGGGATTCATAGGGCATCACAAGAATTAAAGTTGCTTATTTTGTCGATTTCTAAAATCCTGCAAAATATTAGGCCAATCGAATGAAAAACTAAAATCCATGAAAAGGGCGCCTTCTCTCGCGAGCTGTAATCCGAGACTCGGCAACTCCTTATCTGTAAGGATTCATACGGTACCACAAAAATTAAAGTTGCTTAATTTTTCAATTTATATGGCCCTGCAAGATTTTAGGCGAATCGGATGAAAAACTAAAATCTATGAATAGGGCGCCATCTCTCGCGAGCTGTAATCCGAGACGCGGCAACTCCTTACTCGTTGGGATTCATAGGGTACCACAATAATTAAAGTTTCTTATTTTGTCCATTTATATGACCCTCCAAAATTTTAGGACAATCGAATGAAAAACTTAAATCTATGAATAGGGCGCCTTCTCTCGCGAGCTATAATCCAAGACGCGACAACATCTTACTTGTTGGGATTCATAGGGTACCACAAGAATTAAAGTTGCTTATTTTGTCGATTTATATGACTCTGCAAATTTTTAGGCCAATCGGATGGAAAACTAAAATTCATTAATAGGGCGCGTTCTCTCGCTAGTTGTAATCCGAGACTCGGCAACTTCTTATCTGTAAGGATTCATAGGGTACCAAAAGAATTAAAGTTGTTTAATTTGTCAATTTATATGACCTTGCAAAATTTTCGGCCAATCGGATGAAAAACTAAAATCTATGAACAGGGCGCCTTCTCTCGCGAGCTGTAATCCGAGACGCGACTACTCTTTACTCGTTGGGATTCATAGGGTACCACAATAATTAAAGTTGCTTATTTTGTCGACTTATATGACTCCGCAAAATTTTAGGCCAATCGGATGAAAAACTAAAATCCATGACTGGGGCGACTTGTCTCGCGAGCTGTAATCCAAGACGTGGCAGCTCCTTACTCGTTGGGATTCATAGGGGGTTGCTTATTTTGCCGCTTTATATGATCTTGCAAAATTTTAGGCCGATCGGATGAAAAACTAAAATCCATGAAATGGGCGCCTTCTCTCGCGAGCTGTAATCCGAGACTCGGCAACTCCTTATCTGTAAGGATTCATAGGGTACCAAAAGAATTAAAGTTGCTTAATTTGTCAATTTATATGACCTTGCAAAATTTTCGGCCAATCGGATGAAAAACTAAAATCTATGAACAGGGCGCCTTCTCTCGCGAGCTGTAATCCGAGACGCGGCAACTCCTTACTCGTTGGATTTCATAGGGTACCACAAGATTTAAAGTTGCTTATTTTGTCGATTTATATGACCCTGCGTAATTTTAGGCCAATCGGATGAAAAACTAAAATCCATGAATAGGGCGCCTTCTCTCGTGAGCTGTAATCCGAGACTCGGCAACTCCTTATCGGCAAGGATTTATAGGGTACCACAAGAATTAAAGTTGCTTATTTTGTCGATTTATATGACCTTGCAAAATTTTAGGCTAATCGAATGAAAAACTAAAATCTATGAATAGGGCGCCTTCTCTCCCAAGCTGTAATCCGAGACGCGACAACTCCTTTCTCGTTGGGATTCATATGGTACCACAAGGATTAAAGTTGCTTATTCTGTCAATTTATGTCTCTGCAAAATTTTAGGCCAATCAGATGAAAAACTAAAATCCATGAATAGGGCGCCTTCTCTCGCGAGCTGTAATCCGAGACGCGGCAACTCCTTACTCGTTGGGATTCATAGGGTACCACAATAATTAAAGTTTCTTATTTTGTCAATTTATATGACCCTCCAAAATATTAGGACAATCGAATGAAAAACTTAAATCTATGAATAGGGCGTCTTCTCTCACGAGCTATAATCCAAGACGCGACAACATCTTACTCGTTGGGATTGATAGGGTACCACAAGAATTAAAGTTGCTTATTTTGTCGATTTATATGACTCTGCAAAATTTTAGGCAAATCGGATGAAAAACTAAAATCCATGAATAGGGCGCCTTCTCTCGCGAGCTGTAATCCGAGACGCGGCAACTCCTTACTCGTTTGGATTCATAAGGTATCACAAGAATTAAAGTTTCTTATTTTGCCGATTTATATGATCTTGCAAATTTTTAGGCCAATCGGATGAAAAACTAAAATCCATGAATAGAGCGCCTTCTCTCGCGAGCTGTAATCCGAGACGCGACAACTCCTTACTCGTTGGGATTCATACGGTACCATAAGAATTAAAGTTGCTTATTATGTCGATTTATATGACCCTGCAAAATTTTAGGCCAATCGAATGAAAAACTAAAATCCATGAATAGCGCGCCTCCTCTCGCGAGCTGTAAAACGAGACGCGACAACTCCTTATCTGTAATGATTCATAAGGTACCACAAGAATTAAAGTTGCTTATTTTGTCGATTTATATGACCCTACATATTTATAGGCCAATCGGATGAATAACTAAAATCCATGAATAGGGCGCTTTCTCTCGCAAGCTATAATACGAGACGCGGCAACTCCTTACTCGTTGGGATTCATAGGGTACCACAATAATTAAAGTTGCTTATTTTGTCAATTTATATGATCCTACAAAATATTAGGTCAATCGAATGAAAAACTTAAATCTATGAATACGGCGCCTTCTCTCGCGAGCTATAATCCAAGACGCGACAACATCTTACTCGTTGGGATTCATAGGGTACCACAAGAATTAAAGTTGCTTATTTTGTCGATTTATATGACTCTGCAAAATTTTAGGCAAATCGGATGAACAACTATAATCCATGAATAGGGCGCCTTCTCTCGCGAGCTGTAATCCGAGACGCGGCAATTCCTTACTCGTTTGGATTCATAAGGTATCGACAAAATAAGCAACTTTAATTCTTTTGGTACCCAATGAATCCTTACAGATAAGGAGTTGCCGAGTCTCAGATTACAGCTCGCGAGAGAAGGCTCCCTTTTCATGGATTTTAGTTCTTCATTCGATTAGCCTAAAATTTTGTTGGGTCATATAAATCGACATAATAAGCAACTTTAATTCTTGTGGTAACCTATGAATCATTACAGATAAGGAGTTGCCGGGTCTCGCTTTACAGCTCGCGAGAGGAGGCGAGCTATTCATGGATTTTATTTTTCCATCCGATTGGCATAAAATTTTGCAGGGTCATATAAATCGGCAAAATAAGCAACTTTAATTCTTGTGGTACCCTATGAATCCCAACGAGTAAGGAGTTGCCGCATATCAGATTACAGCTCGCGAGACAAGGCGCCCTATTCATGGATTTCTCGCGAGTGAAGGCGCCCAATTTAAGGATTTTAGTTTTTCATCCGATTAGCATAAAAATTTGTAGGGTCATATAAATCGACAAATTAAGCAACTTTAATTCCTGTGGTACCCTATGAATCCTTACAGATAAGGAGTTACCACATCTCGATTTATTACTCGCGACTCGGGAGAGAAGGCGCCCGTTTCATGGATTTTAGTTTTTCATCCGATTGGCCTAAAATTTTGCAAGGTCATATAAATCGATAAAATAAGCAACTTTAATTCTTGTGGTACCCTATGAATCCCAACGAGTAAGGAGTTGCCGCATCTCGGATTACAGCTCGCGAGGAAAGGCGCCCAATTCCTTGATTTTAGTTTTTCATCCGATTGGCCTAAAAATTTGCAAGGTCATATAAATCGACAAAATAAGCAACTTTATTTTTTGTGGTACCCTATGAATCCTTACAAATAAGGTGTTGTCGCGTCTCACTTTATAGCTCGCGAGAGGAGGCGCGCTATTCATGGATTTTAGTTTTCCATCCGATTGGTCTAAAATTTTGCAGGGTCATATAAATCGACAAAATAAGCAACTTTAATTCTTGTGGTACCCTATGAATCCCAACGAGTAAGGAGTTGCCGCGTCTCCGATTATAGCACGCGAGTGAAGGCGCCCTAATCATGGATTTTATTTTTTCATCCGATTGGCCTAAAATTTTGCAGGGTCATATAAGTCGACAAAATAAGATACTTTAATTCTTGTGGTACCCTATGAATCCCAACGAGTAAGGAGTTGTCGCGTCTCGGATTACAGCTAGCGATAGAAGGCGCCCTAGTCAGGGATTTTAGTTTTTCATCCGATTAGGGGTTATATCAATCGACAAAATAAGAAACATTAATTCTTGTGGTATCCTATGAATCCCAACGAGTAAGGAGTTGCCGCTTCTCGGATTATAGCTCGCGAGAGAAGGCGCAATATTCTTCGATTTTACTTTTTAATCCGATTGGCCTAAACTTTTGCGGGGCCATATAAATCGACCAAATAAGCAACTTTAATTCTTTTGGTACCCTATCAATCCCAACGAGTAAGGAGTTGCCGAGTCTCGGATTACAGGTCGCGAGAGAAGGCGCCCTATTCATAGATTTTAGTTTTTTATCCGATTGGCCTAAAATTTTGCAGGGTCATATAAATCGACAAAATAAGCAACTTTAATTCTTTTGGTACCCAATGAATCCTTACAGATAAGGAGTTGCCGAGTCTCAGATTACAGCTCGGGAGAGAAGGCTCCCTTTTCATGGATTTTAGTTTTTCATCCGATTGGCCTAAAATTTTGTTGGGTCATATAAATCGACATAATAAGCAACTTTAATTCTTGTGGTAACCTATGAATCATTACAGATAAGGAGTTGCCGGGTCTCGCATTACAGCTCGCGAGAGGAGGCGAGCTATTCATGGATTTTATTTTTCCATCCGATTGGCATAAAATTTTGCAGGGTCATATAAATCGGCAAAATAAGCAACTTTAATTCTTGTGTTACCCTATGAATCCTAACGAGTAAGGAGTTGCCGCATATCGGATTACAGACCGCGAGACTAAATCGACAAAATAAGCAACTTTAATTTTTGTGGTACCATATGAATCCCAACGAGTAAGGAGTTGCCGCGTCTCCGATTATAGCACGCGAGTGAAGGCGCCCTAATCATGGATTTTATTTTTTCATTCGATTGGCCTAAAATTTTGCAGGGTCATATAAGTCGATTAAATAAGATACTTTAATTCTTGTGGTACCCTATGAATCCCAACGAGTAAGGAGTTGTCGCGTCTCGGATTACAGCTAGCGATAGAAGGCGCCCTAGTCAGGGATTTTAGTTTTTCATCCGATTAGGGGTTATATCAATCGACAAAATAAGCAACATTAATTCTTGTGGTACCCTATGAATCCCAACGAGTAAGGAGTTGTCGCATATTGGATTACAGATCGCGAGACTAAATCGACAAAATAAGCAACTTTAATTTTTGTGGTACCATATGAATCCCAACGAGTAAGGAGTTGCCGCGTCTCGCTTTACAGCTCGCGAGAGGAGGCGCCCTATTCATGGATTTTAGGTTTTCATCCGATTGGCCTAAAGTTTTGCAGGGTCATATAAATCGACAAAATAAGCAACTTTTTAATTCTTGTGGTACCCTATGAATCCCAACGTGTAAGGAGTTGCCGCGTCTGGGATTACAGATCGCGGGAGAAGGCGCCCTATTCATGGATTTTAGTTTTTCATCCGATTGGCCTAAAATTTTGCAGCGTCATATAAAACGACAAAATAAGAAACTTTAATTATAGTGGTACCCTATGAATCCCAACGAGTAAGGAGTTTCCGTGCCTCGGATTATAGCTCGCGAGAGAAGGCGCCCTACTCATGGATTTTAGTTTTTCATCCGATTGGCCTAAAATTTTGCAGGGTCCTATAAATCGACAAAATAAGCAACTTTAACTCTTATGGTACCCTATGAATCACAACGAGTACGGAGTTGATGCGTCTCGGATTACAGCTCGCGAGACAAGGCGCCCTATTCATGGATTTTAGTTTTTCATCCGATGGGCCTAAAAATTTGTAGAGTCATATAAATCAACAAAATAAGAAACTTTAATTCTTGTGGTACAGTAAGAATCATTACAAATGAGGATTTGCCGCGTCTCGCTTTACAGCTCGCGAGAGAAGGCGCACTTTTCATGGATTTACGTTTTCCATCTGATTGGCCTAAAATTTTGTAGGGTCATATAAATCGACAAAATAAGCAACTTTAATTCTTGTGGTATCCTATGAATCATTACAGATAAGGAGTTGCCTTGTCTCGCTTTACAGCTCGCGAGAGAAGGCGCCCTTTTCATGGATTTTAGTTTTTCATCCAATTGGCCTAACATTTTGCACGGTCATACAAATCGAAAAAATAAGCAACTTTAATTCTTGTGGTACCCTATGAATCCCAACGAGTAAGGAATTGCCGCGTCTCAGATTACAGCTCGCGAGACAAGGCGCCCAATTTAAGGATTTTAGTTTTTCATCCGAGTAGCATAAATATTTGTAGGGTCATATAAATCCACAAATTAAGAAATTTTAATTCTTGTGGTAACCTATGAATCCTTACTGCTCGACAAATTTGTAGGGTCATATAAATCGACAAATTTGTAGGATTTGCCGCGTCTCGCTATACTGCTCGCGAGTAAGGAGTAAGGAGTTGCCAAGTTTTTCATCCAATTGGCCTAAAATTGGCCTAAAATTTTGCAAGGTCATATAAATCGAAAAAATAAGCAACATTAATTCTTGTGGTACCCTATGAATCCCAACAAGTAAGGAGTTGCCGAGTCTCGGATTACAGCTCGCGAGAGAAGGCGCCCTATTCATAGATTTTAGTTTTTCATTCGATTAGCATAAAATTTTGCGGGGTCATATATATTGAAAAAATAAGAAACTTTAATTCTTTTGGTACCCTATGAATCCTTACAGATAAGGAGTTGCCGAATCTCGGAACAGCTCGCGAGGGAAGGCGCCCTATTCATGGATTTTAGTTTTTTATCCGATTGGCCTAAAATTTTGCAGGGTCATATAAATCGACAAAATAAGCAGCTTTAATTCTTGTGGTACCCTATGAATCCCAACGAGTAAGGAGTTGTCGCGTCTCGGATAACAGCTCGCGAGAGAAGGCGCCGTATTCATGGATTTTAGTTTTTCGTACGAAGGCCTAAAATTTTGCAGGGTCATATAAATCAATAAAATAAGAAACTTTAATTCTTGTGGTACCCTATAAATCCCAACGAGTAAGGAGTTGCCGAGTCTCGGATTACAGCTCGCGAGAGAAGGCGCCCTATTCATAGATTTTAGTTTTTCATTCGATTAGCATAAAATTTTGCAGGGTCATATAAATTGAAAAAATAAGCAACTTTAATTCTTTTGGTACCCTATGAATCCTTACAGATAAGGAGTTGCCGAGTGTCGGATTACAGCTCGCGAGGGAAGGCGCCCTATTCATGGATTTTAGTTTTTCATCCGATTAGCCTAAAATTTTGCAGGGTCATATAAATTGACAAAATAAGTAACTTTAATTCTTGTGGTACCCTATGAATCCCAACTAGTAAGGAGTTGCCGCGTCTCGGATTACAGCTCCCGAGACAAGGCGCCCTATTAATAGATTTTTGTTTTTCATCCGATTGGCATAAATTTTTGCTGGGTCATATAAATCGACAAAATAAGCAACTTTAATTCTTTTTGGTACCAAATGAATCCTTACAGATAAGGAGTTGCCGAGTCTCGGATTACATCTCGCGAGCGAAGGCGCCCTTTTCATGGATTTTAGTTTTTCATCCAATTGGCCTAACATTTTGCAGGGTCATACAAATCGACAAAATAAGCAACTTTAATTCTTGTGGTACCCTATGAATCACAACGAGTAAGGAATTGCTGCGTCTCGGATTACAGCTCACGAGACAAGGCGCCCTATTTATGGATTTTAGATTTTCATCCGATTAGCATAAAAATTTGTAGGGTCATATAAATCGACAAATTAAGCAACTTTAATTCTTGTGGTACCCTATGAATCCTTACAGATAAGGAGTTTCCGCGTCTCGCTTTACTGCTCGTGACTCGCGAGAGAAGGCGCCCTTTTCATGGATGTTAGTTTTTCATCCGATTGGCCTAAAATTTTGCAAGGTCATATAAATCGACAAAATAAGCAACTTTAATTCTTGTGGTACTCTATGAATCCCAACGAGTACGGAGTTGCCGCGTCTCGGATTACCGGTCGCGAGACACGGCGCTCTATTCCTGGATTTTAGGTTTTCATCCGATTGGCCTAAAAATTTGCAGGGTCATATAAATCGAAAAAATAAGCAACTTTAATTTTTGTGGTACCCTATGAATCCTTACAGATAAGGTGTTGCCGCCTCTCGCTTTACAGGTCGCAAGAGGAGGCGCCATATTCATGGATTTTTGTTTTTCATCCGATTTGCCTAAAATTTTGCAAGGTCATATAAATCGACAAATTAACAAATTTTAAATCTTATGGTACCCCATGAATCCCAACGAATATGGAGTTGCCGCGTCTCGTATTACAACTCTCGAGACAAGGCACCTTATTCATGGATTTTGGTTTTTCATCCGATTGGCCGAAAATTTTGCAGGGTCATATAAATCGACAAAATAAGAAACTTTAATTCTTGCGGTACCCTATGAATCCTTACAGATAAGAAGTTGCCGCGTTTCGAGGTTTACAGCTCGCTAGAGAAGGCGCCCTATTAAGGGATTTTAGCTTTTCATCTGATTGGCTAATGTTTTGCAGGGTCATATAAATCGACAAAATAAGCAACTTTAATTCTTGTGGTACCCTATGAATCCCACCGAGTAAGGAGTTGCCGCGTCTCGGATTTTAGCACTCGAGAGAAGGCGCCCTATTCATCGATTTTAGTTTTTCAACCGATTGGCCTAAAATTTTGCAAGGTCATATAAATCGACAAAATAAACGACTTTAATACTTGTGGTACCCTATGAATCCCAACGAGTAAGGAGTTGCCGCGTCTCGGATTTCAGCTCGTGAGACAAGGCTCCCTATTCAAGGATTTAACCTTTTCATCCAATTGGCCTAAAAAATTGTAGGGACATATAAATGGACAAAATAAGCAACTTTAATTCTTGTGGTACCCTATGAATCATTACAGATAAGGAGCTGTCGCGTCTCGCTCTACAGCTCGCGAGAGGAGGCGCGCTATTCAAGAATTTTAGTTTTTATCTGATTGGCTTAAAATTTTGCAGGGTCATATAAATCGGCAAAATAAGCATCTTTAATTCTTATGGTACCATATGAATCCCAACGAGTAAGGAGTTGCCGCGTCTCGCTACTTTACAGCTCGCGAGAGGAGGCGCCCTATTCATGGATTTTAGTTTTTCATCCGATTGGCCTAAATTTTGCAGGGTCATATAAATCGACAAAATAAGCAACTTTTTAATTCTTGTGGTACCTTATGAATCCCAACGAGTAAGGAGTTGTCGCGTCTCGGATTACAGCTCGCGAGAGAAGGCGCCCTGTTCATGGATTTTAGTTTTTCATTCGATTGGCCTAAAATTTTGCAGGGTCATATAAATCGACAAAATAAGAAACTTTAATTCTTGTCGTACCCTATGAATCCCAACGAGTAAGGAGTTGCGGTGTCTCGGATTATAGCTTGCGAGAGAAGGCGCCCTATTCATGGATTTTAGGTTTTCATCCGATTGGCTTAAAATTTTTCAGGGTCATATTAGTCGAAAAAATAAGCAACTTTAATTCTTGTGGTACCCTATGAATCACAACGAGTAAGGAGTTGCCGAGTCTCGGATTACAGCTCGCGAGAGAAGGCACCCTCTTCGTGGATTTTAGTTTTTCATCCGATTGGCCTAAAATTTTGCAGGGCCATATAAATCGACAAAATAAGCAACTTTAACTCTTGTGGTACCCTATGAATCCAAACGAGCAAGGAGTTGCTGCGTCTTGGATTACAGCTCGCGAGAGAAGGCGCCCTATTCATAGATTTTAGTTTTTCATCCGATTGGTCTAAAAATTTGCAGGGTCATATTAATTGACAAAATAAGAAACTTTAATTCTTTTGGTACCCTATGAATCCTTACAGATAAGGAGTTGTCGAGTCTCGGATTACAGCTCTCGAGAGAAGGCGCCCTATTCATTGGTTTTAGTTTTTCATCCGATTGGCCTAAAATTTTGCAGGGTCATATAAATCGACAAAAGAAGCATTTTCAATTCTTGTGGTAGCCTATGAATCCCAACGAGTAAGGAGTTGTCGCGTCTCAGATTACAGCTCGCGAGAGAAGGCGCCCTATCCATAGATTTAGGTTTTTCATTCGATTGTCCTAAAATTTTGCACGGTCATATAGATTGACAAAATAAGCAACTTTAGTTATTGTGGTACCCTATTAATCCCAACGAGTAAGGAGTTGCCGCGTCTCGGATTACAGCTCGCGAGAGAAGGCGCCCTATTCATAGATTTTAGGTTTTCATTCGATTAGCCTAAAATTTTGCAGGGTCATATAAATTCATAAAATAAGCAACTTTAATTCTTTTGGTACCCTCTGAATCCTTACAGATAAGGAGTTGCCGAGTCTCGGATTACAGCTCGCGAGGGAAGGCGCCCTATTCATGGATTTTAGTTTTTCATCCGATTGGCCTAAAATTATGCAGGGTCATATAAATTGACAAAATAAGTAACTTTAATTCTTGTGGTACCCTATGAATCCCAACGAGTCAGGAGTTGCCGCGTCTCGGATTACAGCTCGCCAGAGAAGGCGCCCTATTAATCGATTTTAGTTTTTCATCCGATTGGCCTAAAATTTTGCAGGGTCATATAAACCGACAAAATAAGCAACTTTATTTCTTGTAGTACCCTATGAATCCCAACTAGTAAGGTGTTGCCGCGTCTCGGATTACAGCTCCCGAGACAAGGCGCCCTATTAATAGATTTTTGTTTTCCATCCGATTGGCATAAATTTTTGCTGGGTCATATAAATCGACAAAATAAGCAACTTTAATTCTTTTGGTACCAAATGAATCCTTACAGATAAGGAGTTGTCGAGTCTCGGATTACATCTCGCGAGAGAAGGCGCCCTTTTCATGGATTTTAGTTTTTCATCAAATTGGCCTAGCATTTTCAGGGTCATACAAATCGACAAAATAAGAAACTTTAATTCTTGTGGTACCCTTTGAATCCCAACGAGTAAGGAATTGCCGCGTCTCGGATTACAGCTCGCTAGACAAGGCACCCTATTTTAGGATTTTAGTTTTTCATCCGATTAGCATAAAAATTTGTAGGGTCATATAAATCGACAAATTAAGCAACTTTAATGCTTGTGGTACCCTATGAATCCTTACAGATAAGGAGTTTCCTCGTCTCGCTTTACTGCTCGTGACTCGCGAGAGAAGGCGCCATATTCATGGATTTTAGTTTTTCATCCGATTGGCCTAAAATTTTGCAAGGTCATATAAATCGAGAAAATAACCAATTTTAATTCTTATGGTACCCCATGTATCCCAACGAATAAGGAGTTGCCGCGTCTCGTATTACAACTCTCGAGACAAGGCGCCTTATTCATGGATTTTGGTTTTTCATCCGATTGGCCGAAAATTTTGCAGGGTCATATAAATCGACAAAATAAGAAACTTTAATTCTTGCGGTATCCTATGAATCCTTACAGATAAGAAGTTGCCGCGTCTCCAGGTTTGCAGCTCGCTAGAGAAGGCGCCCTATTAAGGGATTTTAGATTTCATCTGATTGGCCTAATGTTTTGCAGGGTCATATAAATCGACAAAATAAGGGACTTTAATTCTTGTGGTACCCTATGAATCCCAACGAGTAAGGAGTTGCCGCGTCTCGGATTTCAGCTCGCGAGACAAGGCGCCCTATTCAAGGATTTTACCTTTTCATCCGATTGGCCTAAAAATTTGTAGGGTCATGTAAATGGACAAAAGAAGAAACTTTAATTCTTGTGGTACCCTATGAATCATTACAGATAAGGAGTTGTCGCGTCTCGCTCTACAGCTCGCGAGAGGAGGCGCGCTATTCATGGATTTTAGTTTTTATCCGATTCGCTTAAAATTTTGCAGGGTCATATAAATTGACAAAATAAGCATCTTTAATTCTTATGGTACCATATGAATCCCAACGAGTAAGGAGTTGCTGCGTCTCGCTACTTTACAGCTCGCGAGAGGAGGCGCCCTATTCATGGATTTTAGTTTTTCATCCGATTGGCCTAAAGTCTTGCAGGGTCATATAAATCGACAAAATAGGCAACTTTTTAATTCTTGTGGTACCCTATGAATCCCAATGAGTAAGGAGTTGCCGCGTCTCGGATTACAGCTCGCGAGAGAAGGCGCCCTATTCATGGATTTTAGTTTTTCATCCGATTGACCTAAAATTTCGCAGGGTCATATAAATCGACAAAATAAGCAACTTTAATTCTTGTGGTACCCAATGAATCCCAACGAGTAAGGAGTTGCGGCGTCTCGGATTATAGCTCGCGAGAGAAGGCGACCTATTCATGGATTTTAGGTTTTCATCCGATTGACCTAAAATTTTCCAGGGTCATATAAATCAAAAAGATAAGCAACTTTAATTCTTGTGGTACCCTATGAATCCCAACGAGTAAGGAGTTGCCGAGTCTCGGATTACAGCTCGCGAGAGAAGGCACCCTCTTCGTGGATTTTAGTTTTTCATCCGATTGGCCTAAAAGTTTGCAGGGTCATTTAAATCGATAAAATAAGCAACTTTAACTATTGTGGTACCCTATGAATCGCAACGAGCAAGGAGTTGCTGCGTCTCGGATTACAGCTCGCGAGAGAAGGCGCCCTATTCATAGATTTTAGTTTTTCATCCGATTGGCCTAAAACTTTTCAGGGTCATATAAATTGACAAAATAAGCAACTTTAATTCTTTTGGTACCCTATGAATCCTTACAGATAAGGAGTTGTCGAGTCTCGGATTACAGCTCGCGAGAGAAGGCGCCCTATTCATGGGTTTTAGTTTTTCATCCGATTGGCCTAAAATTTTGCAGGGTCATATAAATCGACAAAATAAGCAATTTTAATTCTTTTGGTAGCCTATGAATCCCAACGAGTAAGGAGTTGTCGCGTCTCAGATTACAGCTCGCGAGAGAAGGCGCCCTATTCATAGATTTAGGTTTTCAATTCGATTGTCCTAAACTTTTGCAGGGTCATATAGATTGACAAAATAAGCGACTTTAATCATTGTGGTACCCTATGAATCCCAACGAGTAACGAGTTGCCGCGTCTCGGATTACAGCCCGCGAGACAAGGCACCCTATTCCTGAATCTTAGTTTTTCATCCGATTGGCGTAAAAATTTGTAGGGTCATATAAATCGACAAAATAAGCAACTTTAATTCTTGTGGTACCCTATGAATCATTACAGATAAGGAGTTGTCGCGTCTCGCTTTACAGCTCGCCAGTGAAGGCGCCCTTTTGATGGATTTATGTTTTTCATCCGATTGGCCTAAAATTTTGTAGGGTCATATAAATCGACAAAATAAGCAATTTTAATTGTTGTGGTATCCTAAGAATCATTTCAGATAAGGAGTTGCCGCGTCTCGCTTTACAGCTCGCGAGAGAAGGCGCCATATTCATGGATTTTGAAGTTTCATCCGATTGGCCTACAGTTTTGCAGGGTCATATAAATTGACAAAATAAGAAACTTTAATTCTTGTGGCACCCTATGAATCCCAACGAGTAAAGAGTTGCCGAGTCTCGGATTACAGCTCGCGAGAGAAGGCGCCCTATTCATGGATTTTAGTTTTTCATCCGATTGGCCTAAAATTTTGCAGGGTCATATAAATCGACAAAATAAGCAACTTTAATTCTTGCGGTACCCTATGAATCCCAACGAGAGTTGCTGCGTCTCGGAATATAGACCGCGAGAGAAGGCGCCCTATTCATAGATTTTACTTTTTCATCCAATTGCCCTAAAATTTTGCAGGGTCATATAATATGACAAAATAAACAACTTTAATTCTTGTGGTACTCTATGAATCCCTACAGATAAGGAGTTGCCGTGTCTCGCTTTACAGCTCGCGAGAGAATTGCCGTGTCTCGCTTTACAGCTCGCGAGAGAAGGCGCACTATTCATGGATTTTAGTTTTTCATCCGATTGGACTAAAATTTTGCAGGGTCATATAAGATGACAAAATAAGCAACTTTAATTCTTGTTGTACCCTATGAATCACAACGAGTAAGGAATTGCCGCGTCTCGGATTACAGCTCGCGAGACAAGGCGCACTATTCAAGGATTTTAGTTTTTCATCCGATTAGCATAAAAATTTGTAGGGTCATATAAATCGACAAAATAAGCAACTTTAATTCTTGTGGTACCCTATGAATCCTTGCAGATAAGGAGTTGCCGCGTCTCGCTTCACAGGAATCACAGCTCGCGAGAGGAGGCGCGCTATTCATGGATTTTAGATTTTCATCCGATTGGCCTAAAATTTTGGAGGGTCTTATAAATCTACAAAATAAGCAACTTTAATTCTTGTGGTACCCTATGAATCCCAACGAGTAAGGAGTTGTCGCGTCTCGGAATACAGCTCGCGAGAGAAGGCGCCCTATTCATGGATTTTGGTTTTTCATCCGATTGGCCTAAAATTTTGCAGGGTCATATAAATCGACAAAATAAGCAACTTTACTTCTTATGGTACCGTATGAATCACAACGAAAAAGGAGTTGCCGCGTCTCGCTTTACAGCTCGATAGAGGAGGCGCGCTATTCATGGATTTTAGTTCTTCATCCGATTGGCCTAAATTTTTGCAGGGTCATATAAATCTACAAAATAAGCAAGTTTAATTCTTGTGGTACCCTATGAATCCCAACGAGTAAGGAGTTGTCGCGTCTCGGATTACAGCTCGCGAGAGAAGGCGCCCTATTCATGGATTTTAGTTTTTCATCCGATTGGCCTAAAATTTGGCAGGGTCATATATATCGAAAAAAATAAGCAACTTTAATTCTTGTGGTACCCTATGAATCCCAACGAGTAAGGAGTTGTCGCGTCTCGGATTACAGCTCGCGAGAGAAGGCGCCCTATCCATGGATTTTAGTTTTTCATCCGATTGGCCTAAAATTTTGCAGGGTCATATAAATCGACAAAATAAGCAACTTTAATTCTTTTGGTAGCGTATGAATCCAACCGAAAAAGGAGTTGCCGCGTCTCGCTTTACAGCTCGCGAGAGGAGGCACGCTATTCATGGATTTTAGTTTTTCATCCGATTAGCCTAAAATTTTGCAGGGTCATATAAATCGACAAAATAAGCAACTTTAATTCCTTTGGTACCCAATGAATCTTTACAGATAAGGAGTTGCCGAGTCTCGGATTACAGATCGCGAGAGAGGGCGCCCTTTTCATGGATTTTAATTTTTCATCCGATTGGCCTAAAATTTTGTTGGGTCATATAAATCGACAAAATAAGCAACTTCAATTCTTATTGTACCCTATGAATCATTACAGATAAGGAGTTGTCGGGTCTCGCTTTACAGCTCCCGAGAGTAGGCGCGCTATTCATGGATTTTAGTTTTTCATCCGATTGGCATAAAATTTTTCTGGGTCATATAAATTGACAAAAAAAGTAACCTTAATTCTTGTGGTACCCTATGAATGCCAACGAGTAAGGAGTTGCCGCTTCTCGGATTACAGCTCGCGAGAGAAGGCGCCCTATTCAACGATTTTAGTTTTTCATCCGATTGGACTAAAATTTTGCAGGTCCTATAAATCGACAAAATAAGCAACTTTAATTCTTGTGGTACCCTATGAATCCCAACGAGTAAGGAGTTGCCGCGTCTCGGATTACAGCTCGCGAGAGAAGGCGCCCTATTCATCGATTTTAGTTTATCATCCGATTGGCCTAAAATTTTGCAGGGTCATATCATTCGACAAAATAAGCAACTTTAAATCTTGTGGTACCCTATGAATCCCAACGAGTAAGGAGTTGTCGTGTCTCGGATTACAGCAGGCGAGAACGGCGCCCTATTCATCGTTTTTAGTTTTTCAACCGATTGGCCTATAATTTTGCAGGGTCATATAACTCGACAAAATAAGAAACTTTAATTCTTGTGGTACCCTATGAATCCCAACAAGTAAGGAGTTGCCTAGTCTCGAATAACAGGTCGCGAGACAAGGCGACCTATTCAAAGGGCTTATTTTTTCATCCGATTGGCCTAAAATTTTGCAGGGTCATATAAATCGACAAAATAAGCAACCTTAATTCTTTGGGAACCCCATGAACCCTTACAGATAAGGAGTTGCCGAGTCTCGGGTTACAGCTCACGAGAGAAGGCGCCTTTTCATGGATTTTAGTTTTTCATCCGATTGGCCTAAAATTTTGTTGGGTCATATAAATCGACAAAATAAACCACTTTAGTTCTTGTGGTACCCTATGAATCCCAAAGAGAAAGGAGTTGCCACGTCTCGGATTACAGCTCGCGAGAGAAGGCGCCCTATTAAGGGATTTTAGTTTTTCATCCGATTGGCCTAAAGTTTTGCAGGGTCATATAAATCGACAAAATAAGCAACTTTCATTCTTGTGGTACGCTATGAATCATTACAGATAAGGAGTTGCCGGGTCTCGCTTTACAGCTCGCGAGAGGATGCGCGCTACTCATAGATTTTAGTTTTTCATCCGATTGGCCTAAACTTTTGCAAGGACATATAAGTCGACAAAATAAGTAACCTTAATTCTTGTTGTACCCAATGAATCCCAACGAGTAAGGAGTTGCGGCGTCTCGGATTATAGCTCGCGAGAGAAAGCGCCCTATTCATGGATTTTAGTTTTTCATTCGATTGGCCTAAAATTTTGCAGGGACATATAAATCGACAAAATAAGCAACTTTAATTCTTTTGGTACCCAATGAATCCTTACAGATAAGGAGTTGCCGAGTCTCGGATTACAGCTCGCGAGAGAGGGCGCCCTTTTCATGGATTTTAATTTTTCATCCGATTGGCCTAAAATTTTGTTGGGTCATATAAATCGACAAAATAAGCAACTTTAATTCTTGTGGTACCCTATGAATCATTACAGATAAGGAGTTGCCGGGTCTCGCTTTACAGCTCGCGAGAGGAGGCGAGCTATTCATGGATTTTAGTTTTTCATCCAATTGGCATAAAATTTTGCAGGGTCATATAAATTGATTAAATAAGCAACTTTAATTCTTTTTGTACCCAATGAATCCTTACAGATAAGGAGTTGCCGAGACTCGGATTACAGCTCGCGAGAGAGCGCACCCTTTTCATGGATTTTAGTTTTTCATCTGATTGGCCTAAAATTTTGCAGGGTCATAGAAATCGACAAAACAAGCAACATCAATTCTTGTGGTACCCTATAAATCCCAACGAGTAAGGAGTTGCCGCGTCTCGGATTAGATGTCGCGAGAGAAGGCGCCCTATTCATAGATTTTAGTTTCTCATCCAATTGGCCTAAAATTTTGCCGGGTCATATAAATCGACAAAATAAGTAACTTTAGTTCTTTTTGTACCCAATGAATCCTTACAGATTAGGAGTTGCCGAGTCTCGGATTACAGCTCGTGAGAGAAGGCGCCCTTCTCATTGATTTTCATTTTCATCCGATTGACCTAAAATTTGGTTGGGTCATATAAATCGACAAAATAAGAAACTTTAATACTTGTGGTACCCTATGAATCATAACAGATAAAGAGTTGCCGCGTCTCACTTTACAACTCGCGAGAGGAGGCGCACTATTCATGGATTTTAGTTTTCCATCCGATTGGCCTAAAATTTTGCAGGGTCATATAAATCGACAAAATAACCAACTTTAATTCTTTTGGTACCCAATGAATCCTTATAGATAAGGAGTTGCCGAGTCTCGGATTACAGCTCGGGAGAGAAAGCGCCCTTTTCAAGGATTTTAGTTTTTCATCCGATTAGGCTAATATTTTGCAGGATCATATAAATCGACAAAATAAGCAACTTTAATTCTTGTGGTACCCTATGAATCCCAACGAGTAACGAGTTGACGAGTCTCGGATTACAGCTCGCGGGATAAGGCGCCCTATTCATAGATTTTAGTATTTCATCCGATTTGCCTAAAATTTGCAGGGTCATATAAATCGACAAAAAAAGCAACTTTAATTCTTTTGGTACCCTATGAATCCTTACAGATAAAGAGTTGCCGAATCTCGGATTACAGCTCGCGAGAGAAGGCGCCCTATTCATGGATTTTAATTTTTCATCCGATTGGCCTAAAATTTTGCAGGGTCATATAAATCGACAATTTAAGTAACTTTAATTCTTGTGGTACTCTATGAATCCCAACGAGTAAGGAGTTGCCGCGTCTCGGATTACAGCTCACTAGAGAAGGCGCCCTATTCATAGATTTTCGTTTTTTATCCGATTGGCCTAAAATTTTGCAGGGTCATATAAATCGACAAAATAAGCAACTTTTTATTCTTTTGGTACCCTATGAATCCTTACAGATAAAGAGTTGCCGCGTCTCGCTTTACAGCTCGCGAGGGGAGGCCCGCTATTCATGGATTTTAGTTTTTAGTCCGATTGGCCTAAAAATTTGTAGGGTCATATAAATCGTCAAAATAAGCAACATTAATTCTTGTGGTACCCTATGACTCCTTAGAAATAAGAAGTTGCCGCGTCTCGCTTTACAGCTCGCTAGACAAGGCGCCCTATTCATGGATTTTAGTTTATCATCCGATTGGCCTAAAATTTTGCAGGGTCATACAATTCAACAAAATAAGAAATTTTAATTCTTTTTGTACCCTATGAATCCCAATGAGTAAGGATTTTTCGCGTCTCGGATTACAACTCTCGAGACAAGCGCCTTATTCATGGATTTTGGTTTTTCATCCGATTGGCCTAAAAATTTGTAGGGTCATATAAATCGAAAAAATAAGAAACTTTAATTCTTTTGGAACCCCATGAATCCTTACAGATAAGTCATTGCCGAGTCTCGGGTTAAAGCTCACGAGAGAAGGCGCCTTTTCATGGATTTTAGTTTTTCATCTGATTGGCCTAAAGATTTGCAGGGTCATATAATTCGACAAAATAAGAAACTTTAACTCTTTTGGTTACCCTATGAATCCCAACGAGTAAGGAGTTTTCGCGTCTCGGATTACAACTCTCTAGACAAGGCGCCTTATTCATGGATTTTAGTTTTTCATGCGATTGGCCTAAAATTTTGTAGGGTCTTATAAGTTGACAAAATAAGCAACTTTAATTCTTGTGGTACCCTATGAATCAAAACGAGTTAGGTATTGTCGCGTCTTGGATTACAACTCGCGAGACAAGGCGCCCTATTCAAGGATTTTAGTTTTTCATCCGATTTGCATAAAAATTTGTAGGGTCATATAAATAGACAAAATAAGCAACTTTATTTCTTGTGGTACCCTATGAATCCTTACAGATAAGGAGTTGTCGCATCTCGCTTCACAGGAATCACGGCTCGCGAGAGGAAGCGCGCTATTAATGGATTTTAGATTTTCATCCGATTGGCCAAAAATTTTGCGAGGTAAAATAAATCGACAAATTAAGGAACTTTAATTCTTGAGGTATCCCAACGAGTAAGGAGTTTTCGAGTCTCAGATTATAGCTAGCGAGAGAAGGCGCCCTCTTCAGGGATTTTAGTTTTTCATCCGATTGGCCTAAAATTTTGCAGGGTCATATAAATCAACAAAATAAGAAACTTTAATTCTTGTGGTACCCAATGAATCCCAACGAGTAAGGAGTTGCCGCATCTCGGATTACAGCTCGCGGGAGAAGGCGCCTTATTCATCGATTTTAGTTTTTCATCCGATTGGCCTAAAATTTTGTAGGGTAATATCAATCGACAAAATAAGAAACTTTAATTCTTGTGGTACCCTATGAATCTCAACGAGTAAGGAGTTGCCGCGTCTCGAATTACAGCACGCGAGAGAAGTCGCCCTTTTCATCGATTTTAGTTTTTCAACTAATTGGCCTAAAATTTTGCAGGGTCATATAACTCGACAAAATAAGCAACTTTAATTCTTGTGGTACTCTATCAATCCCTACGAGTAAGGAGTTGCCGAGTCTTGGATTACAGGTCGCGAGAGAAGGCGCCCTATTCAAAGATTTTAGTTTTTCATCCGATTGGCCTAAAATTTTGCAGGGTCATATAAATCGACAAAATAAGCAACTTTAATTGTTTTGGAATCCCATGAACCCTTACAGATAAGGAGTTGTCGAGTCTCGGGTTACAGCTCACGAGAGAAGGCGCCTTTTCATGGATTTTAATTTTTCATCCGATTGGCCTAAAATTTTGTTGGGTCATATAAATCGATAAAATAAGCAACTTTAATTCTTGTGGTACCCTATGAATCCCAACGAGTAAGGAGTTGCCGCATATCGGATTACAGCTCGCGAGACAAGGCGCCCTATTCATGGATTTTAGTTTTTCATCCGAAGGCCTAAATATTTTTTAGGGTCATATAAATCGACAAAATAAGCAACTTTATTTCTTGTGGTACCCTATGAATCCCAACGAGTAAGGAATTGCCGCGTCTCGGATTACAACTCGCGAGACAAGGCGCCCTATTTAAGGATTTTAGTTTTTCATCAGATTAGCATAAAAATTTGTAGAGTCATATAAATCGACAAATTAAGCAACTTCAATTCTTGTTGTACCCTATGAATCCTTATAGATAAGGAGTTGCCGGGTCTCGCTTTAATGCTCGCGACTCGGGAGAGAAGGCGCCCTTTTCATGGATTTTAGTTTTTCATCCGATTGACCTAAAATTTTGCGAGGTCATATAAATCGATAAAATAAGGAACTTTAATTCTTGTGGTACCCTATGAATCCCATCGAGTAAGGAGTTGCCGCGTCTCGGATTACAGCTCGCGAGACAAGGCGCCCTATTCCTGGATTTTAGTTTTTCTTCCGATTGGCCTAAAACTTTGCAGGGTCATATAAATCGACAAAATAAGCAACTTTCATTTTTGTGGTACCCTATGAATCCTTACAGATAAGGTGTTGCCACCTCTCGGATTACAGATAAGGTGTTGCCGCCTCTCGCGAGAGGAGGCGCCCTATTCATGGATATTAGTTTTTCATCCGATTGGCCTAAAATTTTACAGGGTCATATAAATCGACAAAATAAGCAATTTTAATTCTAGTGGTACCCCATGACTCCCAACGAATAAGGAGTTGCCGCGTCTCGTATTACAGCTCGCGAGAGAATGCGCCCAAGTCATGGATTTTAGTTTTTCATCCGATTGGCCTAAAATTTTGCAAGGTCATATAAATAGACAAATTAAGCAACTTTAATTCTTGTAGCACCCTATAAATTCCAACGAGTAAGGAGTTGCCGCGTCTCGGATTTCAGCTTGCGAGACAAGGCGCCGTATTCAAGGATTTTAGTTTTTCATCCGATTGGCCTAATAATTTGTAGGGTCATATAAATGGAAAAAATAAGCAACTTTAATTCTTGTGGTACCCTATGAATCTTTACAGATAAGGAGTTGCCGCGTCTCGCTTTACAGCTCGCGAGAGGAGGCGCGCTATTCATGGATTTTAGTTTTTATCCGATTGGCCTAAAATTTTGCAGGGTCATATAAATTGACAAAATAAGCAACTTTAATTCTTGTGGTACCATATGAATCCCTACGAGTAAGGAGTTGCCGTGTCTCGCTTTACAGCTCGCGGGAGGAGGCGCCCTATTCATAGATTTTAGTTTTTCATCTGATTGGCCTAAAATTTTGCAGGGTCATAAAAATCGACAAAATAAGCAACTTTAATTCTTGTGGTACCCTATGAATCCTTACGAGGAAGGAGTTGCCGAGTCTCGGATTACAGCTCGCGAGAGAAGGCGCCCTCTTCGTGGATTTTAGTTTTTCTTCCGATTGACTTAAAATTCTGCAGAGTCATATAAATCGACAAAATAAGAAACTTTAACTCTTGTGGTACCCTATGAATCCCAACGAGTAAGGAATTGCTGCGTCTCGGATTACAGCTCGCGAGAGAAGGCGCCCTATTCATAGATTTAAGTTTTTCATTCGATTGTCCTAAAATTTTGCAGGGTCATATAGAATGACAAAATAAGCAACTTTAATTGTTGTGGTACCCTATGAATCCCAATTTGTAACGAGTTGCCGCATCTCGGATTACAGCTCGCGAGACAAGGCGCCCTATTCATGAATTTTAGTTTTTCATCCGATTGGCCTAAAAATTTGTAGGGTCATATAAATCGACAAAATAAGTAACTTTAATTCTTTTGGTTTCCTATGAATCATTACAGATAAGGAGTTGCCGGGTCTCGCTTTACAGCTCGCGAGAGAAGGCACCCTTTTCATGGATTTAAGTTTTTCATCCGATTGGCCTAAAATTTTGTAGGGTCAAATAAATCGACAAAATAAGCAACTTTAATTCTTGTTGTACCCTATGAATCATTACAGATAAGGAGTTGGCCGCGTCTCGCTTTACAGCTCGCGAAAGAAGGCGCCCTATTCATTGATTTTGAATTTTCATCCGATTGGCCTACAGTTTTGCAGGGTCATATAAATTGACAAAATAAGCATCTTTAATTCTTGTGGTACCCTATGAATCCCAACGAGTAAGGGGTTCTCGCGTCTAAGATTACAGCTCGCAAGAGAAGACGCCCTATTCATGGATTTTAGTTTTTCATCCGATTGGCCTAAAATTTTGCAGGGTCATATAAATCGACAAAATATGCAACTTTAATTCTTGTGGTACCCTATGAATCCGAACGAGTAAGGAGTTGTCGAGTCTTGGATTACAGCTCGCGAGACATGGCGCCCTATTCATAGATTTTTGTTTTTCATTCGATTAGCCAAAATCTTTGCAGGGTCATATAAATTGACAAAATAAGCAAGTTTAATTCTTGTGGTACCCTATGAATCCCAACGAGTAAGGAGTTGCCGCATCTCGGATTACAGCTCGGGAGGCAAGGCGCCCTATTCATGCCCTATCAATCATTACAGATAAGGTGTTGCCGCGTCTCGCTTTACAGCTCTTGAAAGAAGGTGCCCTTTTCATGGATTTTAGTTTTTCCTCCGATTGGCCTAAAAATTTGGAGGGTCATATAAATCGACAAATTCAGCAACTTTAATTCTTGTGGTACCCGATGAATCATTACAGATAAGGTGTTGCCGAGTCTCGCATTACAGCTCGCGAGAGAAGGCACCCATTTCATGGATGTTAGTTTTTGATCCGATTGGCCTTAAATTTTGCATGGTCAAATAAATTGAAAAAATAAGTAACTTTAATTCTTGTTGTACCCTATGAATCCCAACGAGTAAGGAGTTGCCGCATCTCGGACTACAGCTCGCGAGACAAGGCGCCCTATTCATGGATTTTAGTTTTTCATCCGATTGGCCTAAAAATTTGTAGGGTCATAAAAATTGACAAAATAAGAAACTTTAATTCTTGTGGTACCATATGAATCATTACAGATAAGGAGTTGTCGGGTCTCGCTTTACAGCACGCGACAGAAGGCGCCCTTTTCATGGATTTTAGTTTTTCATCCGATTGGCCTAAAAATTTGTAGGGTCATATAAATCGACAAAATAAGCAACTTTAATTCTTGTGGTACCCTATGAATCATTACAGATAAGGAGTTGCCGCGTTTCTCTTTACAAGTCGCGAGAGAAGGCGCCCTATTCATGGATTTTGGATTTCATCCGATTGGCCTAACATTTTGCCGGGTCATATAAATTGACAAAATAAGCAACTTTAATTTATGTGGTACCCTATGAATCCCAACTGGTAAGGAGTTGCCGCATCTCGGATTACAACTTGCGAGACAAGGCGCCCTATTCATGGATTTTAGTTTTTCATCCGAATGGCCTAAACTTTTGCAGCGTCATATAAATCGACAAAATAAGAAACTTTAATTCTTGTGGTACCCTATGAATCCTTACAGATAAGGAGTTGCCGAGTGTCGCATTATAGCTCGCGAGAGAAGCCACCATTTTCATGAATTTTAGTTTTTTTCCGACTGGCCTTAAATTTTGTAGGGTCATATAAATAGACAAAATAAGCAACTTTAATTCTTGTGGTTATGATCCCAACGAGTAAGGAGTTGCCGCGACTCGAATTACAGCTCGCGAGACAAGGCGCCCAATTCATGGATTTGAGTTTTTCATCCAATTGGCCTAAATATTTGTAAGGTCAGATAAATCGTCAAAATAAGAAACTTTAATTCTTGTGGTACCCTATCAATCCCAACGAGTAAGGAGTTGTCGAGTCTCGTATTATAGTTAGCGAGAGAAGGCGCCCTATTCATGGATTTTAGTTTTTCATCCGATTGGCCTAAAATTTTGCAAGGTCATATAAATCAACAAAATAAGCAACTTTAATTCTTGGGGTAGCCTATGAATCCCAATGACTATAGAGTTGCCGAGTCTCAGATTACAGTTCGCGAGATAAGGCGCCCTATTCATGGGTTTTAGTTTTTCATCCGATTTGCCCAAAATTTGGCAGGGTCATATAAATCAACAAAATAAGCAAGTTTAATTCTTGTGGTACCCTATTAATCCCAACGAGTAAGGAGTTGCCGAGTCTCGGGTTACAGCTCGCGAGAGAAGACGCCCTATTGATGGATTTTAGTTTTTCATCCAATTCGCCTAAATTTTTGCAGGGACATATAAATCTACAAAATAAGCAACTTTCATTCTTTTGGTACCCTATGAATCCTTACAGATAAAGAGTTGCCGAGTCTCGGGTTACAACTCGCGAGAGAAGGCGCTCTATTCATGGGTTTTAGTTTTTCATCCGATTGGCCTAAAAGTTTGCAGGGTCATATAAATCGACAAATAAGCAACTTTAATTCTTGGGGGAGCCTGTGAATCCCAACGAGTAAGGAGTTGTCGCGTCTCGTATTACAGCTCGCGAGAGAAGGCGCCCTATTCATGGGTTTTAGTTTTTCATCCCATTGGCCTAAAAGATTGCAGGGTCATACAAATCGACAAATTAAGCAACTTTAATTCTTGTGGTACCCTATGAATCACAAAGAGTGAGGAGTTGACGGGTCTCGGATTACAGCTCGCGAGAGAAGGCACTTTATTCATAGATTTTAGTTTTTCATCCGATTGGCCTAAAACTTTGCAGGGTCATATAAATCGACAAATTAAGCAACTTTAATTCTTTTGGTACCCAATGAATCCTTACAGATAAAGAGTTGCCGAGTCTCGAATTACTGCTCGCGAGAGAAGGCGGCCTATTCATGGGTTTTAGTTTTTCATCCGATTGGCCTAGAAATTTGCAGGGTCTTATAAATCGGAAAAATAAGCAACTTTAATTCTTGTGGTAGCCTATGAATCCCCACGAGTAACGTGTTGTCGCGTCTCGGATTAGAGGTCACAAGAGAAGGCGCCCTATTCATAGATTTTAGTTTTTCATCCGATTGGCCTAAAATTTTGCAGGGTCGTATAAATCGACAAAATAAGAAACTTTAATTCTTAAGGTACCCTATGAATCCCGACGAGTAAGGAGTTGCGGCGTCTCGGATTACAGCTCGCGAGAGAAGGCGCGCTATTCATAGATTTTATTTTTTCATCCGATTGGCCTAAAATTTTGCAGGGTCATATGAATCGACAAAATAAGCAACTTTAATTCTTTTGGTACCCTATGAATCCTTACAGATAAAGAGTTTCCGAGTCTCGGGTTACAGCTCGCGAGAGAAGGCGCCCTATTCATGGGTTTTAGTTTTTCATCCGACAGGCCTAAAAATTTGTAGGGTCATATAAATCGACAAAATAAGCAACTTTAGTTCTTTTGGTACCCCATTTATCCTTAAAGATAAAGTGTTGTCGAGTCTCGGATTACAACTCGCGAGAGAAGGCGCCCTATTCATGGATTTTAGTTTTTCATCCGATTGGCCTAAAAGTTTGCAGGGTCATATAAATTGCCAAAATAAGCAACTTTAATTCTTGTGGTACCCTATGAATCCCAACGAGTAAGGAGTTGTTGAGTCTCGTATTACAGTTAGCGAGAGAAGGCGCCCTATTCATGGATTTTAGTTTTTCATCCGATTGGCCTAAAATTTTGCAGGGTCATATAAATCCACAAAATAAGCAACTTTAATTCTTGTTGTACCCTATGAATCCCAACGAGTAAGGAGTTGCAGCGTCTCGGATTACAGCTCGCGAGAGAAGGCGCCTATTCATGGATTTTAGTTTTTCATACGATTGGCCTAAAATTTTGTAGGGTCATACAAATCGACAAAATAAGGAACTTTAATTCTTGTGGTATCCTCTGAATCCCAACGAGTAAGGAGTTGTCGCGTCTCGGATTACAGCTCGCGAGAGAAGGCGCCCTATTCATAGATTTTAGTTTTTCATCCGACTGGCCTAAAATTTTGCAGGGTCATATAAATTGACAAACTAAGGAACTTTGATTCTTGTGGTACCCTATGAATCCCAACCTGTAAGGAATTGCCGCATCACGGATTACAGCTCGCGAGACAAGGCGCCCTGTTCATGGATTTTCGTTTTTCATCCGATTGGCCTAAAATTTTGTAGGGTCATATAAATCGACAAAATAAGAAATTTTAATTTTTGTGGTACCCTATGAATCATTACAGTTAAGAGTTGTCGCGTCTCGCTTTACAACTCGAGAGAGAAGACGCCCTTTTCATGGATTTTAGTTTTTCATCCGCTTGCCCTAAAAGTTTGTTGGGTCATATAAATCGATAAAATAAGCAACTTCAATTATTGTGGTACCCTATGAATCATTACAGATAAGAAGTTGTCGCATCTCGCTATACAGCTCGCGAGAGAAGGCGCCCTTTTCATGGATTTTAGTTTTTCATCCGATTGGCCTAAAAATTTGTATGGTCATATAAATCGACAAAATAAGCAACTTTAATTCTTGTGGTACCCTATGCATCATTACAGATAAGGAGTTGCCGCATCTCGGATTACAGATCCCGAGACAACGCGCCCTATTCATGGATTTTAGTTTTTCATCCGATTGGCCTAAAATTTTGCAGGGTCATATAAACCGACAAAATAAGCAACTTTAATTCTTGTGATACCGTATGAATCCCAACAAGTAAGGAGTTGCTGCGTATCGGATTACAGGTCACGAGAGAAGGAGCCTTATTCAAAGATTTTAGTTTTTCATCCGATTGGCCTAAAATTTTGCAGGGTCATATAAATCGACAAAATAAGAGACTTTAATTCTTTTGGTACCCAATGAATCCTTACAGATAAGGAGTTTCTGTGTCTCGGATTACAGCTCGCGAGAGAAGGCGCCCTTTTCATGGATTTTAGTTTTTCATCCGATTGGCCTAAAATTTTGCAGGGTCATATAAATCTACAAAATAAGCAACTTTAATTCTTTTAGTACCCTCTGAATCCTTACAGATAAAGAGTTGCCGAGTCTCGGGTTACAGCTCGCGAGAGAAGGCGCCCTATTCATGGGTTTTAGTTTTTCATCCGATTGGCCTAAAAGTTTGCAGGGTAATATAAATCGACAAATAAGCAACTTTAATTCTTGTGGCAGCCTGTGAATCCCAACGAGTAAGGAGTTGTCGCGTCTCGTACTACAACTCGCGAGAGAAGGCGCCCTATTCATGGGTTTTAATTTTTCATCAGATTGGCCTAAAAGTTTGCAGGGTCATATAAATCGACAAATTAAGCAACATTAATTCTTGTGGTACCCTATGAATCACAAAGAGTGAGGAGTTGACGGGTCTCGGATTAGAGCTCGCGAGAGAAGGCGCCCTATTCATAGATTTTAGTGTTTCATCCGATTGGCCTATACTATGCAGGGTCATATAAATCGACAAATTAAGCAACTTTAATTCTTTTGGTACCCTATGAATCCTTACAGATAAAGAGTTGCCGAGTCTCGAATTACAGCTCTCGAGAGAAGGCGTCCTATTCATGGGTTTTTAGTTTTTCATCCGATTGGCCTAGAAATTTGCAGGGTCTTATAAATCGACAAAATAAGCAACTTTAATTCTTGTGGTAGCCTATGAATCCCAACGAGTATGGTGTTGTCGCGTCTCGGATTAGAGGTCACAAGAGAAGGCGCCCTATTCATAGATTTTAGTTTTTCATCCGATTGGCCTAAAATTTTGCAGGGTTGTATAAATCGACAAAATAAGAAACTTTAATTCTAGAGGTATCCTATGAATCCCGACGAGTAAGGAGTTGCGGCGTCTCGGATTACAGCTCGCGAGAGAAGGCGCCCTATTCATAGATTTTAGTTTTTCATCCGATTGGCCTAAAATTTTGCAGGGTCATATAAATCGACAAAATAAGCAACTTTAATTTTTTTGGTACCCTATGAATCTTTGCAGATAAAGAGTTGCCGAGTCTCGGGTTACAGCTTGCGAGAGAAGGCGCCCTATTCATGGGTTTTAGTTTTTCATCCGATTAGCCTAAAAGTTTACAGGGTCATATAAATCGACAAATAAGCAACTTTAATTCTTATGGTAGCCTGTGAATCCCGACGAGAAAGGAGTTGTCGCGTCTTGTATTACAGCTCGCGGGAGAAGGCGCCCTATTCATGGGTTTTATTTTTCATCCGATTGGCCTAAAAGTTTGCAGGGTCATATAAATCGACAAAATAAGCAACTTTAATTCTTGTGGTACCCTATGAATCCCAACGAGTAAGGAGTTGTCGCGTCTTGGATTACAGTTTGCGTGAGAAGGCGCCATATTCATGGTATTTTAGTTTTTCATCCGATTGGCCTAAAATTTTGCAGGGTCATATAAATTGACAAAATAAGCAACTTTAATTCTTGTGGTACCCTATGAATCCCAACGAGTAAGGAGTTGCCGCATCTCGGATTACGGCTCGGGAGGCAAGGCGCCCTATTCATGCCCTATCAATCATTACAGATAAGGTGTTGCCGCGTCTCGCTTTACAGCTCTTGAGAGAAGGTGCCCTTTTCATGGATTTTAGTTTTTCCTCCGATTGGCCTAAAAATTTGGAGGGTCATATAAATCGACAAATTCAGCAACTTTAATTCTTGCGGTACCCGATGAATCATTACAGATAAGGTGTTGCCGAGTCTCGCATTACAGCTCGCGAGAGAAGGCACCCATTTCATGGATGTTAGTTTTTGATCCGATTGGCCTTAAATTTTGCATGGTCAAATAAATTGAAAAAATAAGTAACTTTAATTCTTGTTGTACCCTATGAATCCCAACGAGTAAGGAGTTGCCGCATCTCGGATTACAGCTCGCGAGACAAGGCGCCCTATTCATGTATTTTAGTTTTTCATCCGATTGGCCTAAAAATTTGTAGGGTCATATAAATTGACAAAATAAGAAACTTTAATTCTAGTGGTACCATATGAATCATTACAGATAAGGAGTTGTCGGGTCTCGCTTTACAGCACGCGAGAGAAGGCGCCCTTTTCATGGATTTTAGTTTTTCATCCGATTGGCCTAAAAATTTGTAGGGTCATATAAATCGACAAAATAAGCAACTTTAATTCTTGTGGTACCCTATGAATCATTATTGATAAGGAGTTGTCGCGTTTCTCTTTACAAGTCGCGAGAGAAGGCGCCCTATTCATGGATTTTGGATTTCATCCGATTGGCCTAACATTTTGCCGGGTCATATAAATTGACAAAATAAGCAACTTTAATTCTTGTGGTACCATATGAATCCCAACTGGTAAGGAGTTGCCGCATCTCGGATTACAACTTGCGAGACAAGGCGCCCTATTCATGGATTTTAGTTTTTCATCCGAATGGCCTAAACTTTTGCAGCGTCATATAAATCGACAAAATAAGAAACTTTAATTCTTGTGGTACCCTATGAATCCTTACAGATAAGGAGTTGCCGAGTGTCGCATTATAGCTCGCGAGAGAAGCCACCATTTTCATGAATTTTAGTTTTTTTCCGACTGGCCTTAAATTTTGTAGGGTCATATAAATAGACAAAATAAGCAACTTTAATTCTTGTGGTTATGATCCCAACGAGTAAGGAGTTGCCGCGACTCGAATTACAGCTCGCGTGACAAGGCGCCCAATTAATGGATTTGAGTTTTTCATCCAATTGGCCTAAATATTTCTAAGGTCATATAAATCGTCAAAATAAGAAACTTTAATTCTTGTGGTACCCTATCAATCCCAACGAGTAAGGAGTTGTCGAGTCTCGTATTATAGTTAGCGAGAGAAGGCGCCCTATTCATGGATTTTAGTTTTTCATCCGATTGGCCTAAAATTTTGCAAGGTCATAAAAATCAACAAAATAAGCAACTTTAATTCTTGTGGTAGCCTATGAATCCCAATGACTATAGAGTTGCCGAGTCTCAGATTACAATTCGCGAGAGAAGGCGCCCTATTCATGGGTTTTAGTTTTTCTTCCGATTTGCCCAAAATTTTGCAGGGTCATATAAATCAACAAAATAAGCAAGTTTAATTCTTGTGGTACCCTATTAATCCCAACGAGTAAGGAGTTGCCGAGTCTCGGGTTACAGCTCGCGAGAGAAGACGCCCTATTGATGGATTTTAGTTTTTCATCCAATTGGCCTAAATTTTTGCAGGGACATATAAATCGACAAAATAAGCAACTTTAATTCTTTTGGTACCCTATGAATCCTTACAGATAAAGAGTTGCCGAGTCTCGGGTTACAGCTCGCGAGAGAAGGCGCTCTATTCATGGGTTTTAGTTTTTCATCCGATTGGCCTAAAAGTTTGCAGGGTCATATAAATCGACAAATAAGCAACTTTAATTCTTGTGGTAGCCTGTGAATCCCAACGAGTAAGGAGTTGTCGCGTCTCGTATTACAGCTCGCGAGAGAAGGCGCCCTATTCATGGGTTTTAGTTTTTCATCCGATTGGCCTAAAAGATGGCAGGGTCATATAAATCGACAAATTAAGCAACTTTAATTCTTGTGGTACCCTATGAATCACAAAGAGTGAGGAGTTGACGGGTCTCGGATTACAGCTCGCGAGAGAAGGCACCTTATTCATAGATTTTAGTTTTTCATCCGATTGGCCTAAAACTTTGCAGGGTCATATAAATCGACAAATTAAGCAACTTTAATTCTTTTGGTACCCCATGAATCCTTACAGATAAAGAGTTGCCGAGTCTCGAATTACTGCTCGCGAGAGAAGGCGGCCTATTCATGGGTTTTAGTTTTTCATCCGATTGGCCTAGAAATTTGCAGGGTCTTATAAATCGACAAAATAAGCAACTTTAATTCTTGTGGTAGCCTATGAATCCCCACGAGTAAGGTGTTGTCGCGTCTCGGATTAGAGGTCACAAGAGAAGGCGCCCTATTCATAGATTTTAGTTTTTCATCCGATTGGCCTAAAATTTTGCAGGGTCGTATAAATCGACAAAATAAGAAACTTTATTTCTTAAGGTACCCTATGAATCCCGACGAGTAAGGAGTTGCGGCGTCTCGGATTACAGCTCGCGAGAGAAGGCGCGCTATTCATAGATTTTATTTTTTCATCCGATTGGCCTAAAATTTTGCAGGGTCATATAAATCGACAAAATAAGCAACTTTAATTCTTTTGGTACCCTATGAATTCTTACAGATAAAGAGTTTCCGAGTCTCGGGTTACAGCTCGCGAGAGAAGGCGCCCTATTCATGGGTTTTAGTTTTTCATCCGACAGGCCTAAAAATTTGTAGGGTCATATAAATCGACAAAATAAGCAACTTTAGGTCTTTTGGTACCCCATTTATCCTTAAAGATAAACTGTTGTCGAGTCTCGGATTACAACTCGCGAGAGAAGGCGCCCTATTCATGGGTTTTAGTTTTTCATCTGATTGGCCTAAAAGTTTGCAGGGTCATATAAATTGCCAAAATAAGCAACTTTAATTCTTGTGGTACCCTATGAATCCCAACGAGTAAGGAGTTGTTGAGTCTCGTATTACAGTTAGCGAAAGAAGGCGCCCTATTCATGGATTTTAGTTTTTCATCCGATTGGCCTAAAATTTTGCAGGGTCATATAAATCCACAAAATAAGCAACTTTAATTCTTGTTGTACCCTATGAATCCCAACGAGTAAGGAGTTGCAGCGTCTCGGATTACAGCTCGCGAGAGAAGGCGCCTATTCATGGATTTTAGTTTTTCATACGATTGGCCTAAAATTTTGTAGGGTCATACAAATCGACAAAATAAGAAACTTTAATTCTTGTGGTACCCTCTGAATCCCAACAAGTAAGGAGTTGTCGCGTCTCGGATTACAGCTCGCGAGAGAAGGCGCCCTATTCATAGATTTTAGTTTTTCATCCGATTGGCCTAAAATTTTGCAGGGTCATATAAATTGACAAACTAAGGAACTTTGATTATTGTGGTACCCTATGAATCCCAACCTGTAAGGAATTACCGCATCACGGATTACAGCTCGCAAGACAAGGCGCCCTGTTCATGGATTTTTAGTTTTTCATCCGATTGGCCTAAAATTTTGTAGGGTCATATAAATCGACAAAATAAGCAATTTTAATTTTTTTGGTACCCTATGAATCATTACAGTTAAGAGTTGTCGCGTCTCGCTTTACAACTCGAGAGAGAAGACGCCCTTTTCATGGATTTTAGTTTTTCATCCGCTTGCCCTAAAAGTTTGTTGGGTCATATAAATCGATAAAATAAGCAACTTCAATTATTGTGGTACCCTATGAATCATTACAGATAAGAAGTTGTCGCATCTCGCTATACAGCTCGCGAGAGAAGGCGCCCTTTTCATGGATTTTAGTTTTTCATCCGATTGGCCTAAAAATTTGTATGGTCATATAAATCGACAAAATAAGCAACTTTAATTCTTGTGGTACCCTATGCATCATTACAGATAAGGAGTTGCCGCATCTCGGATTACAGATCCCGAGACAAGGCGCCCAATTCATGGATTTTAGTTTTTCATCCGATTGGCCTAAAATTTTGCAGGGTCATATAAACCGACAAAATAAGCAACTTTAATTCTTGTGATACCGTATGAATCCCAACAAGTAAGGAGTTGCCGCGTATCGGATTACAGGTCGCGAGAGAAGGAGCCTTATTCAAAGATTTTAGTTTTTCATCCGATTGGCCTAAAATTTTGTAGGGTCATATAAATCGATAAAATAAGAGACTTTAATTCTTTTTGTACCCAATGAATCCTTACAGATAAGGAGTTTCTGTGTCTCGGATTACAGGTCGCGAGAGAAGGCGCCCTTTTCATGGATTTTAGTTTTTCATCCGATTAGCCTAAAATTTTGTTGGGTCACATAAATCGACATAATAAGCAACTTTAATTCTTGTGGTACCCTATGAATCATTATAGATAAAGAGTTGCCGCGTCTCGCTTTACAGCTCGCGACAGGAGGCGCGCTATTCTTGGATTTTAGTTTTTCATCCGATTGGCCTAAAAGTTTGCAGGGTCATATAAATCTACAAAATAAGCAACTTTAATTCTTTTAGTACCCTCTGAATCCTTACAGATAAAGAGTTGCCGAGTCTCGGGTTACAGCTCGCGAGAGAAGGCGCCCTATTCATGGGTTTTAGTTTTTCATCCGATTGGCCTAAAAGTTTGCAGGGTAATATAAATCGACAAATAAGCAACTTTAATTCTTGTGGCAGCCTGTGAATCCCAACGAGTAAGGAGTTGTCGCGTCTCGTACTACAGCTCGCGAGAGAAGGCCCCCTATTCATGGGTTTTAATTTTTCATCAGATTGGCCTAAAAGTTTGCAGGGTCATATAAATCGACAAATTAAGCAACATTAATTCTTGTGGTACCCTATGAATCACAAAGAGTGAGGAGTTGACGGGTCTCGGATTACAGCTCGCGAGAGAAGGCGCCCTATTCATAGATTTTAGTGTTTCATCCGATTGGCCTATACTATGCAGGGTCATATAAATCGACAAATTAAGCAACTTTAATTCTTTTGGTACCCTATGAATCCTTACAGATAAAGAGTTGCCGAGTCTCGAATTACAGCTCTAGAGAGAAGGCGACCTATTCATGGGTTTTAGTTTTTCATCCGATTGGCCTAGAAATTTGCAGGGTCTTATAAATCGACAAAATAAGCAACTTTAATTCTTATGGTAGCCTATGAATCCCAACGAGTATGGTGTTGTCGCGTCTCGGATTAGAGGTCACAAGAGAAGGCGCCCTATTCATAGATTTTAGTTTTTCATCCGATTGGCCTAAAATTTTGCAGGGTTGTATAAATCGACAAAATAAGAAACTTTAATTCTAGAGGTACCCTATGAATCCCGACGAGTAAGGAGTTGCGGCGTCTCGGATTACAGCTCGCGAGTAAGGATTTTGCAGGCGCCCTATTCATAGATTTTAGTTTTTCATCCGATTGGCCTAAAATTTTGCAGGGTCATATAAATCGACAAAATAAGCAACTTTAATTTTTTTGGTACCCTATGAATCCTTGCAGATAAAGAGTTGCCGAGTCTCGGGTTACAGCTTGCGAGAGAAGGCGCCCTATTCATGGGTTTTAGTTTTTCATCCGATTGGCCTAAAAGTTTGCAGGGTCATATAAATCGACAAATAAGCAACTTTAATTCTTATGGTAGCCTGTGAATCCCAATGAGTAAGGAGTTGTCGCGTCTTGTATTACAGCTCGCGGGAGAAGGCGCCCTATTCATGGGTTTTATTTTTCATCCGATTGGCCTAAAAGTTTGCAGGGTCATATAAATCGACAAAATAAGCAACTTTAATTCTTGTGGTACCCTATGAATCCCAACGAGTAAGGAGTTGTCGTGTCTCGGATTACAGTTTGCGTGAGAAGGCGCCATATTCATGGTATTTTAGTTTTTCATCCGATTGGCCTAAAATTTTGCAGGGTCATATAAATCAACAAAATAAGCAACTTTAATTCTTGTGGTACCCTATTAATCCCAACGAGTAAGGAGTTGTCGAGTCTCGGATTACAGCTTGCGAGAGAAGACGCCCTATTCATGGATTTTAGTTTTTCATCCAATAGGCCTAAATTTTTGCAGGGTCATATAAATCGACAAAATAAGCAATGTTAATTCTTGTGGTACCCTAAGAATCCCAATGACTATAGAGTTGCCGAGTCTCAGATTACAGCTCGCGAGAGAAGGCGCCCTATTCATGGGTTTTAGTTTTTCATCCGATTTGCCTAAAATTTTGCAGGGTCATAAAAATCAACAAAATAAGCAACTTTAATTCTTGTGGTACCCTATTAATCCCAACGAGTAAGGAGTTCCCGAGTCTCGGATTACAGCTCGCGAGAGAAGACGCCCTGTTCATGGATTTTAGTTTTTCATCCAATTGGCCTAAATTTTTGCAGGGTCATATAAATCGACAAAATAAGCAACTTTAATTCTTGTGGTACCCTATGAATCCCAACGAGTAAGGAGTTGCCGCGTCTCGAATTACAGCTCGCCAGAGAAGGCGCCATATTCATAGATTTTAGTTTTAACCCGATTGGACTAAAACTTTGCAGGGTCGTATAAATCGAAAAAATAAGCAACTTTAATTCTTTTGGTACCCTATGAATCCTTACAGATAACGAGTTGCCGAGACTCGGGTTACAGCTCGAGAGTGAAGGTGCCCTATTCATGGGTTTTAGTTTTTCACTCGATTGGCCTAAAAGTTTGCAGGGTCATATAAATCGACAAATTAGGAACTTTAATTCTTGTGATAGTCTGTGAATCCCAACGAGTAAGGAGTTGTCGCGTCTCGTATTACAGCTAGCGAAAGAAGGCGTCCTATTCATGGATATTAGTTTTTCATCCGTTTGGCCTAAAATTTTGTAGGGTCATATAAATCGACAAAATAAGCAACCTTAATTCTTGTGGTACCCTATGAATCCCAACGAGTAAGGAGGTGGCGCGTCTCGGATTATAGCTCGCAAGAGAAGGCGCCTATTCATGAATTTTAGTTTTTCATCTGATTGGCCTAAAATTTTGCAGGGTCATATAAATCGACACAATAAGCAATTTTCATTCTTGTGGCACCCTATTAATCCCATCGAGTAAGGAGTTGCCGCATCTCGGATTACAGCTCGCGAGACAAGGCGCCCTATTCATGGATTTTAGTTTTTCATCCGATTGGCCTTAAAATTTGTAGGGTCATATAAATCAACAAAATAAGCATCTTTAATTTTTGTGGTACCCTATGAATCATTACAGATAAGGAGTTGTTGCGTCTCGCTTTACAGCTCGCGAAAAAAAGGCGCCCTTTTCATGGATTTCAGTTTTTCATCCGATTAGCCTAAAAATTTGCAGGGTCATATAAATAGACAAAATAAGCATCTTTAATTTTTGAGGTACCCTATGAATCCCTACAGATAAGGATTTGCCGCGTCTCGGATTACAGCTCGCGAGAGGAGGCGCCCTATTCATGGATTTTAGTGTTTCATCCGATTGGCCTAAAATTTTGCAGGGTCATATAAATTTACAAAATAACCAACTTTAATTCTTGTGGTAACCTATGAATCCCAACGAGTAAGGAGTTGCCGCATCTCGGATTACAGCTCGCGAGATAATGCGCCCTATTCATGGATTTTTGTTTTTCATCCGATTGGCCTAAAATTTTGTAGGGTCATATAAATCGACAAAATAAGCAACTTTAATTCTTATTGTACCCTATGAATCCCAACGAGTAGGGAGTCGTCGTGTCTCGGATTACAGCTAGCGAGAGAGGGCGCCTTATTCAGGGATTTTAGTTTTTCATCCGATAGGCCTAAAGTTTTGTAGGGTCATATAAATTGACAAAAAAAGCAACATTAATTCTTGTGGTGCCCTATGAATCCCAACGAGTAAGGAGTTGCCGCGTCTCGGATCACAGGTCGCGAGAGAAAGCGCCCTATCCATGGATTTTAGTTTTTCATCCGATTGGCCTAAAATTTTGTAGGGTCATATAAATCGACAAAATAAGCAACTTTAATTTTTGTGGTACCCTATGAATCATTACAGTTAAGAGTTGCCGCGTCTCGCTTTACAACTCGATAGAGAAGACGCCCTTTTCATGGACTTTAGTTTTTCATCCGATTGGCCTAAAAGTTTGTAGGGTCATATAAATCGATAAAATAAGCAACTTCAATTCTTGTGGTACCCTATGAATCATTACAGATAAGGAGTTGTCGCGTCTCGCTATACAGCTCGCGAGAGAAGGCGCCCTTTTCATGGATTTTAGTTTTTCATTCGATTGGCCTAAAAATATGTATGGTCATATAAATCGAAAAAATAAGCAACTTAATTCTTGTGGTACCCTATGCATCATTACAGATAAGGAGTTGCCGCATCTCGGATTACAAATCGCGAGACAAGGCGCCCTATTCATGGATTTTAGTTTTTCATCCGATTGGCCTAAAATTTTGCAGGGTCATAAAAACCGAAAAAATAAGCAACTTTAATTCTTGTGATACCGTATGAATCCCAAACAAGTAAGGAGTTGCCGCATATCGGATTATAGCTCGGTAGACAAGGCGCCCAATTCATGGATTTTATTTTTTCATTCGATTGGCCTTAAACATTGTAGGGTCATATAAATCGACAAAATAAGCATATTTAATGTTTGTGGTACCCTATGAATCATTACAGATAAGGAGTTGTCGCGTCTCGCTTTGCAGCTCTTTTAGTTTTTCATCCGATTGGCCTAAACTTTTGTAGGGTCATATAAATCGACAAAATAAGCAACTTTAATTCTTGTGGTACCCTATGAATCATTACAGTTAAGAGTTGTCGCATCTCGCTTTACAACTCGAGAGAGAAGACGCCCTTTTCATGGATTTTAAGTTTTCATCCGATTGGCCTAAAAATTTGTAGGGTCATATAAATCGACAAAATAAGCATCTTTAATTCTTGTGGTACCCTATGAATCATTACAGTTAAGAGTTGTCGGGTCTCGCTTTACAACTCGAGAGAGAAGACGCCCTTTTCATGGATTTTAAGTTTTCATCCGATTGGCCTAAAAATTTGTAGGGTCATATAAATCGACAAAATAAGCAACATTAATTTTTGTGGTACCCTATGAATCGTTACAGCTAAGGAGTTTCCGCATCTCGGATTACAGCTCGCGAGACGAGGCGCGCTACTCATGGATTTTAGATTTTCATCCGATTGGCCTAAAATTTTGCAGGGTCATATAAACCGACAAAATAAGCAACTTTAATTCTTGTGATACCGTATGAATTCCAACAAGTAAGGAGTTGCCGCGTCTAGCTTTACAGCTCGCGAGAGGAGGCGCCCTATTCGTGGATTTTTGTTTTTCATCCGATTGGCCTAAACATTGCTGGGTCATATAAATTGAAAAAATAAGCAACTTTAATTATTCTGGTACCCTATGAATCCCAACGAGTAATGAGTTGCAGCGTCTCAGATTACATCTTGCAAGACAAGGCGCCCTATTCATGGATTTTAGTTTTTCATCCGATTGGCCTAAAAATTTGTAGGGTCATATAAATCGATAAAATCAGAAACTTTATTTCTTGTTGTACCCTATGAATCCTTACAGATAAGGAGTTGACGCGTCTCGGATTACAGCTCGCGAGAGAGGGCGCCCTTTTCATGGATTTTAGTTTAGCATCCGATTGGCCTAAAATTTTGTTGGTTCATATAAATCGACAAAATAAGCAACTTTAATTCTTGTGGTACCCTATGAATCATTACAGATAAGGATTTGCCGGGTCTCGCTTTACAGCTCGCGAGAGGAGGCGCGCTATTCATGGATTTTAGTTTTTCATCCGATTGGGCTAAACTTTTGCAGGGTCATATAAATCGATAAAATAAGCAACTTTAATTCTTGTGGTACCCTATGAATCCCAACGAGAAAGGAGTTGCCGCGTCTCGGATTACAGCTTGCGAGAGAAGGCGCCCTATTTATAGATTTTAGTTTTTCATCCGATTGGCTCAAAATTTTGGAGGGTCATATAAATCGATAAAATAAGCAACTTAAATTCTTTTGGTACCATATGAATCCTTACAGATAAGGAGTTGCCGAGGGTCGGATTACAGCTCATGAGAGAAGGCGCCTTTTCATGGATTTTAGTTAATCATCCGATTGGCCTAAAATTTTGTAGGGTCATATTAATCGAAAAAATAAGCAA